>CM057003.1:126671140-127152661 GCA_029891345.1 Dryococelus australis
TCGTAGTGCTTGGCTGCCCTGCCCTCACAAACTCTGTACTACTGTACATGAGAGAGTGTGTACCTCGATTAGCCTCTAGTGTAGCTCGATGTGCTTGGCTGCCCTGTCCTCACAAACTCTGCATACTGTACATGAGAGAGAGTGTACCTTGACTATCCTCTAGTGTAGCTCGATGTGCTTGGCTGTCCTGCCCTCACAAACTCTGCACTACTGTACATGAGAAAGCCTGTACCTCGACTAGCCTCTAGTGTAGCTCGATGTGCTTGGCTGCCCTGTCCTCACAAAATCTGCACTACTGTACATGAGAGAGCCTGTACCTCGACTAGCCTCTAGTGTAGCTCGATGTGCTTGGCTGCCCTGTCCTCACAAACTCTGCATACAGTACATGAGAGAGCCTGTACCTTGACTATCCTCTAGTGTAGCTCGTTGTGCTTGGCTGCCCTGCCCTCACAAACTCTGCACTACTGTACATGAGAGAGCCTGTACCTCGACTAGCCTCTAGTGTAGCTCGTTGTGCTAGGCTGTCCTGCCCTCACAAACTCTGCATACTGAACCTGAGAGAGCCTGTACCTCGACTATCCTCTAGTGTAGCTCGATGTGCTTGGCTGCCCTGTCCTCACAAACTCTGCACTACTGTACATGAGAGAGCCTGTACCTCGACTAGCCTCTAGTGTAGCTCGATGTGCTAGGCTGCCCTGCCCTCACAAACACTGCACTACTGTACATGAGAGAGCCTGTACCTCGACTAGCCTCTAGTGTAGCTCGATGTGCTAGGCTCCCCTGCCCTCAGAAACTCTGCATACTGTACATGAGAGAGCCTGTACCTCGACTAGACTCTAGTGTAGCTCGATGTGCTTGGCTGCCCTGCCCTCACAAACTCTGCAGTACTGTACCTGAGAGAGCCTGTACCTCGACTAGCCTGTTGTGTAGCTCGATGTGCTTGGCTGCCCTGTCCTCACAAACTCTGTACTACTGTACATGAGAGAGCCTGTACCTTGACTATCCTCTAGTGTAGCTCGATGTGCTTGGCTGCCCGGTCCTCACAAACTCTGCACTACTGTACCTGAGAAAGCCTGTACCTCGACTAGCCTCTAGTGTAGCTCGATGTGCTTGGCTGCCCTGTCCTCACAAACTCTGTACTACTGTACCTGAGAGAGCCTGTACCTCGACTATCCTCTAGTGTAGCTCGATGTGCTTGGCTGCCATGCCCTCACAAACTCTGCATACTGTACATGAGAGAGCTTGTACCTCGACTAGCCTCTAGTGTAGCTCGATGTGCTAAGCTGCCCTGCCCTCACAAACTCTGCAGTACTGTACCTGAGAGAGCCTGTACCTCGACTAGCCTCTAGTGTATCTCGTAGTGCTTGGCTGCCATGCCCTCACAAACTCTGCATACTGTACATGAGAGAGCCTGTACCTCGACTAGCCTCTAGTGTAGCTCGATGTGCTTGGCTGCCCTGCCCTCACAAACTCTGCATACTGTACATGAGAGAGCCTGTACCTCGACTAGCCTCTAGTGTAGCTCGTAGTGCTTGGCTGCCCTGTCCTCACAAACTCTGCACTATTGTACTGAGAGAGACTCTACCTCGACTAGCCCTTAGTGTAGCTCGATGTGCTTGGCTGCCTACCTCACAAACTCTGCATACTGTACATGAGAGAGCCTGTACCTCGACTAGCCTTACTGTAGCTCGATGTGCTTGGCTGCCCTGTCCTCACAAACTCTGCATACTGTACATGAGAAAGCCTGTACCTTGACTATCCTCTAGTGTAGCTCGATGTGCTTGGCTGCCCTGTCCTCACAAACTCTGCATACTGTACCTGAGAGAGCCTGTACCTCGACTAGCCTCTAGTGTAGCTCGATGTGCTTGGCTGCCCTGCCCTCATAAACTCTGCATACTGTACATGAGAGAGCCTGTACCTCGACTAGCCTCTAGTGTAGCTCGATGTGCTTGGCTGCCAAGGCCCTCACAAACTCTGCACTACTGTACATGAGAGAGCCTGTACCTTGACTATCCTCTAGTGTAGCTCGATGTGCTTGGCTGCCTAGTCCTCACAAACTCTGTACTACTGTACATGAGGGAGCCTGTACCTCGGCTAGTCTCTAGTGTAGCTCGTAGTGCTTGGCTGCCCTGCCCTCACAACCTCTGCACTAGTCTACATTCGACAGCCTGTACTCTACTAGCCTCTAGTGTATCTCGTAGTGCTTGGCTGCCCTTCCCTCACAAACTCTGCACTACTGTACATGAGAGAGCCTGTACCTCGACTAGCCTCTAGTGTAGCTCGATGTGCTTGGCTGCCCTGCCTCACAAACTCTGCACTACTGTACATGAGAGAGCTGTACCTCGACTAGTCTCTAGTGTAGCTCGTAGTGCTTGGCTGCCCTGCCCTCACAACCTCTGCACTAGTCTACATGCGACAGCCTGTACCTCTACTAGCCTCTAGTGTATCTCGTAGTGCTTGGCTCCCTGCCCTCACAAACTCTGCACTACTGTACATGAGAGAGCCTGTACCTCGACTCGCCTCTAGTGTAGCTCGTAGTGCTTGGCTGCCCTGCCCTCACAAACTCTGTACTACTGTACATGAGAGAGCCTGTACCTCGACTAGCCTCTAGTGTAGCTCGATGTGCTTGGCTGCCCTGTACTCACAAACTCTGCATACTGTACATGAGAAAGCCTGTACCTTGACTATCCTCTAGTGTAGCTCGATGTGCTTGGCTGCCCTGCCCTCACAAACTCTGCATACTGTACATGAGAGAGCCTGTACCTCGACTGCTCTAGTGTAGCTCGTAGTGCTTGGCTGCCCTGCCCTCACAAACTCTGCATACTGTACTGAGAGAGCCTGTACCTCGACTAGCCTCTAGTGTAGCTCGATGTGCTTGGCTGCCCTGTCCTCACAAACTCTGCATACTGTACATGAGAGAGCCTGTACCTCGACTAGCCTCTAGTGTAGCTCGATGTGCTTGGCTGCCCTGCCCTCACAAACCTCTGCAGTACTGTACTGAGAGAGCCTGTTCCTCGACTAGCCTCTAATGTAGATCGATGTGCTTGGCTGCCCTGTCCTCACAAACTCTGCATACTGTACATGAGAAAGCCTGTACCCTGACTATCCTCTAGTGTAGCTCGATGTGCTTGGCTGCCCTGTCCTCACAAACTCTGCATACTGTACATGAGAGAGCCTGTACCTCGACTAGCCTCTAGTGTATCTCGATGTGCTTGGCTGCCCTGTCCTCACAAACTCTGCAGTACTGTACCTGAGGGAGCCTGTACCTCGACTAGCCTCTAGTGTAGCTCGATGTGCTTGGCTGCCCTGCCCTCATAAACTCTGCATACTGTACATGAGAGAGCCTGTACCTCGACTAGCCTCTAGTGTAGCTCGATGTGCTTGGCTGCCCTGTCCTCACAAACTCTGCAGTACTGTACATGAGAGAGCCTGTACCTTGACTATCCTCTAGTGTAGCTCGATGTGCTTGACTGCCCTGTCCTCACAAACTCTGCATACTGTACATGAGAGAGCCTGTACCTTGACTATCCTCTAGTGTATTTCGATGTGCTTGGCTGCCCTGTCATCACAAAATCTGCACTACTGTACATGAGAGAGCCTGTACCTCGACTAGCCTCTAGTGTAGCTCGTAGTGCTTGGCTGCCCTGCCCTCACAAACTCTGTACTACTGTACATGAGAGAGCCTGTACCACGACTAGCCTCTAGTGTAGCTCGATGTGCTTGGCTGCCCTGTCCTCACAAACTCTGCAGTACTGTACATGAGAGAGCCTGTACATTGACTATCCTCTAGTGTAGCTCGATGTGCTTGGCTGCCCTGTCCTCACAAACTCTGCATACTGTACATGAGATAGTATGTACCTTGACTATCCTCTAGTGTAGCTCGATGTGCTTGGCTGCCCTGTCCACACAAAATCTGCACTACTGTACATGAGAGAGAGTGTACCTCGACTAGCCTCTAGTGTAGCTCGATGTGCTTGGCTGCCCTGTCCTCACAACTCTGCATACTGTACATGAGAGAGCCTGTACCTTGACTATCCTCTAGTGTAGCTCGATGTGCTTGGCTGCCCTGCCCTCTCAAACTCTGCAGTACTGTACCTGAGAGAGCCTGTACCTCGACTAGCCTCTAGTGTAGCTCGATGTGCTTGGCTGCCCTGCCCTCACAAAACTCTGCACTACTGTACATGAGAGAGCCTGTACCTCGACTAGCCTCTAGTGTAGCTCGATGTGCTTTACTGCCCTGTCCTCACAAACTCTGTACTACTGTACATGAGAGAGCCTGTACCTCGAGTAGCCTCTAGTGTATCGCGATGTGCTTGGCTGCCCTGCCCTCACAAACTCTGCAGTACTGTACATGAGAGAGCCTGTACCTCGACTAGCCTCTAGTGTAGCTCGATGTGCTTGGCTGCCCTGCCCTCACAAACTGTACACTACTGTACATGAGAAAGCCTGTACCTTGACTATCTTCTAGTTTAGCTCGATCTGCTTGGCTGCCCTGCCCTCACAAACTCTGTACTACTGTACATGAGAAAGCCTGTACTTTTACTATCCTCCAGTGTAGATCGATGTGCTTGGCTGCCCTGCCCTCACAAACTCTGTACTACTGTACATGAGAGATCCTGTACCTCGACTAGTCTCTAGTGTAGCTCGTAGTGCTTGGCTGCCCTGCCCTGACAACCTCTGCACTAGTCTACATGCGACAGCCTGTACCTCTACTAGCCTCTAGTGTATCTCGTAGTGCTTGGCTGCCCTTCCCTCACAAACTCTGCACTACCGTACATGAGAGAGCCTGTACCTCGACTAGCCTCTAGTGTAGCTCGATGTGCTTGGCTCCCCTGCCCTCACAAACTCTGCACTACTGTACTTGAGAGAGCCTGTACCTCGACTAGTCTCTAGTTTAGCTCGTAGTGCTTGGCTGCCCTGCCCTCACAACCTCTGCACTAGTCTACATGCGACAGCGTGTACCTCTACTAGCCTCTAGTGTATCGCGTAGTGCTTGGCTGCCCTGCCCTCACAAACTCTGCACTACTGTACATGAGAGAGCCTGTACTCCGACTCGCCTCTAGTGTAGCTCGTAGTGCTTGGCTGCCCTGCCCTCACAAACTATGCACTACTGTACATGAGAGAGCCTGTACCTCGACTAGCCTCTAGTGTAGCTCGATGTGCTTGGCTGCCCTGTCCTCACAAACTCTGCATACTGTACATGAGAAAGCCTGTACCTTGACTATCCTCTAGTGTAGCTCGTTGTGCTTGGCTGCCCTGCCCTCACAAACTCTGCATACTGTACATGAGAGAGCCTGTACCTCGACTAGCCTTAGTGTAGCTCGTGTGCTAGGCTGTCCCTGCCTCACAAACTCTGCATACTGTACTGAGAAGCCTGTACCTGACTATCCTCTAGTGTAGCTCGATGTGATTGGCTGCCCTGTCCTCACAAACTCTGCATACTGTACATGAGAGAGCCTGTACCTCGACTAGCCTCTAGTGTAGCTCGATGTGCTTGGCTGCCCTGCCCTCACAAACTCTGTACTACTGTACCTGAGAGAGCCTGTACCTCGACTATCCTCTAGTGTAGCTCGATGTGCTTGGCTGCCATGCCCTCACAAACTCTGCATACTGTACATGAGAGAGCCTGTACCTCGACTAGCCTCTAGTGTAGCTCGATGTGCTTGGCTGCCCTGCCCTCACAAACTCTGCAGTACTGTACCTGAGAGAGCCTGTACCTCGACTAGCCTCTAGTGTAGCTCGTAGTGCTTGGCTGCCCTGTCCTCACAAACTCTGCATACTGTACATGAGAGAGCTTGTACCTCGACTAGCCTCTAGTATAGCTCGATGTGCTTGGCTGCCCTGCCCTCACAAACTCTGCACTACTGTACCTGAGAGAGCCTGTACCTCGACTATCCTCTAGTGTAGCTCGATGTGCTTGGCTGCCATGCCCTCACAAACTCTGCATACTGTACATGAGAGAGCTTGTACCTCGACTAGCCTCTAGTGTAGCTCGATGTGCTAGGCTGCCCTGCCCTCACAAACTCTGCAGTACTGTACCTGAGAGAGCCTGTACCTCGACTAGCCTCTAGTGTAGCTCGTAGTGCTTGGCTGCCATGCCCTCACAAACTCTGCATACTGTACATGAGAGAGCCTGTACCTCGACTAGCCTCTAGTGTAGCTCGATGTGCTTGGCTGCCCTGCCCACAAACTCTGCAGTACTGTACCTGAGAGAGCCTGTACCTCGACTAGCCTCTATTGTAGCTCGTAGTGCTTGGCTGCCCTGTCCTCACAAACTCTGCACTACTGTACCTGAGAGAGCCTCTACTCGACTAGCCTCTAGTGTAGCTCGTAGTTCTTGGCCTCCCTGTCCTCACAAACTCTGCAGTACTGTACTTGAGAGAGCCTGTTCCTCGACTAGCCTCTAGTGTAGCTCGATGTGCTTGGCTGCCCTGTCCTCACAAACTCTGCAGTACTGTACATGAGAGAGCCTGTACCTTGACTATCCTCTAGTGTAGCTCGATGTGCTTGACTGCCCTGTCCTCACAAACTCTATATACTGTACATGAGAGAGCCTGTACCTTGACTATCCTCTAGTGTAGCTCGATGTGCTTGGCTGCCCTGTCATCACAAAATCTGCACTACTGTACATGAGAGAGCCTGCACCTCGACTAGCCTCTAGTGTAGCTCGTAGTGCTTGGCTGCCCTGCCCTCACAAACTCTGTACTACTGTACATGAGAGAGCCTGTACCACGACTAGCCTCTAGTGTAGCTCGATGTGCTTGGCTGCCCTGTCCTCACAAACTCTGCAGTACTGTACATGAGAGAGCCTGTACCTTGACTATCCTCTAGTGTAGCTCGATGTGCTTGGCTGCCCTGTCCTCACAAACTATGCATACTGTACATGAGATAGCCTGTACCTTGACTATCCTCTAGTGTAGCTCGATGTGCTTGGCTGCCCTGCCCTCACAAACTCTGCACTACTGTACATGAGAAAGCCTGTACCTCGACTAGCCTCTAGTGTAGCTCGAAGTGCTTGGCTGCCCTGTCTTCACAAAATCTGCACTACTGTACATGAGAGAGAGTGTACCTCGACTAGCCTCTAGTGTAGCTCGATGTGCTTGGCTGCCCTGTCCTCACAAACTCTGCATACTGTACATGAGAGAGCCTGTACCTTGACTATCCTCTAGTGTAGCTCGATGTGCTTGGCTGCCCTGCCCTCTCAAACTCTGCAGTACTGTACCTGAGAGAGCCTGTACCTCGACTAGCCTCTAGTGTAGCTCGATGTGCTTGGCTGCCCTGCCCTCACAAACTCTGCACTACTGTACATGAGAGAGCCTGTACCTCGACTAGCCTCTAGTGTAGCTCGATGTGCTTTACTGCCCTGTCCTCACAAACTCTGTACTACTGTACATGAGAGAGCCTGTACCTCGAGTAGCCTCTAGTGTATCGCGATGTGCTTGGCTGCCCTGCCCTCACAAACTCTGCACTACTGTACATGAGAGAGCCTGTACCTCGACTAGCCTCTAGTGTAGCTCGATGTGCTTGGCTGCCCTGCCCTCACAAACTCTGTACTACTGTACATGAGAGAGCCTGTACCTCGACTAGCTCTAGTGTAGCTCGATGTGTTGGCTGCCCTGTCCTCACAACTCTGCATACGTACATGAGAGAGCCTGTACCTTGACTATCCTCTAGTGTAGCTCGATGTGCTTGGCTCCCTGCCCTCTCAAACTCTGCAGTACTGTACCTGAGAGAGCCTGTACCTCGACTAGCCTCTAGTGTAGCTCGATGTGCTTGGCTGCCTGCCCTCACAAACTCTGCACTACTGTACATGAGAGAGCCTGTACCTCGACTAGCCTCTAGTGTAGCTCGATGTGCTTTACTGCCCTGTCCTCACAAACTCTGACTACTGTACATGAGAGAGCCTGTACCTCGAGTAGCCTCTAGTGTATCGCGATGTGCTTGGCTGCCCTGCCCTCACAAACTCTGCAGTACTGTACATGAGAGAGCCTGTACCTCGACTAGCCTC
Source organism: Dryococelus australis (assembly GCA_029891345.1). Taxonomy (NCBI): domain Eukaryota; kingdom Metazoa; phylum Arthropoda; class Insecta; order Phasmatodea; family Phasmatidae; genus Dryococelus; species Dryococelus australis. Next base: position 126,679,149 of record CM057003.1, read on the forward strand.
TAGTGTAGCTCGATGTGCTTGGCTGCCCTGCCCTCACAAACTGTCACTACTGTACATGAGAAAGCCTGTACCTTGACTATCTTCTAGTTTAGCTCGATCTGCTTGGCTGCCCTGCCTCACAAACTCTGTACTACTGTACATGAGAAAGCCTGTACTTTGACTATCCTCAGTGTAGCTCGATGTGCTTGGCTGCCCTGCCCTCACAAACTCTGTATACTGTACATGAGAGACCTGTACCTCGACTAGTCTCTAGTGTAGCTCGAGTGCTTGGCTGCCCTGCCCTGACAACTCTGCATAGTCTACATGCGAAGCCTGTACCTTACTACTCTTAGTGTACTCGTAGTGCTTGGCTGCCCTTCCTCACAAACTCTGCATACCGTACATGAGAGAGCCTGTACCTCGACTAGCCTCTAGTGTAGCTCGATGTGCTTGGCTCCCTGCCTCACAAACTCTGCACTACTGTACTGAGAGAGCCTGTACCTCGACTAGCCTCTAGTGTAGCTCGATAGTGCTTGGCTGCCCTGTCCCTCATAAACTCTGCATACTGTACATGAGAGAGCCTGTACCTGACTAGCCTCTAGTGTAGCTCGATGTGCTTGGCTGCCCTGTCCTCACAAACTCTGCATTACTGTACATGAGAGAGCCTGTACCTTGACTATCCTCTAGTGTAGCTCGATGTGCTTGACTGCCCTGTCCTCACAAAACTCTGCATACTGTACATGAGAGAGCTGTACCTTGACTACCTCTAGTGTATCTCGATGTGCTTGGCTGCCCTGTCATCACAAATCTGCACTACTGTACATGAGAGAGCCTGTACCTCGATAGCCTCTAGTGTAGCTCGATGTGCTTGGCTGCCCTGCCCTCACAAACTCTGTACTACTGTACATGAGAGAGCCTGTACCACGACTAGCCTCTAGTGTAGCTCGATGTGCTTGGCTGCCCTGTCCTCACAAACTCTGCATACTGTACATGAGAGAGCCTGTACCTTGACTATCCTCTAGTGTAGCTCGATGTGCTTGGCTGCCCTGCCCTCTCAAACTCTGCAGTACTGTACTGAGAGAGCCTGTACCTCGATAGCCTCTAGTGTAGCTCGATGTGCTTGGCTGCCCTGCCCTCACAAACTCTGCATACTGTACATGAGAAGCCTGTACCTCGACTAGCCTCTAGTGTAGCTCGATGTGCTTTATGCCCTGTCCTCACAAAACTCTGTACATACTGTACATGAGAGAGCCTGTACCTCGACTAGCCTCTAGTGTAGCTCTCGATGTGCTTGGCTGCCCTGTCCTCACAAACTCTGCATACTGTACATGAGAAAGCCTGTACCTCGACTAGCCTCTAGTGTAGCTCGATGTGCTTGGCTGCCCTGCCCTCACAAACTCTGCATACTGTACATGAGAGAGCCTGTACCTCGACTAGCCTCTAGTGTAGCTCGTAGTGCTTGGCTGCCCTGCCCTCACAAACTCTGCACTACTGTACATGAGAGAGCCTGTACCTGACTAGCCTCTAGTGTAGCTCGATGTGCTTGGCTGCCCTGTCCTCACAAACTCTGCACTACTGTACATGAGAGAGCCTGTACCTCGACTAGCCTCTAGTGTAGCTCGTATGTGCTTGCTGCCCTGCCTCACAAACTCTGCATACTGTACATGAGAGAGCCTGTACCTGACTATCCTCTAGTGTAGCTCGATGTGCTTGGCTGCCTGTCCTCACAAACTCTGCATACTGTACATGAGAGAGCCTGTACCTTGACTACCTCTAGTGTAGCTCGATGTGCTTTCTGCCCTGCCCTCACAAACTCTGCACTACTGTACATGAGAGAGCCTGTACCTCGACTAGCCTCTAGTGTAGCTCGTAGTGCTTGGCTGCCCTGCCTCACAAACTCTGCATACTGTACATGAGAGAGCCTGTACCTTGACTAGCCTCTAGTGTAGCTCGATGTGCTTGCTGCCCTGCCCTCACAAACTCTGCACTACTGTACATGAGAGAGCCTGTACCTCGACTAGCCTCTAGTGTAGCTCGATGTGCTTGGCTGCCTGTCCTCACAAACTCTGCACTACTGTACATGAGAGAGCCTGTACCTCGACTAGCTCTAGTGTAGCTCGATGTGCTTGGCTGCCCTGCCCTCACAAACTCTGCACTACTGTTACATGCGAAGCCTGTACCTGACTAGCCTCTAGTGTAGCTCGAGTGCTTGGCTGCCCTGCCCTCACAAACTCTGCACTACTGTACATGAGAGAGCCTGTACCTCGACTCGCCTCTAGTGTAGCTCGTAGTGCTTGGCTGCCCTGCCCTCACAAACTCTGTACTACTGTACATGAGAGAGCCTGTACCTCGACTAGCCTCTAGTGTAGCTCGATGTGCTTGGCTGCCCTGTCCTCACAAACTCTGCATACTGTACATGAGAAAGCCTGTACCTTGACTATCCTCTAGTGTAGCTCGATGTGCTTGCTGCCCTGCCTCACAAACTCTGCACTACTGTACATGAGAGAGCCTGTAACCTCGACTAGCCTCTAGTGTAGCTCGTAGGCTTGGCTGCCCTGCCCTCACAAACTCTGCACTACTGTACATGAGAGAGCCTGTACCTCGACTAGCCTCTAGTGTAGCTCGATGTGCTTGGCTGCCCTGTCCTCACAAACTCTGCATACTGTACATGAGAGAGCCTGTACCTTGACTATCCTCTAGTGTAGCTCGATGTGCTTGGCTGCCCTGCCCTCACAAACTCTGCACTACTGTACATGAGAAGCCTGTACCTCGACTAGCCTCTAGTGTAGCTCCATGTGCTTGGCTGCCATGTCCTCACAAAATCTGCACTACTGTACATGAGAGAGCCTGTACCTCGACTAGCCTCTAGTGTAGCTCGATGTGCTTGGCTGCCCTGTCCTCACAAAACTCTGCATACTGTACATGAGAGAGCCTGTACCTTGACTATCCTCTAGTGTAGCTCGTTGTGCTTGGCTGCCCTGCCCTCACAAACTCTGCACTACTGTACATGAGAGAGCCTGTACCTCGACTAGCCTCTAGTGTAGCTCGTTGTGCTTGGCTGCCCTGCCCTCACAAACTCTGCACTACTGTACATGAGAGAGCCTGTACCTCGACTAGCCTCTAGTGTAGCTCGATGTGCTGGCTGCCCTGCCCTCACAAACTCTGCACTACTGTACATGAGAGAGCCTGTACCTCGACTAGACTCTAGTGTAGCTCGATGTGCTTGGCTGCCCTGTCCTCACAAACTCTGACTACTGTACATGAGAGAGATGTACCTTGACTATCCTCTAGTGTAGCTCGATGTGCTTGGCTGCCCTGTCCTCACAAAACTCTGCACTACTGTACATGAGAGAGCCTGTACCTCGACTAGCTCTAGTGTAGCTCGTAGTGCTTGGCTGCCCTGCCTCACAAACTCTGCACTACTGTACCTGAGAGAGCCTGTACCTTCGACTAGCCTCTAGTGTAGCTCGATGTGCTTGGCTGCCATGCCCTCACAAACTCTGCATACTGTACATGAGAGAGCCTGTACCTCGACTAGCCTGTAGTGTAGCTCGATGTGCTTGGCTGTCCTGTCCTCACAAACTCTGTACTACTGTACATGAGGGAGCCTGTACCTCGGCTAGTCTCTAGTGTAGCTCGTAGTGCTTGGCTGCCCTGCCCTCACAACCTCTGCACTAGTCTACATGCGACAGCCTGTACCTCTACTAGCCTCTAGTGTATCTCGTAGTGCTTGGCTGCCCTGCCCTCACAACTCTGCACTACTGTACATGAGAGAGCCTGTACCTCGACTCGCCTCTAGTGTAGCTCGTAGTGCTTGGCTGCCCTGCCTTCACAAACTCTGTACTACTGTACATGAGAGAGCCTGTACCTCGACTAGCCTCTTGTGTAGCTCGATGTGCTTGGCTGCCCTGTCCTCACAAACTCTGCATACTGTACATGAGAAAGCCTGTACCTTGACTATCCTCTAGTGTAGCTCGATGTGCTTGGCTGCCCTGCCCTCACAAACTCTGCACTACTGTACATGAGAGAGCCTGTACATCGATTAGCCTCTAGTGTAGCTCGTAGTGCTTGGCTGCCCTGCCCTCACAAACTCTGTACTACTGTACATGAGAGAGCCTGTACCTCGACTAGCCTCTAGTGTAGCTCGATGTGCTTGGCTGCCCTGTCCTCACAAACTCTGCATACTGTACATGAGAGAGCCTGTACCTCGACTAGCCTCTAGTGTAGCTCGATGTGCTTGGCTGCCCTGTCCTCACAAACTCTGCAGTACTGTACATGAGAGAGCCTGTACCTTGACTATCCTCTAGTGTAGCTCGATGTGCTTGACTGCCCTGTCCTCACAAACTCTATATACTGTACATGAGAGAGCCTGTACCTTGACTATCCTCTAGTGTAGCTCGATGTGCTTGGCTGCCCTGTCATCACAAAATCTGCACTACTGTACATGAGAGAGCCTGTACCTCGACTAGCCTCTAGTGTAGCTCGTAGTGCTTGGCTGCCCTGCCCTCACAAACTCTGTACTACTGTACATGAGAGAGCCTGTACCACGACTAGCCTCTAGTGTAGCTCGATGTGCTTGGCTGCCCTGTCCTCACAAACTCTGCAGTACTGTACATGAGAGAGCCTGTACCTTGACTATCCTCTAGTGTAGCTCGATGTGCTTGGCTGCACTGTCCTCACAAACTCTGCATACTGTACATGAGATAGCCTGTACCTTGACTATCCTCTAGTGTAGCTCGATGTGCTTGGCTGCCCTGCCCTCACAAACTCTGCACTATGTACATGAGAAAGCCTGTACCTCGACTAGCTCTAGTGTAGCTCGAAGTGCTTGGCTGCCCTGTCCTCACAAAATCTGCACTACTGTACATGAGAGAGAGTGTACCTCGACTAGCCTCTAGTGTAGCTCGATGTGCTTGGCTGCCCTGTCCTCACAAACTCTGCATACTGTACATGAGAGAGCCTGTACCTTGACTATCCTCTAGTGTATCTCGATGTGCTTGGCTGCCCTACCCTCTCAAACTCTGCAGTACTGTACCTGAGAGAGCCTGTACCTCGACTAGCCTCTAGTGTAGCTCGATGTGCTTGGCTGCCCTGCCCTCACAAACTCTGCACTACTGTACATGAGAGAGCCTGTACCTCGACTAGCCTCTAGTGTAGCTCGATGTGCTTTACTGCCCTGTCCTCACAAACTCTGTACTACTGTACATGAGAGAGCCTGTACCTCGAGTAGCCTCTAGTGTATCGCGATGTGCTTGGCTGCCCTGCCCTCACACACTCTGCAGTACTGTACATGAGAGAGCCTGTACCTCGACTAGCCTCTAGTGTAGCTCGATGTGCTTGGCTGCCCTGCCCTCACAAACTGTACACTACTGTACATGAGAAAGCCTGTACCTTGACTATCTTCTAGTTTATCTCGATCTGCTTGGCTGCCCTGCCCTCACAAACTCTGTACTACTGTACATGAGAAAGCCTGTACCTTGACTATCCTCCAGTGTAGCTCGATGTGCTTGGCTGCCCTGCCCTCACAAACTCTGTACTACTGTACATGAGAGATCCTGTACCTCGACTAGTCTCTAGTGTAGCTCGTAGTGCTTGGCTGCCCTGCCCTGACAAGCTCTGCACTAGTCTACATGCGACAGCCTGTACCTTTACTAGCCTCTAGTGTATCTCGTAGTGCTTGGCTGCCCTTCCCTCACAAACTCTGCACTACCGTACATGAGAGAGCCTGTACCTCGACTAGCCTCTAGTGTAGCTCGATGTGCTTGGCTGCCCTGTCCTCACAAACTCTGCATACTGTACATGAGAGAGCCTGTACCTTGACTATCCTCTAGTGTAGCTCGATGTGCTTGGCTGCCCTGTCCTCACAAACTCTGCATACTGTACATGAGAGAGCCTGTACCTCGACTAGCCTCTAGTGTAGCTCGATGTGCTTATCTGCCCTGTCCTCACAAACTCTGCATACTGTACATGAGAAAGCCTGTACCTTGACTATCCTCTAGTGTAGCTCGTTGTGCTAGGCTGTCCTGCCCTCACAAACTCTGCATACTGTACCTGAGAGAGCCTGTACCTCGACTATCCTCTAGTGTAGCTCGATGTGCTTGGCTGACCTGTCCTCACAAACTCTGCACTACTGTACATGAGAGAGCCTGTACCTCGACTAGCCTCTAGTGTAGCTCGATGTGCTAGGCTGCCCTGCCCTCACAAACACTGCACTACTGTACATGAGAGAGCCTGTACCTCGACTAGCCTCTAGTGTAGCTCGATGTGCTAGGCTGCCCTGCCCTCACAAACTCTGCAGTACTGTACCTGAGAGAGCCTGTACCTCGACTAGCCTGTTGTGTAGCTCGATGTGCTTGGCTGCCCTGCCCTCACAAACTCTGCAGTACTGTACCTGAGAGAGCCTGTACCTCGACTAGCCTCTAGTGTAGCTCGATGTGCTAGGCTGCCCTGCCCTCACAAACACTGCACTACTGTACATGAGAGAGCCTGTACCTCGACTAGCCTCTAGTGTAGCTCGATGTGCTTGGCTGCCCTGCCCTCACAAACTCTGCAGTACTGTACCTGAGAGAGCCTGTACCTCGACTAGCCTGTTGTGTAGCTCGATGTGCTTGGCTGCCCTGCCCTCACAAACTCTGCAGTACTGTACCTGAGAGAGCCTGTACCTCGACTAGCCTCTAGTGTAGCTCGATGTGATTGGCTGCCCTGCTCTCACAAACACTGCACTACTGTACCTGAGAAAGCCTGTACCTCGACTAGCCTCTAGTGTAGCTCGATGTGCTTGGCTGCCCTGTCCTCACAAACTCTGTACTACTGTACCTGAGAGAGCCTGTACCTTGACTATCCTCTAGTGTAGCTCGATGTGCTTGGCTGCCCTGTCCTCACAATCTCTGCATACTGTACATGAGAGTGCCTGTACCTCGACTATCCTCTAGTGTAGCTCGATGTGCTTGGCTGCCCTGCCCTCACAAACACTGTACTACTGTACCTGAGAGAGCCTGTACCTTGACTATCCTCTAGTGTAGCTCGATGTGCTTGGCTGCCCTGTCCTCACAAACTCTGTACTACTGTACATGAGAGAGATTGTACCTTGACTATCCTCTAGTGTAGCTCGATGTGCTTTTCTGCCCTGTCCTCACGAACTCTGCACTACTGTACATGAGAGAGCCTGTACCTCGACTAGTCTCTAGTGTAGCTCGTAGTGCTTGGCTGCCCTGTCCTCACAAACTCTGCACTACTGTACCTGAGAGAGCCTGTACCTTGACTATCCTCTAGTGTAGCTCGATGTGATTGGCTGCCCTGTCCTCACAAACTCTGCATACTGTACATGAGAGAGCCTGTACCTCGACTATCCTCTAGTGTAGCTCGATGTGCTTGGCTGCCATGCCCTCACAAACTCTGCATACTGTACATGAGAGAGCTTGTACCTCGACTAGCCTCTAGTGTAGCTCGATGTGCTAGGCTGCCCTGCCCTCACAAACTCTGCAGTACTGTACCTGAGAGAGCCTGTACCTCGACTAGCCTCTAGTGTAGCTCGTAGTGCTTGGCTGCCATGCCCTCACAAACTCTGCATACTGTACATGAGAGAGCCTGTACCTCGACTAGCCTCTAGTGTAGCTCGATGTGCTTGGCTGCCCTGCCTTCACAAACTCTGCAGTACTGTACCTGAGAGAGCCTGTACCTCGACTAGCCTCTAGTGTAGCTCGTAGTGCTTGGCTGCCCTGTCCTCACAAACTCTGCACTACTGTACCTGAGAGAGCCTCTACCTCGACTAGCCTCTATTGTAGCTCGTAGTTCTTGGCCTCCCTGTCCTCACAAACTCTGCACTACTGTACATGAGAGAGCCTGTACCTCGACTAGCCTCTAGTGTAGCTCGATGTGCTTGGCTGCCCTGCCCTCACAAACTCTGCAGTACTGTACTTGAGAGAGCCTGTTCCTCGACTAGCCTCTAGTGTAGATCGATGTGCTTGGCTGCCCTGTCCTCACAAACTCTGCATACTGTACATGAGAAAGCCTGTACCTTGACTATCCTCTAGTGTAGCTCGATGTGCTTGGCTGCCCTGTCCTCACAAACTCTGCATACTGTACATGAGAGAGCCTGTACCTCGACTAGCCTCTAGTGTAGCTCGATGTGCTTGGCTGCCCTGTCCTCACAAACTCTGCAGTACTGTACCTGAGAGAGCCTGTACCTCGACTAGCCTCTAGTGTAGCTCATAGTGCTTGGCTGCCCTGTCCTCACAAACTCTGCACTACTGTACCTGAGAGAGCCTCTACCTCGACTAGCCTCTAGTGTAGCTCGTAGTTCTTGGCCTCCCTGTCCTCACAAACTCTGCACTACTGTACATGAGAGAGCCTGTACCTCGACTAGCCTCTAGTGTAGCTCGATGTGCTTGGCTGCCCTGTCCTCACAAACTCTGCATACTGTACATGAGAAAGCCTGTACCTCGACTAGCCTCTAGTGTATCTCGATGTGCTTGGCTGCCCTGTCCTCACAAACTCTGCATACTGTACATGAGAGAGCCTGTACCTCGGCTAGTCTCTAGTGTAGCTCGTAGTGCTTGGCTGCCCTGCCCTCACAACCTCTGCACTAGTCTACATGCGACAGCCTGTACCTCTACTAGCCTCTAGTGTATCTCGCAGTGTTGGATGAACAGCCATCACAAACTCTGTACTTCTCTATATGCGAGAGCCTGTACTTAGACTGGCCTTTGGTGTAGCTCTAGGTGATTTACTGCCCTGCTCTCACATACTCTGTCCTTCTCTACATGTGAGAGATTGTATTTCGAGTAGCCCCTAGTGTAACTTGTAGTACTTGGAGGCCGGGCCTTCACAAACACAGCACTAATCTACATGCAAGTTCCTGTACCTCGACTAGCGTTTAGTGTAGATCGCAGTGCTTAGCTGCAATGACCTCACAAACATCTGCGCTACTCTACATGGCTGAGCATGTACCTCGACTAGCTTCTAGTGTAGCTTGCGCTGCTTGGATGCCCTGCTCTCACGTTCTTTGCATTGCTAAACAGACCTGACAATGTACCACGGCTAGCCTTTAGTGTATCTTGCAGTGCTTGAATGCCCTGCCCTCACAAACTCTGCACTACTCTACAAGCGTAAGTCTGTACCTCGACTAGCCTCTAGTGTAGCTTGCAGTAATAGGCTGCCCGCCTTCATGTTCTCTGCTTTACTCATCAAACCTGAATCTGTACCACTACTATCCTCTAGTCAAGCTCGCAAGATTTGGCTTCCCAGCCCTCACAAACTCTGTACTACTCTACATGCTAGAGGCTGTACTTCGACTAACTTTATCTTTAGTTCACTGTGCTTGTCTGCCCTGTCTCAGGACCTGTGCATTACTCATTAAACTTGTCCCTGTACATTTACTAGCCTCAAGTGTAGCTCGCTGTGTTTGGCTGACCAGACCTCACAAACTATGTTCTTCTATACATGCGAGAGCCTGTACCTCGACAAGTCTTTGGTGTAGTGCCCAGTGATATACTGCCCTGCTATCACATACTCTGCCCTACTCTACAGGGAAGGGGCTGTTCCTCGAGTAGCCTCTAGTGGAACTCGCAGTGCTTGGTGGCCGAGCCCTTACAAACACAGCACTACTCTTCATGCGAGAGCATGTACCTTTACTAGCCTCTAGTGAAGCTCGTAGTGCTTGGCTGCCGTAGCCTGACGTTCTCTGATTTATAAAATAAAAACATGACCCTGTACCTTGACTAGCATCTAGTGTAGCTCTCATTGCTTGGCTAACTAGTCGTCACGTTCTAAACATTACTCAATAAACCTGACTCTGTACCTCTACTAGCCTCTAGTGTAGCTCGTAGTGCTTGGCTGCCATTGCCTGATGTTCTCTGCTTTATAAAATAAAAATATGACCCTGTACCTTGACTAACCTCTAGTGTAGTTCGCATTGCTTAGCTAACTAGTCGTCACGTTCTAAACATTACTCAATAACCCTGACTCTGTACCTCCACTAGCCTCTAGTGTAGCTCGTATTGCTTGGCTGCCGTTGCCTGATGTTCTCTGCATTACAAAATAAAAACATGACCCTGTACCTTGACTAGCCTCTAGTGTCCTGTACCTTGATTAACTTATATCATAGCTCGTATTTCTTGGCAAACCAGTCCTCATGATCTATACATTAATCAACAAACCTGACTCTCTACCTCGACTAGCCTCTTGTGTAGCTCACAGTACTTTGCTACACTGCCCTCACGTTCTCTGTATTACAAAATACAAACCTGACCCTGTATCTCGACTAGCCTATAGTGTAACTTGCAGTGCTTGACTGCCTGCACTCATGTTCTCTGCATTACAAAATACAAACCTGATCCTGTACCTCGATTAGCATCTATTGCAGCTCGCAGTGCTTGGCTGCCCTGCCCTCATATACTCTGCACTATTCTTCACTAGTGAGCCTTTACCTAGGATAGCTGGCTGTGCAGCTCGCAGTGCTAGGTTGCCTTGCCCTCACAAAATCTGCACAACTCTACATTCGACAGCCTGTAACTCGACTAGCCTCTAGTGTAGCACTCAGTGGTAGGCTGCCCATCCCTCACAAACTTTGCACTTCTCTTCATGCGAGAGACTCTACTTCGAGTATTCTCTGGTGTAGCTCGCAATGGTTGTCTTCCCAGCCCTTACAAACTCTGCACTACTCTACAGGCGAGAGACTGTACCTCGACTAGCCTATGGAGTAGCACGCAATATTTGGCTGCCCTGCCCTCATATAATCTACTCAACTCTACATGCGAGAACCGGTACACCGACTAGTCTCTAGTCTAGCACGAAGTGCTTGGCTGCGCAGCCCTCACAAACTCTGCACAAAAATCTACATGCTAGAGTCTGCACCTCGACTAGCGATTAGTGTAGCTCGCAGTGCTTGGCTGGCCTGCCCTCACATTCTCGGCATTACTCAACAAACCAGACCCTGTACTTCAACTAGCCTTTAGTGTAGATCGCAATGTTTGTATGCCCTGCTATAACTACCCCTAGAGTACTCTACATGAGAGAGCCTGTACCTCGACAATCCTCTAGATTAGCTACTAGTGCTGGCTGCCCAGTCCTCACAAACACTGAACTATTCTATATGCGAGAGCCTGAACCTCGACTAGCTTCAATTGTGGCTCGCAGTGCTTGGCTGATATTCTCTCACGTTCTCTGCATTTCTCTACAAACCTGACACTGTACCTCGACAAGCCCATAGTGTAGCTCGAAGTTCTTATCTGCCCTTCCCTCACTAACTCTGCACTACTCTGTATGGGAGTGCCTGTATTTATACTAGCCTGTATTTGTAACTCGCAGTTCTAGTCTGCGCAGCCCTCACAAACTCTGCACTACACTACATGCGAGAGCTTGTACCTCGAATTGCTTCTAGCGTAGCTCGCAGGGCTTGGATGCCTAGCCCTCACTAACCTTGCACTACTCTACATGCGAGAGCCTGTTCCTCGACGAATCTCTAGTGTAGCTCGCATTGCTTAGCTGCCCTGCCTTAACGTTATTTGCATTACTCATGTAACCAGACCAAGTACCTCAACTGGCCTATAGTGTAGCTAGCAGTGCTTGGCTACCCTGCCCTCAAGTTCTCTGCATTACTCAACAAACCTGAGCCTGTACCTCGACTAGCCTCTAGTGTAGCTCGTAGTGCTTGGCTGCCCAGCTCTCACAAACTCTGCACTACTCTACATGCGAGAGCCTGTATCTCAACTAGCCTTTAGTGTAGCCCACAGTGCTTGGCTGCCCTGCCATATCGTTCGCTGCATTATTCAACAAACCTGACTCTGTACCTCGAATAACCTCTAGTGTAGCTCGCAGTGGTTGGCTGCCCTGCCTTCACAAACTCTTCACTACTCTACATGCGAGAGCCGCTACCTCGACTAACCTCTATTGTAATTCGCAGTGTTTGAATGGCGAGACATTACAAGCTCCGCACTACTGTACATGCGGGAGGCTGTACCACGACTAGCCTTTAGTGTAGCTCGCATTACTTGGCTACCCAACATTTACAAATGCTCTACTACTCTTCATGTGAGAGCCTGTATATCGATAAGCCTCTAGTTTAGCTATCAGTGCTTTGCTGCCCAGCCCTAACAATCTCTATACTACCTTATATGTGAAAGGCTGATCCTCGACTAGCTTACAGTTTTGCTCGCAGTGTTTGGCTGATGTGACCTCATGTTCTCTTCATTACTCAACAAACATGACCCTGTACCTCGACTACCCTCTAGTGTAACTCGCAGTCCTTGGCTGCCCTACCCTCAAAACACTGCACTATTTTACAAGCGAGAGACTGTACCTCGACTATCTTCTAGTGTAATTCGCCGATCTTGGCTGCGCAAACCCTCACAAACCCTGCACATCTCTACCTGCGTAGAGTCTGTACATTGAATAGCCTATAGTGTAGTTGCTAGTACTTGGCTACCCGGCTCTCACATTAACTACATTACTCATAATCGTGATACTGTTCTTCGACCAGCCTCTAGTGTAGCTCAAAGTGCTTGGCTGCCCTAACCTCACTAACTCTGCAATATTCTACATGCAAGTGCATGTATTTCGACAAGCCTCTCGTTTAACTCGTAGTGCTTCGCTCCGGCTGTCATCACGTTCTAAGTAGTACTCAACATTCATGACCCTGTACCTCGAATAGCCTTTACTGTAGTTTCAGTCCTTTGTCATCCTTCCTTCACAAACTCTGCTCTACTCTACATGCGAGAGCATGTACCTCGACTAGCATCTAGTGAAGCGCGCAGATATTGGCAGCCATACATTCACAAAATCTGCATTATTCAACAACCATATCACTCTATCGCGACAAGAATCTAGTGTAGCTTGGAATTGTTGACTGCCCAGCCCTCACAAACTCTGCACTGCTCTACATGCGAGACCCTGAAACTCGACTAGCCTCTAATGCAGCTTGCAGTGATTGGCTGCCTTGCCCTTACTTTCCCACCATTACTCTAAAAATAGACCCTAAACTACAAATAGCCTCTAGTGTTGCTCGCAATGCTTAGTTACCCTGACTCACAATCTTTGCACAACTCTACATGTAAGAAACTGTACCTCGAGTAGCCTCTAGTGAAATTCGTAGTTCCACGGCTTTCCTGCCCTTATAATCTCTGCACTAAACTATAACCTGCCCACACGTTCTCCGCATTATTTAAAAAACCTGACACTTTATCTCGACTAGCCTCTAGTGTAGTTCACAGTGCTTGGCCGCCTTGCTTTAAAGTTCTATGCTTTACTAAAACGACCTGTCCCAAACCACGACTAGCCTCTAGTGTAGCTTGGCTACCCAGCCTTCACAAACACTGCACTACTCTACATGTAAGTAACTGTACCTCGACTAGCCTCTAGTGCAACTCGCGTTGCTTGTCTGCTCAAACCTTACAAAATCTGCACTACTTTACATGTGAAAGCCAGTACCTCGAATAGCCTTTAGAGTAAATTGAAGAGGTTGGCTGTCCAGCCCTCACAAACGCTGCACTACTCTACATATGAAAGCCTGTTTCTCGAATAGCCTCAATTATAGCTCGCAGTGCTTGGCTATCTTGCTGTAAAGTTCTCTGTGTTACTAAAAAAACCTGACCCTTACTATGACTAGCCTCTAGTGTAGCTCGCAGTGCTTGGCTGCCCTGATCACACATATTGCTGGCAAGCTACATTGCTGCCAGTGTCTGATCTAGGGGTGGAGCTCCAGATATGACAGCCAGAATGGTGAAGGATCAGTCCGCAGTCTCTACTGTTTCTTGCTGTGTCGAATCACATCTATAGCTAGGTACTACATTGCTGCCATAGTCTGACCTGGGGATGGAGCACCGTACGAGAACGTTAGTGTTTTTAACGATCGGACCGCAGTCAATACTGGGGATCTCCGAGTTGGGGTAGCATTGAGAAGTGTCAGCTCGATGTCTCTACTGGCACTGTTAGTGTTGTGTCATACCTCCAGATGGCAAACTAAATTACTGCTAGTGTCTGAATGGGGGTTGGGTCTCCGGACATGACATCTAGCATGGTGAAGGATCAGCTGGTAGTCATAACTGGCTCTTGCTGTTTTGGATCACACTTTGAGCTGGCAAGCTGTATTACTACTATTGTATGACCTGGGGGTTGAGCTCCGGCCTTGACAGATACCTTGGTGAAGGATCATACGACAATCACTACTGGCGATCGCTGTGTAGGGGCACACCTCCATACGGAAAGGTAAATTACTGCTAGTGTCTGACCTGGGGGTGGAGCTCTGGACGTGACAGTTAGCATGATGAAGGATCAACTCACAGTCTCTACTTGTTCTTGCTGTGTTGGATCACATATATAGCTGGCAAGCTACATTGGTGCCAGTGTCTGGCCTGGGATTGGAGCTCCAGACGTTCCAGCTAGTATGGTGAAGGATCAGCTTTCAGTTACTTAAGGCGATTGCTGTATTGTAGCACACCTACAGACGGCAAGCTAAATTACTGCCAATGTCTGACCTGGGGATGGGGCTCCGAACGTAACAGTTGTGTTTTGAATGATCGGACTGCAATCACGCCCGGAGCTCTCTGTGTTGGGCAGCATTTTGAAGGGTCAGCACGATGTAATTACCGGCGCTGTAAGTGTTGGGGCACACATCCAGTTGCTAAGCTAAATTACTGTTAGTGTCTGACCTGGTGGTGGAGCTCTGCATGTGACATCAAGAATGGTGAAGTATCAGGCGGCAGTCACTCCTGGCTCTTGTTGGTATAGATCGCACAAATAGCTGGCAATCTACATTGCTGCCAGGGGGTGACCTGGGGGTGGATTTTCGGACGTGACAGCTAGCATTGTTAAAGATCACCTGGCAGTCGCTACTGGCGATGGCTGTGTTGGGGCACACTTCCAGACGACAAGCTAATTAGTGCTAGTGCCTGACCGGGGTAGGCACTCCGAAAGTGATAGCTAGCATGGTCAAATGATCGGATGGCAGTCACTACTGGCGATCGCTGTGTTGGATCACACCTGCAGCTGATAAGCTACATTGTTTCCAGTGTCTGACCTGGGGGTGGATCTCCGTACGTGACAACTAGCATGGTTAAGGATCAGCCCGCAGTCACTACTGGCTATTGCTGTGTTGGATCACACATATAGCTGGCAAGCTACAATGCTGCCAGTGTCTGACTTCGGAATGGAGCTTCGGATGTGACATCTAGTATGGTGAAGGATAAGCCCTGAAACCACTACTAGCGCTTGCTGTGATGTATTACACATATAACAGGCAAGCTACATTGCTGCCAGGCTCTGACCTGGGGTGGAGCTTCGTACGTGACATTTTGCATGGTGATGGATCAGCCCGCAGTCACTACTGGCTCTTGCTGAGTTGGATCACACCTATAGATGGCAAGCTACATAGCTGCTAGTGTCTGACCTGCATGTGGTGCTCCGAACATTAGAGCTAGCATGGTGAATGATCTTCCCCCAGTCACTACTGGCGTTAGCTGTGTTGAGTGCACACCAATAGATTGTGAGCTACAGTGCTGTCAGTGTCTGACGTAAGGGTGGAGCAACGTATGTGACAGCTAGCATGGTGAAAGATCAACCGGCAGTCACTAGTGGCGATCGCTGTATTGGGGCACACCTCCAGACGACAAGCTTACTTACTGCTAGTGTCTGACCTGGGGGTGAAGCTCCGGTCGTCACATCTATACTGGTGAACAATCAGCTTGCAGTCACTACTGGCGATCGATGTGTTGTGGCACAACTGCAGCCGGCAAGCTAAATTCCTGCTAGTGTCTGAACTGAGGTTGAGCTCCGGTCGTGGCGGCTAGTATGGTGAAGTATCAGCCGGCAGTCACTACTGGCTCTTGTTGTGGTGGATCACACCTATAGCTGGAAAGCTACATTTCTGCAAGTGTCTGACCTGGGAATGGAGCTCCGAACGTGACATTTAGCATAGTGAAGGATCAACCAACAGTCACTACTGGCGATTGCTTTGTTGATTCTCACATATAGTTGGCAAGCTACATTGCTGCCAGTGTCTGACTTGAGGGTGGAGCTCCGGGCATGACAACTAGCATCGTGAAGTAACAGCTGGCAATCACTTCTGTCTATCGCTGTGTTGGGGAACACCTCCAGACAGCAAGGTATATTATTGCTAGTGTCTTTCCTGTGTTTGGAGCTCCGGATGTTACAGTTAGTGTGTTGAAAGATCAGCCCGCAGTTATTACTGGGGCATTCTGTGTTGGGGCAGCGTTGAGAAGGGTTAGCACACAGTCACTTCTGCCACTGGTTGTGTTGGAGCACACCTCCAGCTGGCATGCCACATTGTTGCAAGTGTCTGATCTGGGGGTGGAGCTATGTAAGTGACAGCTAGCATGGTGAAGGATCAGCGCACAGTCACTACTGACGCTCGCTGTGTTTCGTGAACATGTCAAGGCGGCAAATGTTATAAAAATATAATTTTTAATTTTTGGGTTTAGAGGAGGCGAGGTACTTGAACGAAACAGCTATCATGTTATGACGATACCCAACCGCCATGTAGGATCCAGGGGACTTTGACAATATAACTGTGGAGTTGGTAGACCTTGAAAACAAAAACTCGGGAAAAATGGTTAAAATTGAATGAATTCATAAATGTCAGGGAGCATCTTCCATTACTGAGTACTACCGCCGTCTTGGATCCAGGTGGCCTTGATCTTTGGCATTAACCGGGTGATGTTATACCTTGAAGCTAAATAAAATCTTCAAATATTACAAGATTTTCTTAAAAATCTATAAACAACTAACCAAAAATTATGTAGAATTTTTAAACATTATAAAACATTAATTAAATTATGAAGGTAAAAGTAATAAGAAATAGAGCATTTGACTCTGAACACTACCTTTCTAAAATTAAACTCCAATTTCTCCCTAAAAAAAATAAAAAATACAACAAAAATTAATTAAATTCCCAAATAGACAGTCTCAACATCACACAAGAAACAATAAAACATCTTCAGGAAGAAAATCGAATAACTAAATCAGATAAATGCCAGGAATTATCGAAAAAAATAAACAATGCAGCAAAGAAGTTATTCGGGTCTGCGAAAATGAAAAAGAAAAACTGGTGGAATGAAACTTGTGAAGAAGCACTAGCAGAAAGAAAAAAACTATGGGAAAAAAATGGAAATGCTCTGGAAGAATGAACACTTTGAAAAATTTAAGCAACAAAAGAAAGAAACAACAAGATTAATAACGAGTGAAAAACATTCCTTTGAAAGTCACCGCTTCTTGACATACAGGACAATTTTGTTAACAATAACTCCCGGAATTCCTTTCAGTTGTTTGAAAATAACCTAAAAGCTATTAAGCACTAAGTATTTGCTTCGGAGATGAAACTAATATAATGGGGTTAATCGTTACCGAGAATTGTGCAATCCTAAGGAAATACTTTGATCAACTTCTGAACTGTGAAGAACCGAACTACAAGTTAGAATTCCCAGATATCCATGAAAACTTAGAAACAGATCCACCACCTACTGTTGAAGAAATTGAAAAAGCAATCAAAAACCTAAAAAACAACAAAGCCAGTGGAGAAGACTCCATTACAGCTGAACTTGTAAAATGGTCTCAACCAAAAATCATATATGAACTTCAAATAATCTTTGAAGAAATCTGGAAAACGGAAAAGATCCCCGAAGAATGGAAAGTTGCTCTTATACATCCTTTCCCTAAGAAAGGTAACAAGCAAGATGTCAATAACTATAGAGGTACATCCCTTTTGACAGTGGTTTATAAGATATTATCAAAAATATTACTAAACGGGGTACAATCAACACTTGACAGTCATTTGGGTGAATATCAGAGTGGATTTAGAAAGGGCAGATCTGGCTCAGAACAGATTTTCAACCTGAAGTCCATAGTTCGTCACAGACTCACGAACTCCAAAAACATAGCAGTAACATTTATAGATTTTAAAAAGGCTTTTGATTCAGTTGATAGAGGAACTCTATATAAAAAAATCCGAGATTTTGGAGTTAAATAGAAACTAGCAAATCTAATCCTTGAAACCCTCACAGACACCATATCAAAAGTAAGATTTCAGGACGAAATATCTCAACCATTCAAAATAAATACAGGTGTAAGGCAAGGTGATGGTTTGTCTCCACTACTCTTCAACTGCATCTTGGAGAAAATAGTAAGAATTTGGAATGAAAAACTAAAAGAACACAAGCTATCACCAATAACACTGGGAGAAAGAACAAAGGGTGTTGAAATAAGCTGTCTAGCATTTGCAGACGATTTTGTCATACTTTCTAAAAACTTAACAAACCCAACAATACAAGTCAATCTCTTAGAAGAGATAGCCAACAAAACAGGTAAAAGAATTTCTGTAGAAAATAATAACAAAATTCATGACAAAAATAAAGAATGCTCCAGAAATCCTAACAACAGATATTGTTCAAATAAAGAGAGAAAATAAGTTCAGATATTTGGGGGAAATAATTCAGGAAAATGGTTGGAAAAATCCGCGGTAGATGAAAGGATATGCAAGATGGAAACAGCATATGGCATAACCAGGAATATCTACAACAAGAAATGTTTATCTAAAAATCTTAAAATACATCAAGCACTACATGACAGTAGTCAAACCAGAATGTCTTTACGCAAGAGAATGCCTAGTACTGAATTGCAAGTTACATAAATTAGACGTACTAGAAAGAAGAATTATCCGTAAAATACTTGGTCGACTAAAAACTACAGAATTTTAGAAATTAAGAAATAATAATGAAATATATCGGAAAATAGAAAACACAAAAGAAACCATACCGAAGAGACGATTGCTATTTTTCGAACATTTATATAGAATGGATGGCAACAGGTTAACCAAATATCTTTGGAACAAGAAATCAACAACCTGGATTCAGGAATTTAAGAAAGATTAGGAAAGAAATAATATAAGTGAAGAAGAACCAATAGAGAGATATATTTTTAAGGAAAAAGTGGTAAAAAGTGAAGGATTCCAATGCAGGAAGGAAAAGAAAACAGATTCGAAATGGTCCGAGGAGAGGAAAAGATACATAGTGAGAAGATGGAGTACTGGAGAAAGAAGAAGGAACAGCAAAAGACGAAGCATTGAAATTGGTTCGTGGTCCCTAGAAGACCCTAAAGGAAAAATATGAAGAAAACACCAAGAATTGACCAAAATTATTATTAAAAATATATATAAATTATTATAAAATATTATTTTTTTTAACTTACGTTTCCAGAGGTTTCCCACAAAACCACGTCCAGCAGACGACTCACCCTCGCCAATTACTATTGGCTGTTTAGTCGGTGGGCCTGCATCCCCACTAATAATTCACAGTGTCTTAACATTCCCCTTCCTACCAATGTTTCTCATTGGCTAAGTAGTCGGCAGCCTCCTCCCCCCCTACTCTTCTATTCTCGTTCCATCGTATGCAACCATCTTGAATGTTTTCGTTTGACATTTCTTTATACATTACTGGAGGACGCCATTTTGGATTTTATGGTTTCATTTTCAACACCTAGGTGGCGCTTGTGTCTTAATTACCGTTTTATCAACCAGGCAAACTGGTGATTTAGCCACCAAATGACAGCGATATTTGTTTGTTTTCTAAAGTATTAGTGGTGCTGTCGTTGCCCTCCATATTGGATTATATTTTCATCAACTGAGTGGTGCTAACTTCTCGATTTAGTCACCAGGCGAGCTGACGAAACCAACATTATCTCATGCTCTGTCATATTATGTTCACCATCTTTGATTTAGTTTTTTTCTTAGTTAACTTGCTTTTATTTTCTATCATTCCTTCTTAATTTCACCACCACAATGTAGTCACCTGCGCCGCCATCGAGGCATCATGTCGACAGCACCCCTAACTTCATTAGATGTGCCTCCTACAGCAGTGCCGTTATCAATGACATCGTCAAGGCTTCTATGCTGTTACTGTGACAAGATAGTTGCCTACAGCCAAGGTGTAATGAAGCATGAAATAACTAATTGTTTGTAGGGACCTTTCTGTGCTATGCAACGATGTGCCAAGTGTAAACGTCTTTTTAAACGATGTGATAAGCTGAAGAGACGTATCAAGAACTGTAAATGTAGAGATCCTTCAGCTAATAAACGCCCTGTACAAGCTGCTGGCGAAATTTCATCGCATGGATTCTAGCTTAAACAATCAACATTCAAGAGAATTTTAAACAATTTTGTGATTTGGAATAACTTTTTGATATTAAAAAAAATGCAATTTCCTTGACCACATAAGAAAAGGATAATCAATAAATTGACAGAATAAGTCTAAGAAGAACCCATAAAATATAATATTTGGCTGGAGTGTAAACAATCTTCGGATGAAGCCATTAGTCGACTAGCATTCAATACTGCGAACGTAGTATTGTACAATGATGATGGCATTCCAGGGGCTGTAGAGGCCTTGGCAGATAAGTTTGTCGTGAAGAAGAAGAGTATATGTCAAAGGTTGGACAATGGTAGCATAGACTGTCTTGAGCTGCGTGTTAGCAGATGATACTCACTACGTGAAAAGTGAGCATACTCACGTAAATGCATTATGTGAATGCTGTGGATAATCTAAGGATTTTATTTTTATGTGTTCAGTCTGATTTCAATGAAAACATGTCTTATTTCACGCTGATGATGTTGTACCTTGCTCTAGCATGCATACTTTCCTGATGCAGAGAATGTGATAGCCTTGGGTTGATCTGTTACTACATAATGGTTTTGTAATGGGCATGACAAAAATGTAATGATGTGTCAAATTATAATTATTCGAAAATTAACACCTCAATATTGGCTTTGCAGGCACATAATTGGATGTGGACACTCAATTATATGGTAATTGCATTTTAATATTGAAATTAACAGTACGGAATGTAAGAATGGATTGCCATCATTATATATCTTAAGAAGGTTTGATGCAACAGACATGAAAACATGCTGTTGAAGAGGTAGAAATTTGACCCTGAAACTTGGAATGAAGGGCGAAGGTTAAGTGAGGCCTTGCTAGATGTGCTTCAGTGTGATATATGGCGAAGAGAGGTCCTATATACATTTATGCGTGTGTGGTGTTGCTCTAATACTCCACATATATTTTACTAGCAAATGTCAAACTAAATGGAAGATTTGGAAGATTAGATGCCAAGACGATATGGCTTAATCAAAGATTGCGGAAGTAATGGAGCCCAAGATAGCGGTGCGAGTAATCAGCAGGCTACCAAATCTAAGTGGAACGCCAGAGCACGAGAGCAACGTAAGATGGCAGAGGCGGCACATATGAATACATCGTGGTGGCCCCACTTATACTTTTAAAACATAAACAAACATCGCTGTCATCTGGTGGCTACATCGCCAGTTTGCCTGGTTGATTTATCGAGAAGTAATACACCAGCACCACCTAGATGTTGAAAATGAGAACATAAAATCCCCAATGGCGTCCTCCTGGAATGTATAAACAAATGACAAAGGAAAAAATTCCAAGATAATATAGTTGTATACGACGGAATGATTGATGGTGCGCCGGGAGGGGGGGGGGGTAGGCTGCCGACTAATTAACCAATGAAAAACATTGGTAGTGAGAGGAGTGTTAAGACGATGTGATTGATTAGTGGAGATAGAGACCCGCCGACTAAACAGCCAATAGCAATTGACGAGGGTCAGTTGTCTGCATCTGCAGTATGTGGTGCTGTGGGAAACCTCTGGAAATGTAAGTTTTAAGAAATGTTTTTAAAAATTATTCCTAACAATTTTTTTCAAATAATTTTTGTGCATTTTTATTAATATTTCATTAATTATAATAGTTATTATGAATTTTAATTTTTTTATTTAGATTTTTAGTATTTTTTATTTTTATGGTTTTTTGTGTTCAAGGTCAAAGGTTATCGTGTTAGAGCCAAATGTCAAGGTCACCTAGATTCAATATGGTGGTTGGGTGATGTCATTACATGGTGACTAGTCGGTTCCAGTCACTTGTTCCCTCTAAGACCAAACATTAAAAATTTTAATTTGATAACTTTGAAAAACATTTTTTTTATAATTGCCTATAAATATTTGGAGAATTTTGGAAATTATTGAGTATTTTGGGATCTTTTGGGTTCAAGGTCAAATTTCAGTTGGGTCTTGGTCAAAGATCGTCACCGACGTCCAACATGGCGTACAAGAAAGCTGACAGAACCAATATTGCTGATGGTTAGGTCTGACTCTGTACCGTGGACCCTGTGTAACGAGTTGGCATATCCTATTCCTATAAAAACAATATGGCCGCCACTGCTCGGCTCCTACAAATAGATCCCCCCCTCTAAATCCTTCCGATGGATCGAGAATTGCATTTCTGTGGATTGTTTTTGCTGCTGGGGGGGGGGGGGGGACGATGCTTGTTTGAAGGAAAACGGGAATTTTTTAGGGAGAAAGGGAAGTTTTTATGGAAAAAGGGAAATCTTGAGGGTAAAGTGGCCTTCGACGGACCGGAATGACAGAGCATATGCAGTTCACTTATGCACCACAATTATTCTACTTAGGAAACGCCTAAAACTGTGCAATGTCTGTCTGATTTTGAAGAAATATTCACGTCAATTAATATGTTTGGCAATTTGCATCAGGAGCAACACGTTGGCGGAACCAAACAGATGATGAACGCTGTTCAACTCTCCACCCTACGAAGATGAGCTAAGGTCGTTATTACTGTTTTAGCACGCGATTAGATTTGGAGTGTAAAAGTGACGATGACATGTAATATTGGAGATGGGCCGAACGAGTGCTCAGTTGCACCACTTAGCGCCACGAAGAACAGACTGCACCACTTAGCGCCACGAAGAACAGACTGCACCACTTAGCGCCACGAAGAACAGACTGCACCACTTAGCACCACGAAGAACAGACTTCACCACTTAGCACCACGAAGAACAGACTGCACCACTCCACTTAGCGCCACGAAGAACAGACTGCACCACTTAGCGCCACGAAGAACAGACTTCACCACTTAGCACCACGAAGAACAGACTTCACCACTTAGCACCACGAAGAACAGACTGCGCCACTTAGCGCCACGAAGAACAGACTTCACCACTAAGCACCACGAAGAACAGACTGCACCACTTAGCGCCACGAAGAACAGACTGCACCACTTAGCGCCACGAAGAACAGACTGCACCACTTAGCACCACGAAGAACAGACTGCACCACTTAGCACCACGAAGAACAGACTGCGCCACTTAGCACCACGAAGAACAGACTGCACCACTTAGCACCACGAAGAACAGACTGCGCCACTTAGCGCCACGAAGAACAGACTTCACCACTTAGCACCACGAAGAACAGACTTCACCACTTAGCACCACGAAGAACAGACTGTGCCACTTAGCGCCACGAAGAACAGACTGCACCACTTAGCACCACGAAGAACAGACTGCACCACTTAGCGCCACGAAGAACAGACTTCACCACTTAGCACCACGAAGAACAGACTGCACCACTTAGCACCACGAAGAACAGACTTCACCACTTAGCACCACGAAGAACAGACTGCACCACTTCACTTAGCGCCACGAAGAACAGACTGCACCACTTAGCGCCACGAAGAACAGACTTCACCACTTAGCACCACGAAGAACAGACTTCACCACTTAGCACCACGAAGAACAGACTTCACCACTTAGCACCACGAAGAACAGACTGCACCACTCCACTTAGCGCCACGAAGAACAGACTGCACCACTTAGCGCCACGAAGAACAGACTGCACAGGAAATGCAGTCTGTACAACAGTAGCCAAGATGGCGCCAATGTAGTTCCGAGGGCGCTACTCGAGGAACAATTTCCACTCACACAGCACACACAACAGTGATCTATCGCTTCGCATGTTTACTGATCGTTGAAGATCTTAGAAAAAAGTCACTTCTCTTACATGCAGATATTTTAACAGGCGCACTGGGTGAAATGCGTCCAATTAGAGTTAGTAACGATGGAGGGAAGGTAGTTCCATATCTTAAAGTCGAATAAAAAGTGGTATGTCACAATTTGTGATAACTTTAATTATTTCTTTTGCTACCAGTTTTTTTTTTTTTGTAATCCATCGAATTGAAAAAAAAAAAAACTGTTTTGATATGTGCAGATTTTTACTTGACTGACTCATGTATAAAGTGATGAGGTCCTTGGCAATGTTAATTTTACATAAGGCGGAAGACCACACAGCGTGCATCCAATTAGATGTTAAACAGGACTTTGAAAAGCGCTTATTGAACCGTGAACAGCCTATACCAGTGTGTTTACTGTGTACCTACATTTAATGTGTAAAGTAAAGCGCTTATTGAACCGTGAACAGCCTATACCAGTGTGTTTACTGTGTACCTACATTTAATGTGTAAAGTAAAGCGCTTATTGAACCGTGAACAGCCTATACCAGTGTGTTTACTGTGTACCTACATTTAATGTGTAAAGTAAAGCGCTTATTGAACCGTGAACAGCCTATACCAGTGTGTTTACTGTGTACCTACATTTAATGTGTAAAGTAAAGCGCTTATTGAACCGTGAACAGCCTACACCAGTGCGTTTACTGTGTACCTACATTTAATGTGTAAAGTAAAGCGCTTATTGAACCGTGAACAGCCTATACCAGTGTGTTTACTGTGTACCTACATTTAATGTGTAAAGTAAAGCGCTTATTGAACCGTGAACAGCCTATACCAGTGTGTTTACTGTGTACCTACATTTAATGTGTAAAGTAAAGCGCTTATTGAACCGTGAACAGCCTATACCAGTGTGTTTACTGTGTACCTACATTTAATGTGTAAAGTAGTGTGTACACACTCACGTCCAGTGTACATAGTAGAGATGTACTATATGGGCGTGTGGGCGTATCAGAGTTCTGATTGGCTGCACGACGCTCTCAGAACTGGCCTCGAATTTAAGTGGCTACTGAAAGCTGCGTATGACCCCCTATTGGCTACGTTGCCGGCTCGCGAGTTAGTTACCAGGGTGTGATTGGCGAATAACGCTCCGCCATTTTACTGACGTGTGCGGGTTATTAACGACATAAGTCCTTGCAGATTGTCGACTTGCAGATTTACTCTCACTTCGACAAAACCGACGTCAAGATGGAATTTGAAAATATGAATCACTAATTTGCAGAAAAACATAGTCGGTCTGTTCGAAACTGCCTTGGTGAACATCCTAGTAAAAAACAATGCAACGCAATTGGTTCTCCAGCTATTGTATCTGCTGTTGACAAAATATTATTCCGGATATAGTTTTCAATAATAATCAGATTACTCTATCAAATAGGGTTAAAAATCTAGGATTCGTAATTTATAAAAATCTGTTTTGGGGGTCCCGTGTTACTACCTTGTGCAGAAAGGGGTAACACCAATTGCATTCTTTAAGTCGCTTAAAAAGGCTATTGCCTGCTAGAATGAAAACCACCTTAGTTCAACCCAGTCTCTGCTAATGCCTGTAATTGTCTACTGCGAAGCTGATTGTAACAATGTCAGTGAAAGCCACGTAATACGACTGCAGAAACTCCATGTACAGTATCATGCGTCGTGTATAAGATGTTTCAGGCCTTGTTCGAATTGAATATTTAATTGCAATTCGGACGCTGTCGACAGTCAATTGTTTAGCAACAGCAACAATAATAACTAATAAAACATTTTTAGACTCAAAATATATTTTGAAGGAATGGAAATTGTTAAATATAAATGTGTTTAATGAAAATAATTCTTGAATGATCAGGATGTCTTCATATTTGAAATTATATGTCCAGCAATAATATTTCGTCATGTATTACTATCATTGTGATTGGAAAAAAAATTACAGCTGCCCTAATGATATGAATTAGTAATTATGATAAAGCACAGTTATTTATTACATATTAAGTTGATTGTGCATTTCCGTGCATGTTTTTTTTTTTTTACGGTAAACTAATATACATCCTCCAGATGAAAACAAATACGGTGGCGATTTGGTATTTTCGTATTTTCATAAAGGTTCGCTACATACGAAACCGGAAATGACAACACAGGTCATCAGGTTTGTATACATAATCGCGTCACGTGAGACCGCCGAAGTAGTAGTGAGAGTTTGGGTAAAGGACCAGAGGGCCGGCATGAAGAGAGTGTGAGGAGGGAGGGGGAGGGGTCAGCTGAAGCACAGCCCTGGAATGTCCCAGGGGTGGTTGATACACAAAGAAGCTTGCAGCAAGTCCCGTTGTCCACCTCAGTCAGCCTGCCACTCTGTCTACACTCACCACACATGTCTGCCACCATTGCAGTGACGGAAATGATGTGCCAAATTTATTCACAAATGAACACTTATGTATTATTTTTAGCCAATGAAATTTTTTTTACGAGTCTGACGTCAGATAGCACTGTTTTTTTTTTTTTAATAACAGATTTTCGTAATACATTGTGATATTGTGGTGAAAATTTACTGTGATGCATCATATTTAGAATGTTTACTTGTCTTTGTAATTTACTGTGATGCATCATATTTAGAATGCTTACTTGTCTTTGTAATTTTTTTACGACCGTAAAAATGTAAGTAATTGTTAACAATTTTTGCTAGTAAAAAGCCATCTTTTGATTCCGCTCAATTCGTATCTCGAGACATTTCTTCGTTTCTGCACCATAACTGTTCCCCAATTTCAAATAAACAAGTTTGCATTGACTGCTCGAAGCGCCCGCACAACAAATAATGTATTACAATTTCCCTTGTGTGTAAATCAGGAACTATGATTGCGTAAGTTTCTATTTTGCGCAGTTGTAGATAAATAGGTTGGAAATCATGGCCGTCAGTTCTTGTGCGCACGACTCATGTTCTGTGGTTAGCTGATATGCTTACAATTGTGAACCAATTTTTTATAATCACG
This sequence comes from Dryococelus australis, assembly GCA_029891345.1. Lineage (NCBI taxonomy): Eukaryota > Metazoa > Arthropoda > Insecta > Phasmatodea > Phasmatidae > Dryococelus > Dryococelus australis. Next base: position 126,705,955 of record CM057003.1, read on the forward strand.
TTGTTAATTTACGACTCGAAAGTAATTTTTTGGTACTGCAGTACACATTATCTGTACGCAGAACTTGCTTCGTTATCACAATCAATGAGCTGTAGGCGACAGTGGTGTGAACTATGTAGAGCAGTAACATGGTTCGAGAATCAGTTAACTACAGAGAAGATATATACTGTACGCTGAGCCTCTCAGTGTGCAGTACAGATCATATTCAATCTTCCTGTGTGTTACTTTCACAACAGTTCACATTGAGTCCGAATGCTTATAGTTAGTAAAGCAATATAGTACGTACGACTGAACATAGTCCGTGTGACATAGAAGCTAGAATGACGTAATCTAACATGTCCATTGTAGTATAAGTTGTTAGCTATAAATCGGCTATTTACAGTAAAGCGAATATGATATATGTTTTAAATGCCTTCATAAGTGCGATTGTGATACTTATCTCTGAATTTAATACACTGTAATAATGTTTCCAGTTTTAAAGCACGATGGGAATAATGATATAGGTTGTAGTTTCAGAAGACATTTGTTTAAATTTTCTGTGGGGGAATGTGGGGCAAAATGTGAGGCTTAGTTTACAATACTTGGGATTTACGGTATTGATATGGCACCATATGGGTGTCATTAAATATTTAACACCTCTTAAATATTTTTAGGCAATATAAATAAATAAATTACCTTGTGCAAAAGTTCGACTCTGCCCCATACATTGGAAATAATGGAATAATATATGGGGCAAAATGGAATATCATATTGGTTAAAATGGAAATAAAGACGAAACAGTAATTTCAGTCAAATGAAAACAATTTAACACAAAATAAAAGTTATTTCAATACAATTTTGCCACACTGCAAGTTACTAATTGACAAAGGTCTTATCATTATTTCACTTTGAAATACTAAAATTTTCTTAAACTTCAGACAAAATGAAACTAAGTAGAAATATTCATTTCAGTCAAATGAAATCTCTGTACACAAACAAAATTTATTTTAATACAATTTGGTCACGACATATGGCACTAACTGACAAAAATCTTCCCAGTATTTCACTACCGACACACAAAACTTTTGTCTTCAACTTCAGGGAAAACAAAAATGTCTACTTGTTTTCTGAAATTCCTTAGAAAAGAGACTTTTAACACTGCATTATCGAATATTATTATTTTTACTGCAAACTGCGGTTCAGTGATTTCACCTTTCACATTGACCAGCACAAACTCACCAGTGAAATAATCAGAAGCAAGTTTTGTTGTAGTAAATTTCTCTTCTCTTTCATAATTTTGCCACTCTAGCCCAGATAGATGTTCACAGAGGATCTCCATTTCAACATCAGCATGTGAAGAAGATGAATCTGTAGTTTTCTTTTTCTTTGAGGATGTTGGCACTTGAAAAAACTAATTTTTTATTAACTGGTTTCACATTTCTTGTCTCCAAGTAAGGAGATCGTGATTTAACTGCTGTATTTCAAGTTCTTTTTCTTTCTTCCCGAGCACCAGCTTTTGGCAAGGGTAGAATATCTTCTGGTGTGACAGGCAATCTCAACGATGTGGATGGTGTAGGGTGAGCAGAATTTCTTGACATGTCTCTAGATTCAGTAAGGCTACTTGGTCCTTCATTGTTCTCATCTTGAGTTGTTTCCTGTGGACAATTTGTTGTTTCCGCTGATTCAAAGGCTTCCTCAAGAAATATGTGGCAGACTCCTGGGCTCCCGAATGCTGAAACAGCTGTCTGAGAAGTCGCAGTTCTTCCAACAAATCAAAAATACACTTTAACAATAGGCTTGTTGAACTCTAATGCCCTGGTAAAGGGTGTATTTCCTGGCCGACGAAGGGGAAGTCTAGGGTGGCGATTCATAAAACAATAAACCTAATCACACCCAGCCATTCCCTGTTCTTTATTGAAGGGATGGGTAATATTATTTTGTTCTGCATATTGGAAAGCCGGCTTCTGAAAAGCAGTTAGTGTTTAACCAAAAAACTGCTTTTCCATGTCGATAACGTGTGTTTTCAAAGTTTTTTCTTGCTGAGGTTTAAATACAGATTTAATATGACCCAATCGCTTTTCTGCACGGTTTCGTTGCACTCTTCTGTATAGAGTCCCACAAAGTACATCATATTTTCTACATGCTGCTTCATATGACTTCTCAGCACTTCCAACTGCTGCTATGGCTAGCAGCATGGAATGCTCTGATCAACTCTGCTACTGCATGCAGCGTCTTTCTCTTATATGTGCGCACCATCAACAAATAAGAACATTACTATGTTACCTTTAAATATTCACAGTAGGCAATGTGTAACACTGACAAGGGGCAAACTGGAATGCTGTTCCGCATTGCCCCTAAGGTAATCAACTTGAAATTAAACTCCATAACAATTTCTTATTTACATTTAAAGAAATAAATCTGAAGAACACAAAAAATAATGTAACCTTGATATGTCACACAAAGAACAATGAAGATGCTGCATATATGCAATACAGCTAATAAAATACATACTATTTTTAAGATGGTGAGAAAAATATATCGTGTGTCCATATCATCCATCCAAACGGAATAATCTTTAATACAGGCATGGCAGCCAATACCAAACTGCCATACTTACCTACGCATCTATAGAACTAGAACCACATATGTTGAATTTAAATCGATATTTCACTATGCCCCATTATTTCACAATGCCCCACATTCCTATTTAATCTGACAAAGCATTTGTTTTGTTACCGAACTCAATATATTGTAACCAACTTATTATAATCTAGATAAGTAGAATATGTTACAAACAGGGAAGATCATTGTGTGCGCTGAGTGTTGCTGTGTACAGCACCAGGTAGGTATGTACTCAGGTTGCATGTGCACTTAGGGTCACTGTGTAAGATACCGGGTAGGTTTGTACTCAGGTTGTGTGTGCACTTAGTGTTGCTGTGCACAGTACCTGGTGGGTTTGAACTTAGGTCGCATGAGCACTTACTGTTTCTAAGTACGGTAACAAGTAGGTTTATACTCAGGTTGCGTGTGAACTTAGTGTCGCTGTGTAAGGTACCAGGTAGGTTTGTACTAAGGTTGAGTGAACACTTAGTGTTGCTGTGTATTGTACTAGGTAGATATTTACTCAGGTTGCATGGACACTTACTGTTACTGTGCACAGTTCAGGGTGGGTGGGTACTCAGTTAGCGTGAGCACTTAGTGTTGCTGTGTACAATACCAGGCAGGTTTGTACTCAGATTACGTGAGCACTTAGTGTTTCTGTGTACATTTCCAGGATGGCTAGTACTCAGGTTGCTTGTAACTTAGTTGTTGTGTACAATTCTGGGTGGGATCGTACTCAGGTCGCGTGAGAACTTAGTATTGCTGTGTACGGTACCAGTTAGGTTTGAACACAGTTCACGTGTGCACGTTGTGTTGCTGTGTACAGTTTCCGGTAGGTTTGTACGCAGATTGCATTTGCACTTAGTGTTGCTGTGTACAGTACCAGGTAGGTTCATACTCTGGTTGCATGTGTACTTAGTGTTGCTGTGTACAGTTACAGGTAGGTTCATACTCTGGTTGCATGTGTACTTAGTGTTGCTGTGTACAGTTCCGTGTGGGTTTGTACTCAGTTCGCGTGAGCACTTAGTGTTACTGTGTACAGTACCAGGTAGGTTGTACTTAGGTTACGTGAGCACTTAGTGTTGCTGTGTACATTTCCGGGTAGGTTTATACTCAGGTCGCATGAGCACGTAGTGTTGCTGTGTACAGTTCCAGGTAGGTTCATACTCTGGTTGCATGTGTACTTAGTGTTGCTGTGTACAGTACCAGGTAGGTTCATACTCTGGTTGCATGTGTACTTAGTGTTGCTGTGTACAGTTACAGGTAGGTTCATACTCTGGTTGCATGTGTACTTAGTGTTGCTGTGTACAGTACCAGGTAGGTTCTTACTCTGGTTGCATGTGTACTTAGTGTTGCTGTGTACAGTACCAGGCAGGGTTGTACTTAGGTTACATGAGCACTTAGTGTTTCTGTGGACATTTCCGGGTGGGTTTGTACTCTGGTTGCATGTGTACTTAGTCTTGCTGTGTACAGTACCAGGTAGGGTTGTACTTAGGTTACGTGAGCACTTAGTGTTGCTGTGTACATTTCCGGGTGGGTTTATACTCAGGTCGCATGAGCACGTAGTGTTGCTGTGTACAGTACCACATAGGTTTATACTCAGTTCGCGTGAGCACTTAGTGTTACTGTGTACAGTACCAGGTAGGTTTGAATTTAGTTCACGTGAGCACTAAGTGTTTGTTCTTTAATGTACCAGGTAGGTTCGTACTCAGGTTTCATGTGTACTTAGTGTTGGTGTGTACAGTTCCGTGGGGGTTTGTACTCAGGTCGCGTGAGCACTTTGCGTTGCTGTGTACAGTTCCAGGTAGGTTCATACTCTGGTTGCATGTGTACTTAGTGTTGCTGTGTACAGTACCAGGTAAGTTTTTTACTCAGGTCACGTGAGCACTAAGTGTTTGTTCTTTATTGTACCAGGCAGGTTTGTAATCAGATTGCATGTGCACTTAGTGTTTTGGTGTACAGTTCCGGGTGGGTTTGTACTCAGGTCGCGTTAACGGTCAGTGTTGCTGTGTATAGTACTAGGTAGGTTTGTACTCAGGTGACAAAGAGCACTTAGTGTTTGCTGTTTAATCTAAGAGGTAGGTTTGTACTCAGGTTGCATGTTCACTTAGTGTTGCTGTGTACAGTTCCGGGTGGGTTTGTATTCAGTTTGCGTTTGCAGTTTATTCTACTTTTCCGTCGTATTTAAATTTTCAGGATTTTTATTCACTCGTTATACAAGTTAAAACGTGACATTATTATGAACTTAAAGTGGTTACTGTATTAATTAATTATGTAATGTACATAAAGCAAAACTGCCCCGACAAATTTTGTCATCAATTTCAACAACACACACGTTGTACGCGGAGTCTTCAGAATTATTTTACTTAAGGGAGATTACTAGTTACGAGCAGTCAACGATACTGATAAATGTCCGCATCTAGCTGCAAGTAATTCCGCTATCTGCCACTAGGTAATAGCTACGTCGAAGAAGCTATGACGCCCTTTTAACAGCAGGGCTCGTATGTTCTGGAACTTAACATATTAATTGGTAGGGGGGGGGGGGGGTGTGGTAAAGGGGGAGGTGATTTTTCTACCTGCTCTCTCCTATTCATTGCAGACCGCACAGTGGCCATTAAAGAGTGTGGTCAGACGTCTCCTGGCATTGCAACTTTTTAACTTTAACGCCTTGTAATTGTTATAATATTAATTTAATTAGGAGACTCATATCATATATTAACTAATTAATAAATTCCAAAACAGCAGAATCTCAAGTATTCGAAATTTAAGTACGCGCTACCTTCACCGCCATTTCCTCTTGTCTCACGCTACCAGACCTCGCGGTTTAGAGTGAAGCAATACTAATCGTCTTATTACAAGCTTCTTGTCTCACGCTACCATATATAGCAGTTTACAGTCAAGTGAAACTAATCGTCTTATTACAAGTTTCTTGTCACACGCTACAATATATAGCAGTTTACAGTCAAGTGAAACTAATCGTCTTATTACTAGCTTCTTGTCTCACGCTACGAGATATAGCGGTTTACAGTCAAGTGAAACTAATCGTCTTATTACTAGCTTCTTGTCTCACGCTACCATATATAGCGGTTTACAGTCAAGTGAAACTAATCGTCTTATTACTAGCTTCTTGTCTCACGCTAACAGACGTCGCGGTTTAGAGTGAAGCAATACTAATCGTCTTATTACTAGCTTCTTGTCTCACGCTACCAGATATAGCGGTTTACAGTCAAGTGAAACTAATCGTCTGATTACTAGCTTCTTGTCTCACGCTACCATACATAGCAGTTTACAGTCAAGTGAAACTAATCGTCTTATTACTAGCTTCTTGTCTCACGCTACCATATATAGCGGTTTACAGTCAAGTGAAACTAATTGTCTTAATACTAGCTTCTTGTCTCACGCTACCAGACTTCGCGGTTTATAGTGAAGCAATACTAATCGTCTTATTACTAGCTTCTTGTCTCACGCTACCATATATAGCAGTTTACAGTCAAGTGAATCTAATCGTCTTATTACTAGCTTCTTGTCTCACTCTACCATACATAGCAATTTACAGTCAAGTGAAACTAATCGTCTTATTACTAGCTTCTTGTCTCACGCTACCATATATAGCGGTTTACAGTCAAGTGAATCTAATCGTCTTAATACTAGCTTCTTGTCTCACGCTACCAGACTTCGCGGTTTATAGTGAAGCAATACTAATCGTCTTATTACTAGCTTCTTGTCTCACGCTACCATATATAGCAGTTTACAGTCAAGTGAAACTAATCGTCTTATTACTAGCTTCTCGTCTCACGCTACCAGACTTCGCGGTTTAGAGTGAAGCAATACTGATCGTCTTCTTACTAGCTTCTCGTCTCACGCTACCAGATATAGCAGTTTACAGTCAAGTGAAACTAATCGTCTTATTACTTGCTTCTTTTGGTTTATTAAAATTCGCAGATTAATTTTCCACCTGTTTCAGGCCCTCTTCAGTGACCAGTGATAGCATAAGAACCCTGATATATTCCAAATATCGGTCTTAATAATAATTTGCAAAACCATGTGGGAGTTGGCTACTCCCGCCTTCTTCAGCCCTCCACTCACTCGTCATGGAGTGGTTCGGTGGTGAACTACAGCTCGCCGAGGCAACTTGGCGAGCTGCTTGTTGCAGTTGCGTCGTCCAGGCATTGCAACTACAGTTGGATGTGTGTTGTAGGCTGGGATGGAAACTTCCCTCTTAGCCTGCAGCAAGTATAAGTGACATAAACGCTGAGTGTAAAGGACTTCTACTATACCTGCTCTCAGCTTCGGCAGTGATATAAAAGGCGGCGGCCGAGCGATACGGTCGTTTCCTCAGTGTTCGTAGCCGATTCTAAAAGAACAATAAACACTCTAGAAAAGGGGATAGTGATTACTGCCATGCTGTTTTAAATGACATTTTCAACAACATACTGAAAACGTAGTTAGTTATTTAGCATATATTGGCTAATGAATGAAGTAATTCCTGTTTTTTTTTCCTGTTCTAAATCTTACAGTTAGAGTTCTTTTGTAGCCGTCGTCGATGACGGTTCTGGATTTTTGAACCTCGACGTCGGGGTTGCGACATCACTGTGTTTGTGCCGTTTGACGATTTTGCGAGTTTAATGGACTTTCGAATAATGGTTTAGCGAGTTTTGAGGATTTTGCTGCCATGTTTAACCACGTTTTTCGTTGTTTTCGACGTTCGTTGTGTTCGAAATTTGATTTTTGCTTGCTGCATGGGTTAAGCCCAAGGCAACGTGCCTTTCACGATTCAGGCGAAGAAGAAGATGTTACATACGGTATTGTAAAGGCCACTATAAATTGGTACGCTACGATACATTAACATAACTACTCCAGAATATTTCTTAATCGTGAAGGCAACATACAAGCAAATAATATTTAATAATCAGTTGTATTATTTACCCACACACTATTGTATTCCGAATTAATATTCCTTCATAATTTAAGAGACTTTCTAGCCGCTCGCTGTTATGGATGTAATGAAGTATAGGTACGCGTGGCCAGATTTGACTTGGTGACATTTGAACAGTACAGTTTGTAATTCCTTGTTTATTTTAATGCCTATAAAGTAGAGTGTCTAAATTCCCTTTAATTATAGATGGATTGTAATTAACTGTGTTTATTTGGAGAACTCTGAATATACATCTACTGGCCACGTGTATTTTACTATACAATTTCCTACTATTGCACTCTGTCGATGCTGATTAATTTACTAACATTTTCTTTACAAATATCTCCAAACCATTGAATTTATTACCATTGAGACTTATTTCCATAATCGTGCTGTCAATAAACGAGTAGTATGAAACTAATGCACTATAAAAATCCACACAACGCTTTCTGTATAGAAAGGAAAAAAAAAATCTTGGAGTTGTTCGGTCATCACTAATACAATAGAGGTTTAGTTCAAAGAGAGGATTACATATACACATAGGTTTCCTGTTATTATAATGTTTCGTTATATGTTTTTGTTCATGGTAATCAGAGATTATTTATAGCAAATACATATTCTTTGAGCATGTTTTGTAGTAAATAAATCTAGCTTCATACCAAAGGAAAATGTTGAGCGATGTTAAAAGCTGTAATTGTGTGTATATGTTTCTGTAGGCTGGGCACGGAAAGAGAGCAATTTTAAGGCCCTAGTTACTTTTTTACTTTCAGCCATATTTAATTAGTCAATCACCTTTTAAAATAAATTGTGCAGTATAGTTAATAAATAGAGTGTGTATTTTCCACAGCACTCGTAATTAATATCTTAGGCTAAAATAAATGATATTTAATTACAATTTTTCCAAATGAGAGGGCATTCAAAAGTGCTCAATTTACTGTTAATAGCCCATATGTATATATATTATATATACTTATATACAATTTATTTATTTTTCTAATGGCGAGCTATAATCACTAATTTGTTTGTTTATGTAAAGCAATCGCTGTTTTTCCTTGCTTGTATGATAGATGTAATGAAAAATGTCTGGAAAACTTTCAATGCCATGATAAAAACGTGTGCAAATGACACAATATACACACATTAATACACTCATATTATATGATCTCCGATCAAATAATTTACGTATACACATTGTCAGAATACGTATATCGCATTTAAGTGTTCAAAAATTCTGCAAAACATTTAGCATAGTAGTCGATGGTTTACTCAAATTCTCATCTGTTTATTTACCATATACGCAGTATTGTAAGTTAATTACCAAATTTTATTCAATTGTTTTATTTCATTTAAAAATAAGCTCTATTTTTTATTAATGAAACTCGCCAATGTCAGGGAACTGTAATAATACAAACTACGAGATCTAGTAAAATTTGTAATTTTCATGATAGCACATCAAGTTACAAAGAAACGAACACAGAATCCTTGTAACTGTGCTGTCAGAAGAGTTACATCATGGATTAGAACTAATACAAAAAATTATTTTCACAATAAAAAATACTATGGAGTTATGTGTGTGTGTATATATATATATATATATTATCCCTATACATTATATATATATATATAATGTATAGGGACCTATATCAAACCCATTAATTCAAATGTTTACTGATATATAGTTTACAGCAGACATGAAAGACCACTGGGTATATTTTAAATAAAAATGTAAACAATGGAACATTAAACACTATTAAACATAGACCATGATATCAGTATGCAAAAAATTGCCCAACTAACACGATACAGCAATTAAATGGTGCAAAATCTACTTAGATAGTTTTGAACAGGGAAGGGGTACAAACCAATATACAATACCTATAGGTATATACATGCACGTATTCGTGGAAGTTTGAGCCAAGGAAATTTCACTACCACTAAGATCCTAGTGAAAAACTGACGAAACTCTCTTTGCGTTTCAAGACTACAACATGCAAGTCGGAACAATGGGAAAATTGTTAATTTATTGGCAGTTATTAAACCACGGATTCGAACGCTCAGAATAAAAAATTTCCATTGGATTAGTGTGGTGCAGAATCAAATAAACCACTTGGTCCGCATCGAAACTGAATATGCCTTTGATATTGGTAAACAAGAGTTGTTCAGGAACAGTGTAACCAAATTGAGATTGGATATGTCACACTGCGCGAAATATTCTCTCAAGCACACTTGATTAGTAACCAAAGGAAACTTGAGTGTACACGTAGCTCACATTAACCAAGGCTGCCAGGAACTTTCTGAGGAAATCTATAGATGTTGGCATCTGGAAGACAGAAAATTAATGTGTCGTCCGCGACTTTGCCCACTCGGAATTTGGATTTGTCGACGAATCAGGTAGATTGAAATTAAATATAGCTTTTACCCAAAACTTGGCCCGACAGGAATTTGTTTTGTTGTTTTTGCAATGACGTAAATAAATTAATAGAATTAAGAAAATATGTTAAAATACAAATAAATCAATAAAAATAAATGAATATAAATAAACTAATTAATATAAATAAAATAAATATAAATTAATAAATAAACCATGGTTTCTCTCGTCGGAATAACTATGATTACCCCGACAAGCTATATACAGCAACCTGGTATTAACCAAGAACATAGTGGTCTAACTCACACTGCTGAGCTCATTTCTGACTTCGCATCATTATTTACACTTTGCCTTTAATCCATTAACATAACGATACAAGCTAATACAACAAAGACGTGCATAAAAATACGTGCTAGGAAGCAAAACTTCATATAAAAATTACATTTTTACTTCTCATCTTTTTTTTTATATAGGATGATACATACCTAAGTATCGGTTTAAGAAATACCACACTCACAGCGATTTCAGAAAATCCGCTCAATAGTTTTTACTTGATGCCAAAAAATACAGAAAACAGTTTAGGTTCTTTAGCCCTAATGCATATGATATATATTTTATAAAATCATTTATATATAATAAAATAATTTTGACAATACTCTATAATCATTTTTTATCTGCAAAGCTATTGTGTTACTGACACTTTATACTCACAGATACGAAAGCATGTTTATTTGAACACATTACTTACTGATGGAATCATATATTATTAAGGATGGGTATATATTAATTATGTGACTACCATAAGTGATATCATGCTGAGTAATAAAGACGTATAGTTTATAATCAAAATAAACTGTGACATTGACTGATCACTACAGTGCACAATAAACTGTTCTAGCAAAAAACACATTGCAACAAAAAATTATACACATAGAAAGACAAAAAGAAACTAAATTTCTATGTCTTAAAAAAGCCACATTGTGTGAATTTATACAAGCATCTGCCGATAGAAAGGTTTAGCTGCAGGTTACAATGAATTTGCTTGAAAACAATTTTACACTGAACAATATTTTGTTCTCTCGAACAACCTGATGTTTCTCCAAACATGTGAATGTATTCCCTTTAACCAAGCGAAATATTTAAATAACTTTTCGAGTAGAATAATTATCTAACTGTCCCAGCATAATTTTTAAACGCATTTATGGCTACGTATACAACTATTTTACATGTGCATTCAAGTAATTAGTTTTGTTACCGTCAAAATTATAAATATCATGGTAGTCAAATATTTCGTTTAAAATTAATAAGTGCAGAGTTAGCTAACAATCATATCTGTCCATTATTATAGAAGTTTTGACGACAAAAAAATCAGCTTGGTGCAGTACTGACATGTATTTGGTTGGCTGTAGCGCAACCGAGTAATTTGATGACCTTCGAATTGACAGCTCGAGAGTTCATTTGTAACTGTTCTGACTATTGGAACTATTGCAGTGTTTGTTAGTGTATTTATTGATGCTCAACAGTGTCAAAAACAATCCCAATGAAACGATTTCAACCAACAAATATGTATAACTTGACATTTTAGCAAATCTATGTCCATGCCATATACTGAACTTTCTTTAACAATAAAATTAAGTGAAAGTTTACGATGACCGTTGCTACCAAGATACAGAATACAATAGACATGAATATGGGTTCGGAACCTGGTCACGTTAGATCTTAAATTTATGAACGAAACTGTAGTTTATGGACAGCCATAAAAATCTTAATTTGCACCAACTAAATTTTACGTGTTTGAGATAGCCAAAAACGAACTAAATAACATGTTTCAGGGACAAAATAGTTGGCTGCACAGATAGAAAAAATTAATTTTGCTGCACAAAACTATTTTCTTATCATCAACACAAGCGTTCTCTGTGTAAAATACTACCTAATATACAATATTCTCAAAGCTTATGGTTCAAATCATCAAATACAAATACCTAAGCTCTTTTAAATGAAATGGGCAACGTACATTTTCATAAACAAAATTTTTGTAGTACTTTATTGTGCTGCAAGCTCATGCAAAAGATCCAAGTCTAGCGAAACACAGCGTGTCAGTCTGCCTGGCCTACCAGCCAACTACAGAAACCACAAGCATACTGAGAAATGTTCACTCCAAGACAGAAATCCGATCGCGAGAAGAGATAACGAGCCAGCAGTCTGCTAAGTGCAAAACTAGAAAAACCCTCGTACCTTTGCCCCTCTGCCTGCTACAAGCCTGAAGAAGTAAAGAAGTTCCAATATTCACCATTGCGATCTTCTGCAGCAGCACTGCATTAACCTGAGAATGTCCTCAAATCTGAACAGATTTGTCTTTAAAATTAGAAATTTTATGCTTGTAATGACTATTAATTTGCCATTTTCGGACATGGCACTGCTGTGTGGCAGCAATAAAATTGTTGGTTATTGTTTCTTCTGTAGAATGCCGTAGTTATTACCTTGGCATACTGTGTATGTGCTGAGTGGGAAGAATTTCCTACGAGCCTGCACTCATCGCCAGCGAAAATGTGATGCTTTTTATGTACACTAGTTTGACTTTCTTGGAGGTTTTAAATGTTTTTATAGCAATAAAATGCTAGCATAATTTCTTAAATGTAGTGTGTCCTATTCTTATCTGTACCCGAGTATTGTATAATCTATAGTAGATAATTTCTCTGAAGTCTTCACATTGACCTAATGCAGAGGTTCAAATAAATATTATCTAATAACAGAAATAGTTTACTTACGTGAACCAAATTTCATCAGAACAAAGCAGACAGTTATATGTTCACATGATCCAAACCTCGTACACATATTTTCAACAGGTCTCGTATTATAACGCGACAGATCAATGAACTTGATTATTAAATATCTCCATTTAAAAAAATTAAACAAATAACAAAATCAGGTATACGCAACAAAAATAGGTTAACAAAGTATAGTACCAAATGTCATCGAGATCGGCCGTAAAAACTGTAACTAGCACTCCACATTAATTAGCTGTCAACTTGACTGGTAGGGTTTGTGAGTGCGTAGTAGTAGCATATATGAAATTAACAAACAGCGCTTCCATTTCAAATTTCAGTTAAATATTTCTCATTTTGCTATGAACAACCTCTAGTAAGACCCCTGCAGGCCGTGTTCGGTAAACTGTTACTTCGTACACCTCGTCCATCAAGCATGTGTTCTCCAGACGCACTGAAGCGGCAACTGGTGCGACTGCTTGAAGAAATGGAACAATTTGTAATACAATAATTTTTGGTAATTCAGCACCAGCCAGGGCAACTCTGTGTCGTATAGACTAATTTCTATTGACAAGTATCCAGTTATTACTGTGATTCAAGTTGGTAACCATTAAGTATATATCGAAGTGGGACTGTGAAGCCTTTATTTTTAGTTAACATATGTTGTGCAAAGTTTGTCATCATCATCATCATCATTTGTGTTCTGCCCAGATGCAGGTTTTCACGTGGTATCCCTCCATGCTCTCCTGTCTTCTGCCAACCTCTTCAGGTCCATATACTTTCGGCTTCCCTTGATGTCATCTATCAACTTGTACCTTCTCCTTCCTTTCAATCTTTTTCCACAAACTATTTATTCCATAGCGTCTGTTAGCAAGCACTCCTCTCTTAACGAGTGTCCCATCTAGTTCTTCTTCCTTTCTCTTATGACTTTCAGCATTTTTCCCCACTCATCAATTCTTTCCAGCACTTCTTCGTTACTCACTCTTTCCACCCAGCTTATCCTCTCCATTTTCTTCCACACCCACATCTCAAACGCTTCTAGGCTTTTTTCGTCCTCACGTCCCAGTGTCTACGTCTCTGCCCCATAGAGTGCCACACTCCATACTAAACACTTTCCAAACCTTTTCCTCAGTACTTTATCTAGTTCTCTGTATAGCAATCTCGTCTCCCCATTGAACGTTTCCTTCGTTAGCGCAATACGAGTCTTCACTTCCTGATGACATTTCAAGTCCTCAGTTATCGTACTTCTTAAATATTTGAATGCTCTTACTTGGCTGATATTAACTTGTTCTATCTTAATATTTGCCGGTTGCCTTCCTTTACTGAATACCATACTCTTTGTTTTTGATGTATAGATTCTCATTCCATACTCCTCACAAGTTTCATTCAGATCTTTCGCACTTTAGTCATAGTTCTTTAACTTTCTGCTAATAAAACCATATCATCGGCAAATCTCATACATTTTATTCTCTTTCCGCCAACACGTACTCTTTTCCTTCCATCTAAGCATTTCCCAATAATCTCCTTCAGGTATAAATTGAACAACAAGGGAGAAAGGCAACAGTCTTGTCTAACGCCCCTACCAATGCTTCTTTCTTCCGACATTTCAGTTCCAATCTTAATTCTTACTTTCTGTTGTAAATATAGATTCTCTACTAATATTCTCTCCTTCCACTCTACTCCTTTCCTCTTCAAGATATTCATCAGTTTGTTCCATTGTACTCTGTCGAAAACTTTCTCCAAGTCAATAAAGATAGCACAAATTTCTCTATGTTTCTCAATATATCTTTCCACTATGATTCTTAACAGGCCTATAGTATCTCTTGTTCCTTTTCCACTTCTAAATCCAAACTGTTCCTCTCAAATCCATCCATCTAACATCCCATATAGCCTTCTATTCAAACACTCTTATCAATATTTACTGCGTTTATTGGTCACATTGCAATGCTTATATTAAAAAGCAGCAAGATGATGGAAATTGGATGACAGGAAAAACTTATAAGGGGCTTAAAAAGTGCTCACTTTACAGTGAACAGACTATAATAGTCATATGCTCTTCACAATTACTGATATTACGTTTTTTTTTTTCAATTGGTATCATTCCCCTTGCGAGAAAGTCATCCGGCCATTTCCCTTTGTCATATATCTCACTACATAGGTAGACTATCTCCCTCCTTCCCCTGTTTACTAAACTCTTCAACACTTCTGCTGGCAAATTATCGATTCCACACGCCTTTCGATTCTCCATCTCCTTCAGTGCCTTTTCTACTTCTGTTTCCAAGATGCCGTACCCCTTTCTATTATCTGGCATCTGAGCCTCCTCTTCAATCATAATTTCACTTGGTCTTTGATCCGCCTTATACATACATTCTATTTATTCTTGCCATCTAGTCAACCCCTCATGTGGTTATTTGGATAATGTGCCATACAATTTTTCTATTTCCATGTTATACTTCCTTCTTTTGTCTTCAAAGGCTATCTCCCTAGCCATTCTATACATCATTTCATACTTTACCTCTTTCTCCAATTTCTATATTTCCTCACATGTCTCTTTCATCCATATTTCAATTCCTTGCTCAGCTTCTCTTCTTAATTCATTATTCAGTGTCTATACCTCTTTCTTCCTTCTCAATTTCCCATATTCTTTCACTTCCTCAGTCCTTCCATCTTTTTCAACATGTTTTCCATTATCAATTCTTTCTTGATACTTTTGGACTCTTTAATTCCTAGAACTTATTTGACAGATGTCATGATTCCTTCCCTCATTTTTATCCATTTTTCATTTATACATTCTTCATTTCTGCCTCTTTGGCATTTTTCCATAAATCTGTCTTCCAGCTCCGAAGCCTTACTTGCCTCCTTGAGTGTCTCTAAGTTTAATCTTTCCCTTGCTTTACCTCTCTCCACTATCTTCAACATTACTTGTATTTCTCCAACTACGAGATTGTGAACTGAATTTATGTCTGCTCCTGGGTAAGCTTTGGCATTCTTCAGGCAGTTCCTATACCTTTTTTGTATCAGAATGTAGTCCAGCTGGTACCTTTCTCTATTCAAACTAGAGACCCATATATAACGTCTCCTTTTGTGATTTTCGAATAGGGAGTTGCCCACCACTAGCAAGTTTTCTTTGGAAAAATTAATTGGTCTTTCACTCCTCACATTTCTTACCCATAATCCAAATTTTCCTACTATATCTTCTTCTTTTCCTTCATCCACCGCTGCATTCCAGTCCCCCATAATAATGATACATGCATTTTTATTCTCTTTCTCAATAAGTCCTTCAATCTTTATATATTTTTCTTCCACCTCTTCATATTTATGCTAGCTGGTTAATATATACATACATATATATATATATATATATATATATATATATATATATATATATATATATACACCTGTATCAATATCACGTCTTTCGAACTACCCTGCAGCAGTATCATTATCGATCTTCCATAAATATATTGCACCTTCATTACCTTAGTTTTCATTTTTTCCCTTATCAGTATTCCCACACCATTTCCACCACTCTTATCTTCTACTTAGTAGAAAAGATTATAATATCCACTTTCTATCTCCCTGTTCCCTCCCCATTACATTTCACATAGTTCAAGTGCATCTAATCTGTTATTTTTCATCTACTGTTTTGCATTTTATAGATTTCCTGCTTACAATAGCGTGCATACATTCCATGTTTGAATCCTTATCTTGCATTCCTTTTTTCTTCTCTTCTTTCTTTCATTGATATTACCTCTCAATGTATTCCCTTCCCGGAGATCCGAGTGAAGGGAAGCTTTACCTCCGGATTCTTTTACACAGAGAGTCATGTCATGTACTACTTGGGAAATATAATGTGGTAGTATCCTGCTACTGTCCACATAGGCAGTAGGTTGCCCAGCCTACTATCAGCAGCTCATTATCAGTCAGACGCTGTTTGTAAATAATGTTATTTCTTTATGAGATGGTTTTCTTGTAACCACTACAACATCTATGGTTTTCCACTTGGAAATTTAAAATACATAAAACAAATTGTAATTTGTTAAAAAAAAGGGCCGATATGCATAAAATCCAACATTTCAGTACTGCAAAAATACTTCAAATTAATAATTCATCAAGTTCAATCCATACCAGCATGAAAAATTCATGAAACGTTAACAGCCGAAGGAATGTCAACATTGCTCTCCACTTCCCACTCACTATAGTTGGTTTTTTTAGCGAAATTTTCGCTAAAATCTTTACCCCCATCTCTGCATTGATTTCATTAATTTATTCACGACTTTATTTACACTGGTGAAGTTAAGGCTGGACTTACACTAATATTAACCAGAGGAGAAACAGAAATAAGATAACTCAAATAGATTAACACTAGAATGCCCAGAGGAGTAATTCAGACTGCTATTGACTTTCTATTGTCGTTGTTAAAGCATTTTGGATATTTTCTCGTATAATCCTCGCGTGACTTTTATTTGTTTCAGGAGGGGAATTCAATCACTGTGTGAACGTTTTTCCAAAAAAGATATTAAGGCTTAATTTTGTGATCTAACATTTGACTCCTCATTATGCTTTTCGGGGCAATAAATTTTTTCAGCTTAATGATTGCCACATTTGTTCCTAAACCTACTGTAAAACTATACAGTAACATCTCTGAGCTGTTTTGATACAGTAAGTCTGATATACAATCTCTGTTTTTTGTACTTACGTCATGCCTCGCCATTCCTTGTCGCCTCCGCCCAGAAGAGAGCTAGTTGCGACATATCTGAAGAGGTGTAGCACCACATATCTTATCAGTAGAGGCACGAGTATTTCGTGAATTCATTCGGAGGTGAGGTAGACTCCAAGCACTTGTTCTTGTTTCCTACTATTGTGATTGGACGACATTTCTTCAGACATGCCCCTTTTAAATGTGAACCAGTAAAAAACAGGAAGTAGTAGTGTGAGTGAGTGTTTAGCCCTGTACAGAGGCCTCACTTGATCACAGCTACCAACAAGCAAACGATAATGTCTGGAGAGTACAGAGGGCTGTCCTGCCTAGCTTGTTGCCAACTCAATCCGCGAAATACTCGGGGCTCTACTTATCAGTTATCTCTCTGCTCTTCGATGTGCATTATTCCTCTCCCTTCCTCCTTCACCCACCCATACTTGTAGCTGTCTCCTGGAATTGACCTTGTCGTGACCTGTCTCAGGGCAGACTGCGCGGTAGCACAGACTGTGCACATGATACGCTCCGCTGTTAGTTGTTTTCATGGCGCGCAGGAACGATCAGACACCACAACAAGTTATAAAACGTTCACAAGACATCACAGAGGAGTTGTCTGAGTGCAGTAGCAATGAAGAAAGTGGTTCAGATGAGGATTTTGTCGCATTCGATGATAGATCAAACTCTTTGAGAGTGATGCAAGTGAACAGTGCAACACTGTAAGCATTTTCCACTTATTTGATATTCATGATCATTTGATGTTATTACTAAATTATTATTCTAACAAATCGTGATGCAGTTTACAGCGATCAAGAACAGAACGAGCCACATGTTCTCGGGGATGTGGTAGAGCCCTAAGACGAGTTTCTCATGGACGTCGATGGCCAGTACAGGATGTAGCGGTTTCCAACATAACACATGATCATCTAGGCCTTACCCGGAACAATAAAATGCCAAGGATCTTCACTTCTGACTAGCCTGCAAGTGGTCTTCAACTAGAAGGTAGGCATGTACCCTCTGCAGGTGCTGTGACACTCTCAGTTTTCCTTCTGCTGAGGCGATTGAAGATGCTGAGGCAGCTGAAGATGCTGGGGCAGTTGAAGATGCTGTAGTAGTTGAAGATGCTATGGCAGCTGGAGACGAGTGTGACAGTACTACGATGCTGGTTGGTGCAGATGGTACAGAGTGGTCACAAGTTACACCAGGTGAACATGGACCAGGTAGGTGTGCGCAGCATAACATCCTGACTGAAGTACCTGGGCCACAGACTATGCAAAGGAAATTGTTTCTCCTGGTAGCCCAGCAAGTGTATGGCGATTGCTTATAGTGCTGCACAGTGCAACACATTAGAGAATGTACAGTTGCTGAAGCTCATAGGCAGACTGAAAATGAAGATTTTGTGTTGACTGATAGATAATTGGAAGCTTTTATTGCTGTGATGTTTGCCTGAGGGGTCGCAGGTGTAAATGACATGCCTGTTCACAGTTTGTGGACAGAAGCGTGGGTTGTACCATTATGTAAACATAGTCATGTCAAGGAATAGGTTTTGTGAAATTTTACGCTATCATTGATTTGAAAGTAAAATCTTTCTCTGCGATTGCAGACAAACAAATTTGTCTCTCCTCGCAACAGTTTGGAACAGGTTTATTGATAAATGCATTATATGCTATAAGCCAGGGGCATTCATTACTATTGATGAGCAGTTGCTTCCAAGCAAGGCCAGTTGTCCTTTCATCAAGTACATTGCCTCAAAACCTGATAAGTTTGGATAAAAATACTGGCTAGCAGTTGATAAGGATAGTAAATATCTGGTTTTCCTTACGTTGGCAAGGATGATTCTCGTCCATCTGATGAGCGTGTATCAGGTTGCATAGTAATACAACTTATGCAACCTTTCTCCAACAAAGGCCGTAATGTAACTACCGATAACTGCTTCACATCGGTTATACTTGCAAAGTAACCGAGAAAGAATGGAATAAGTCTCTCTGGAACAATGAACTAAAGTAGAAGAGAAGTGCCTACAGAAATATAATCTATGAAAGAAGAGCAGCATTTCATTAAAGTGTTCAAGAATTATGGTATGACACTCACAGTTTATCAGGGAAAGAAAAAAAATAATGTTATTCTCAACACATTACACTCAGATGTTGACTTTTCCAATAATCCAAAGAAACCCCTGCACTGTTGAGTGTTATAATGACATAAAGTATGGTTGGGACATTCTCGACCAAATGGCTCGGAAGTACTTTGTCAGAACCAGTACAATACGGTGGCCTGTGCATGCGTTTCAAAATACACTAGATTTGGCTGCAATAAATGCTTGAATTCTGTACAAGGAGATTACATCAGAAAAAATTTCTCGCATATGTTTCCTCCAGAATTTGGCTGAAGAGCTGGCAGAACCTAACATTCAAGCCAGAAATGTGCGCTCACTTACTTCAGGGCACAATGAATAATCTGATCAAAATCCTTAGCAGTCAACCAAGCATTGCCAAATAAAAGCAAATTGCAAAAGGAATAGAACAGTTGGTTTTTGTATTACTTGCAAGAACAAGAAGGCCCTATGCAGAACTTGCAAGAAGTGTGAAAAGGGTATTTGAAGTATGTAATAAAGGAAAACTGAAGAATGAAGTCTATAATTGTGTACAAATACTTAACTAAAATTGACTTACACTTGTGTCTAAAGAAATAATTGTCACATTGTTTAGTAATTATTCACAATCAATACCAAAGACAGCAAAGATATTTTTAAAGGGCTGTGGTTAAAAATTTTTGTTATTTTATGTTTTTATGTAAACTAAGTAGGAAGTAAATATTAAAAACAATAATTTCTTTACATTTAAGTAATCTAACATTGTGCAACGTCCTTGTAAAAACCTACTATTATTTACATACCTTGAGCAGGACTAAAGATGAGTGAATTTTTATGGAAAGTAAAATATATTAGCACAGTCATATAAAATCATAATTCAAGTTATCAATGTATTCGCTGGTTTTCGTAGTATATTTTGTAGGTACAGTTAAGGCCTTCTCATAAATTTAAAAATGTGGATAATCTGCAAATAACCTAAGAATAGAAAGCGATGTCCTTTAACAGACTGGCACAGTAGTAGAAAATTACTCCAATGATCGTGCTTCCTAAACTAACGCATGAGAAAACGACTCACGCATATGCAAGCTTGTTGGAACGGTAATCAACAGGTTAGTCTATGGCGATGGCTCGGGGCGAGTGCTCCTCTGTAATGTGGTCTGCTCTGGTATGTAGCACGTCGGCGAAGCATAGTGGACAGGTACATGTCCTGGAAGTTGCTGTAAGGGCGCATAGTTGAGGGCGGCGGGCAGGACAGGTGCCTGGCATTGTACCCTCACAGTTCCAGAGGCCATTGTTCCCTCCAGGTAACTTTCCAGAGCCTGACTCTCGCCTCGGGCTGGATGGTGTGCCACATAGTGTGACCACTGCCCACACACTGTCTCGTACGTGTAACGAGCTCATAACGGCGATTATCGCCTATTCGTGGTTTTTTCACACTTTATGAATCAAACGTATAACAAATGTCACGTTTCACAAGCATGTTATGTTTCCAGGAATACGCCACTGCTGCCACATGCAAGGCTCTCTACTTTGGTGCGTACTTGACGCGAATATTTTGAAATAGCCATTTATAGCTATGTTGTAGTGTTGTGAAACAATGTTCCCACTAACTGACTTGTTGATCTTCCTTGCCTTCTTACGGGAGACAGTGAGGAACAGCAGGCTCGGAGTATAAACGTTTGAAAAAAACGAGTGGCGTGGAGGGAAGAGAGTAGTCAGCTGTGCACTGGCTGGGAGCGACATTGAACCCAGATGATAGCGGCGGCCGACAGGAAACAGCGCCTGATAACTGCTGCCTCGAGCCAAGGTCACGCCGCCTCAGATACCCGACCATCCGACCACTTAATCTACTTAACCTATGTCAAAACCACCCCCTGTTTGACGTATTTGTTGTCTCCTAAATATTTCGTGTATCACAAGCGCGTTCTATGTATGTTTACATAAAATCGTTAATATGTATCTGATTTATAAATTATACTATTTCGTTTATGATAAATATAAATTAATAAAAATGAATAAAATATGCGTATCGGTAATGTATAGTAAGAAATAGTTCTCATGTAAAATATTGTTATGCTGAGTGTTCACAAAGCGGTGTGCTGCCCTTCCGATGTAATATTGTTATGCTGAGTGTTCACAAAGCGGTGTGCTGCCCTTCCGATGTAATATTGTTATGCTGAGTGTTCACAAAGCGGTGTGCTGCCCTTCCGATGTAATATTGTTATGCTGAGTGTTCACAAAGCGGTGTGCTGCCCTTCCGATGTAATATTGTTATGCTGAGTGTTCACAAAGCGGTGTGCTGCCCTTCCGATGTAATATTTTAGTCTTTGTTTATATGAGGCGGAGGAAAAGTCTGCAGGTATGACCGCCAGGGTAGGCTTTAAGAAAGCTGGAAATTACCGTAAATATAGTATGGTGCAAAACATTTATAATCGGGGACACCAGATTCTCGCGGTAAAGAGTTTCACACATGTTCACACACTCGCACAGGCAATATTCCAGTACGTCGGGACACCAGATTCTCGCGGTAAAGAGTTTCACACATGTTCACACACTCGCACAGGCAATATTCCAGTACGTCATTTGTGTGCATGAAAATTTAGGCCGGCGGAATTATTCTATCGATCCGGGACAACATTTCGACACATTTTACAAAACTACCTAGACGAAGGCATTTCTAGCTCAGTTCATACGAAACACGAGCCGAGTGGAGATACACGGGTTTTAAAATAACACAAGGCGGTCTAAATTAACACCCGCTAACAGTACAAACACTCTCATATACATGCCTGAATATTTCCAGATCAATTAATGCAGGCACATAAAATACATATCATAAAATAAACAAATACTCTGTTAAAATAACAATATGAAAGCCATTATGAAAATATTGATATGTCGCTCTTCAAACATACCAGTTTATATCTCCTACCATGGTACTACTTAGTTGTCAAGATGCTGATCGATCGAGCATTGTTAAATCTTCCGATTTAGCAATGCAGTGAAGGACCGCCTCTGGTATATGTTTACAATGAGCCTACTTGTCTTCATCGGTGACGAGTGATAGCATGTCTTATTGCCTCTTCCATCGTATCGAGTTGCACACCAAAGGGGCCGACGTGGGTTTTAAGCATCTCTGCAATATTATTAAGTGTATTATTTGACATTCCTGTCATGACAGTGCTGAGTTTCGCTTCCAGGTTGGTCACAGTCCCTAGCTGCTTACACAATGCAATTACACTTGCAGTTGAAGTATTAAGATGTGTATCTTGCTTTGTTGATAGAGCTGTAATAATCTTGTTCTCCACTCCACCTACAGCATCAAGTTTCATCACTACAGTCGAAAGTTTGACGCCGAGAGCTGTGAGGTCGGGAGAAATCGGACCAGTAGAGCCTAGGTTCGAGACGAGGTCGGAAATATTCTCTATCTGCGTACTCAGAGCGGTCAGTTTGAGTGCAGTTTCATTTGTCACGAGCAAATTATTTTTCATAATTGGCACATAAGGCCGTAAGCACTCTGCTGCCAACACGACTGCCCAAGTCATGCACTTTACATTCGACAGTAGCAAGTGAGCCACCCAATGCGCTTAGAGCCGGTACATTAGTAGTTAACGTTTGAATCTGACTGTTCATCCGACCGGACGATGTACCAACAGCAGCAAGGTTCGATTCTAACATGGTCAGCTTCGTAGTTAAAGCAGACAGTACACCTGCACTCCCAGCTCCCGCATTATGGGCTCTGTCTAATTTGGAAGTCAAGTCTGTAAGGTCGCCGGTGGCAACTTGTGCACCTACATCGTTCAGTTTCTTCTCCAGAGATGCAAGCTTGCCCATGAAAGTTGTCGGCGTACATACATCAGTAGAGGTAAATTAGCGAATTTTGGTCTCCATATTGGCAGCCAGTGCAATCGTGTTGGTTAATAGCCATCGCTCCACGACTCTGAGCACATCGTCGGAAGCAAAACCAGTTAGCCTGCTCACAGCCGCGATCAACTTGGTGGGATGCACGTCCATTTCAGTAGTTAATACAGGTGGCTCTCCGTGGCAGTCAGCTTCTCGCCTAAAGCAGATAGTTTGCGCACATCTTTCGACAATGTTTGTGATTCAGTGGTCACCTTGCTCGCCCACGTGGTTGAGTTTCGGCTCCAAGGCAGCAAGTTTTGTCATACCAGTTTTGAGCTAGCGAAGATGAGTCTCGGTGTTAGCAGATGCAGTCTGCAGTGCTGCCAGTGGTTGCAAAGCCTCGGAAGTGATACTGCGGACAAAATACACATTGGCTGCTTCTCCACAGTGCTTAGACCTTCGGATATGCTTGGCATTTTTTCAACCGAAATTACAGTTCCCATCATTGCAATTTTCTTCTGAGTGCTTCAGGCCACTATGGCCGAACTTAGTCACGGCATAGCTCATTGTTCAATGATATACAACAATGAACTGATCAAACCCCCGGCGATACCTGCCATTAAGTGGTGGAAGATCCTTGACAATGACGAGGAAACCATGCGGCTCGCGCCAGCAATACAAACACATATTTTTAAAACGATCGAATGTCATATCAGTATTCACATAGTGCGAGTATACGTGACACAAATTCTGGTGATCCATGTGAAACAGAACGAGAAAATTAGCATTGTCATGCAGAAGTTGCTTTGGCATACGGGGATATGTTTGACAGAGGTAAGTCGAGTCGGCAGCCACATGTCGACCTATACTAAAGTACTGTTGCATTGTCTTTTGTTTCTCGCACGAGACATCGTCAAAAACGAACATGTAGTTGGGCCGGGCTTTACTCTGCGGTACGACCTCTGCACTGTCGCCAAATGGAAAATACTGAATTCCATCCACTGCCTGTAGAATTTGTGCGAGGCGTACGTATTTTGGATGTTGGAGACTCTTTGAGTAGAAGTTGACGTTCTAGAAGCGAGTCCGTTTGGATGCTTCAGAAGGCCGAGAAGTACACATGTCTTTGCACAATTGCTTGGACCGGGGATTATACCACGAAGATTGTTCAGTAGCAGTTTTCCATGGCACAATTCACGAGATATAGATTTATCTTCAGCAGTGATGCTAACAGGTAGCGTGGTGGTCTGAGGCACAATCTCCATTGTACTGAGACATGAATTTTCAACTGCAAGGTCCACATTCGAGATCAAGTGAAAACATATAAAGTCAAGCGAACCAATCGAATAGTGTTAGTATGCTTTAATGCGTCGTGGGAGCAACGTCAAGAGGGGACGCAGATAGGTGAATTCGCTAATTAACAACCTTCCTTTTGAAGCTTATATTCCTCGATAAAAATTCTGCGGGCCTGGTACACGACTGGCATGGAGATTGAAATAATGTGACGTTCCTATAAATTCTTTAGATATTACGTGCCGGGAGCGCCATATCGCCTACACAACTAGTAATCGGCTGGAGGATAGACATGCGGCAGATAGTATCCTCGCAGGAAAGGCACGAATGGTAGGTATTTCACCTGCATCGAAACTAAGTGAACGGCTAGTTTCCTGGGGTAGTGCCAAGATCATGAGGGCCAAACTCAAGTGTGGAATGGGTTTACGGTTTGGTGGAAAGAAAAAAAAGGACCGGGAAGTTGCGAAGGAAACCTCGCCGCAAAGGGGTGCGGACAAAGCGAGGAGAGATCTTACACCTCATCCTGTCAGCACTCGCTGTTTTAGGTAGTTTAATTGGGGGGGGGGGGGGGCTAGCGGATTGCAAGAGCAGTCAATTCGGCAAAAGAAGAAGGTAAACAGCTGGCGGAAGCGATCCGACATAATCGTCACCTGGGATCTCTAGCTAAAGGTGCAAAAAATGGACGATGCTTTTACTTGCGTCCGTACCGTCAGGGCAGAGGTGGGAGGAAGCAAAGGAGTGTGGGAAGAAGAAGGAAGCACGTTCGTCGATCTTAGGAGACCTGCCCGATCGGCCCCTCACAGAATACGATGTATACAAGTTCGCATGTAAACTGCAAATACCTATTTGCGTGGTGTTTTCATGCGATATCGACGCCCATGGCGAGTGGAGAGCGGAGTAATAAACCTAGACACTAGTCGAGGAAGGGGAACACACTGGACAGCATATTTGAAACGTGGAAATAGATTTGATTTCTAGCTACGGTAACTTAAGAGCCCTGCCTGAACTGAAAACATACGGAGGGAAATGTGCGGAACTGCGTTCCGCACATTTCCCTGCTCTGAAATTTGAGGTTTCAAACTTATTTCTCCGTACCGAATATCGATGAATGTAATTATATGTTCCGGTAAATAAAGGCGAATGGGGAGAGAGGCGAGGTGTGTATTCCCACAAGTTTGTACAAAATAGAGCATATAGACGGGTACCTTAAGCAAGAACTGGAACCCGATGTGGTGGTGAAGCTGTGTGGAAACTCCAATATGCTACACATTGGAATGCATACTACTGCCCAGATATATTTCACACGAAATGATACGCATGCAGCCATGTTGAGGTACATGAACATGACGTACAAAGCCAGCACACTGCACAAATCATCTATCCTGGTAAACATATTCCCCGTTATAGTTATAAGAATATACTGTAATTTAGTTACTGGCGCGTACCTCAATGGCCAGCCAGCCCAGTCAAATACTGCATGAATTCTCGGCAGGGGTGCCGCCGGGGTTTAAATTAGTGGACGTGCCAAAGATGCCCATTTACATCCCGGCCGTCACAGAGAGCATACAAGAAGTCCTCGTGTCTATTGTCGACCAAGACAGTCGTGTGATTAATTTTCATGCTGAGCAGATTACTGTCCGACTTCACCTGCGCAAGGATGGGACTGAACTTTAAGTGTAAGAAAGTAATGAAACAGCTTACCATACCAAACCGGACGTCAGTACACTGCGAGCGTCCAAAGTGCGAATGTGAGTTTTCTGCGCAGAATAGGATTATAAGTCCAGTGATATGGATGGGGAAATTTTAAACGTAACACAGTTGGCAGGGTTCGAAGACGCTATCACCAAGGTGGAAATCAATTGTTACACGCCTTTCTGCCAGCGCCGTACGTCCCCTCGTCCGAGGTTCGAATCCTGGTTCAAAACCTAGACGTCTACACGGTGCCCTGTAAATCCTATTTGAGGTTTCGGGGAACGATAACGAAGGCAGTGAATGCAGAGCCTGTAACGACCAGGATCGTTATAAATGGAATATTACACATGATAAGTCGAATCGCACACGAGTTTTATGGGAGCAAAGTAGATGCAACATGAGATATTGGAATTACTGCAACTATTAAAAATTACCTCTGGTTAACAAACAACCAACTTCCCGCGGCCAAAATGGCCGGCTGGGGGATCGAAGAAGACTATAAACTTCCAGTTTTTCGGAATGTTAAATTCGTAGTTTGTATCCCGCTGGCTATGGTGTTGGGATTTACGGAAGACTAAAATCATATAATTATCAATTCCAAACAGGAGCTAGTTATTCTCATGGCCAATATGCAAACTAATGCCTTGCTGGATACTGCAGTAGCGCCGGAAATAACGTCACAGGCAATCTGTTCAATGGAATGGCTGTTGCCGCTATCTTTAAGTAAAAATGCTGGAAAAAGTGAAATTTTTTAAATATGCAGAGAAAGATAGGAACATTGATAATGTGTTCCAGTCGTGGAGTAGAAACTTATCCTAGCATCCTACAAGCCATGTCCTTCAACTGGAATGTGAAAACAAGCTTTGTCAGTGAGAAGCCTCGTTACATAATCATAACATTTCAGACAGCCAAACAAAACATCATCAATGCAGACCGCTCGAAATTCTACCATGCAAATATTAAGAATGTGAAAGTTAATCTCAAGTCGGCGACCTAAATATCGACTTTGCCGAACGGGATGTACATGGTAACATACTAAATATATGCTAATTTTCCGAGAGCTTACTATGGGTAAACACAAGAACCCGCCGAGTTCATGAACACGGCCCCTCTGCTTGATTTTCATGTGAGTAAGCAGTATTGCAGAATACAGAGCTGTGTTGTTGATTGCAGAATCGAATTGACCGCTTCGGCAAATTTGTCGGCCAACACTCAGGCTACGCCCTTATTATCCACGACTGACTTGTTATGCATAATGTTTGCGATAGGATAGTTCAGATATTGCCATAAAACTTATACATTTAGACTGTTCACCACCACTCGACCATCATAATGTTCGCGAACGTCCAGGGCTGTATGTCACAGCGTGGTGTCATTATTAAACATATCTGCATTGCATATGTGGTTGTTCGAACAGCTACATGATCCTTCCTTTCACCGTTCCCCTGGCACGCACTAGATGAGAAAAGTAAGATGACAAATGCATGGATGAACAAACATTATCTCGGTCTTAATCGGAGTGATGGTAATGTCGAATATGACAAAATACGAGATGTACTCGCCTCCGTATTGGAGGGGGAGAAGGATGACATCATTTTCGTCGATCGACCGGAACAGAAGCAATGGTTAGGTATTCATTGCAGCACATATGTATGAGATGTACAGAGCGATTACAACTGTCCCTCATTACGGACACTGAGATCTCGGTACACGATGAGTCATGAGTGTGTTGAGTGTAGGCAAGGCAGGTCGTGTCCGAGCATGAACGCACTACTACTTACATCTTGGGCCCTATACCCTAGTGGTGTAAGTATGTGTAATGAGGGTGCGAGTGTAGAGTATGTCTACCTCTAATTACAGGCTCAGTAGTTGCATATGTCTGCTTGTAAGCAATTGTGTAGCCCAAAACAGGGCACAATATAGTGTATGACCTACTCTATGTACATGCAATGAACGTTTGGTGCACAGGTCGAAGAAAGTGTGTGACCTCCTCTAATTATGAGTCACACATTACTAAGGCCTCGAGTGGTGGTGATGAGAAATACTATAAATAACCATCCTGGGATTAGGGTCGATCATTGTATCGTTCGCACTAGCAAAAAGGACGGATTGTTTGTTAAATTGAATGCTAATGCTCAGTATAAGGCGATGACGGACCAAACAATAGGCAAGAGGTGCGTGGCAGAGTATTTCAGCCGGTCTGAGACATCATATGAAAAATTTGTTAAATGCCTCCTGGACGGTTCATTCCGGGTGTGGCTACCATCTCGGTACGTACAGCTGATAACAGACAGCGACATGGTAATGTTGAAAGAGGGGACAGTACACATCGTTTATGCTGGGATAAGGCCTATATTTAATGGGAAGAAAATGCACGTTCTCGAGTTTTCTTGGACGTAGCTAACACCGCCCCTGGTCGTTGTCTCACTACATGTATACCGCTTTTAACCCGCTGGACCTGAGCAAGTACTGAAACGACACAACTGGCTACCGTCGTGTGTATTTCCTACATCCTGGACATTCGGAGCACCACGAATGCTGTACCGGGCTAGATCACTGTGTTAGTGAATATGAAGAGAAATGTCTAACCCTCTATCCTACACCATGTAGTATTATCGCCTGTCCAGTTTACCATCCGAGATCCGATTCCGAGTTACCACGCACCACACTCGCTCTGATGGAACGTGCAAACGAAGAGCATATACGCCAAGTATGGTTTCTGCAGACCATTGCTTATGAGCTCTACCATCCTGACGGAATTAATCGCTGGACTGAGACTTGCACAAGCGAACAGAATTCAACAATGGCATGGAAGACAGTGTGTTCTCCACTCAGCTGCGGAATGTTTCTAACTGCAAAGTACACATAAGAAGCACTGAATGATCCAACACACTAGCAGTCGGCAACAGTGAAGCATTCAGGAGAGACAGTCATGTACTTCGATGAACGCGAGTGTGTGTAGTTCCGACCAGAAGGTTGCAAATCACTATGAACAATATTATGTAGGCTACCGAAGAGTTGTTTTCAAACCAGAGCTTGGGTACGAACAAATGCAGATGTGTTACGGCAAAAATAATATGAGGGGGTACCAGGACATCTGGGACGAGTTTCACAGCGAAGTTCAACCATGCAGCAAGTACAGCAGATGCGCCGTCGTCCATCTCCGGCCAAACACTCAGCTACCTAAAAATGGACACCTAATCAAAGTTCGTGCAGATTTTGAAGATATCACCGAACGCCAAGTCGAGGACAGGCAAGTTGAGTATGCCCTCTGTGATGAGGACACTGGTAAAATCAGGCATTGGGCGAACAATGTATAGGACATATACATACTACCAAAGTGAAAGAATGTGACAGCAAGTGGATTCTCCCATGTTCAGCGCGTGTTTGCAGTGTATATAAGTGAAAAAAGCATGTAATTGGACAGTGTGAACGTTGAAGCTGTGACAGTCGAGGGCGAATTGGCTTGTCACAGCAAGTGCCGATGTTGGAGAGTTGTTTGTGCCCTTGTTGCACGTCTCCTACTGCTAATGGGTGAACATCTGAGGGGGGCTGTGACATCACATATGTAAACTATATAATGCGCGTGTGTCCAGCCTGCCGCCATCAGTGCAGCATCATGAGAGTACCATACACACCAGATGGTATCTACTCCAGCATAATGCCTGGGCGGGGCTGTGTAACCTACTGCTTGGGTGAAGGATCGGATTTTGCTGGGGAACGTCGCACCTATATAGAGCAGTGTGATGGCTCTGAGCACTGTCAGTTGGCACACACGCCACAATGTATGAACATAGCCAGCATCAGGTAAGCTGTACCCAGCCTGGGAGGTGCGTGGTCTACTGCATGCATCTAGATACGCCGCTTCCATGCAGCCACGATGTGGTGGGGGCATACGCACAGTTTTTCGATGCCCTACACGCTGCTGCGGCCTTGACTGGATCGTTGCGTGACATACTCATTGTCGAGGGTGTCCTGCATCCCGCTGACACAGCACCAGCAGCAGCAGAACCTCAAGACAGCCAACCTGTGGTGATCACGCTGGTGGAGGAGGATGACGTTGCCACCTGTTAGCCTCCACCGATGCCACGGCACAGAGGACTGACTAGCCAGCCGGCAGAGGACGTCCAACAGCCAGACACCACAGTAGCAACAGCAGAAGCGAGCGTCGAAGTGCAAACGGCCGGCCGCTACTGGGTCCCGGCATCGAGGCACAGTCGACCTGTGAGAAGCGACTCTACTGCTGCTACAGCTAAATACACCACCACAAGGGACGTCTCGAAATAAAAATGCAGGGTCGTGCCCCGACGTAAGCGGCATGCACCTCTGCCAGGCCTGAGTCAGTACACCATAGCTGAAAAGAAGGCTGCTCTGAAACGACTTTTCTCCAAACTTAAGACTCATTGTAAGTGTTAACCATTAATTGACAAATATAGATAAATAATTATGTGCGCGTTACTGTACGACGAAAATTAATTTCTTTGATAATTATATATATGTATATACACATATACACACATAGTTTATGCAACAGATGTTCTCCAGACTTTTAGACTTACTGTAAGATTTAACCTTTAATTGTATATTATATATGTTTTGTGTCAACTGTATGTGTGTGATATATATATATGATCACGAATAAAAATAATGCGAATTGGGCGACTCAAAGTATCTAGTCACATACTCATGCATGCAGTTTTTGTTGAAATAAACACAGTGCTATTGTATGTTTTCTGGTTTGAAATTTAAAAAAAGTTAATGCCAGCATCAAGGACTTCTAACTTAAGCATCTTTCTCGAAGCATTTAATATGCCGTTTTTTGTTAAATTAAAGAACAAATGTAAAGTTTTTCATGTGCGTTGTACACAAGCAACATTTTTGTTTTACAGTATGTGTGAGATGGGGTGGCTGAACAAATATATACTGTTATACTATAAAATTTATATATGTTTATTTGCCTGTGTTATTTTTATTCAACAGTAATGCCTAAACATAACAACTGGAATGCAAAAAGTTTATATTCGATAACTGTTGTTCAGAGCTGGTCACGAAAATAAAGGTAAGGAGAGAGATTTCTGCTTCCCTCAGAGTTCTAGAGGAAGTCCGCGACAATTGTCTTAACAAGATACAATGAGAAACTATTGAATGTGCAGATACAGGGCGACTGCAGCTACACTAGAAGTGAACAAGTTCTCTCTGCTAGGAAATCTCCGCAAAGTGGCTTAACAAAGTACAATCAGGGGCAATTGTGTGTATATAGGGGACTGAGGTGATGATGGGGGAGCGAGCAACCTCTGCTAGGAAAACTTCGCCAACTGTATTAACGTGGAAAAATTAGGGACAATTGTGTGCAGATAAAGGAATCAGGCGATGCTGGGGAAGTGCGCTATCTCTGTCAGAAAGTCTTTATAAATGTCTTTACAAGGTACAATCTGGAACATTTGTGTGCAAACAGTAGGTGACTACAGCGACGCTTGGAGTGAGCATGCTCCCACTGCTAGGAAGTCTCCGTCAAGTGTCTTAACAAAGAACAATGAGGGGGAATTGTGTGCAGATAGCGAACTGCGGCGATGCTGGGAGACCGAGTTCTCACGGCTAGGATGTCTCCGCAAAGTGGCTTTACAAAGTACAAAAAGGGATAATTGTGCGCAGATAGGAAAATGCGGCGATGCTGCGAGGGCGAGCTCCCAATGCGAGAATGACTCAATCATGTGTCTAAATAAGGTAAAATGAGGAAAAATTGTGTGCAGAAGGGGATTGCATCAATGCTGGTGGAGCGAGCTCCCTCTGCTAAGAAGTCAGTGCAAAGTGGTTTAACAAGGTACAATGCGGGACAACTGTGTGCAGATAGAGAACAGCAGCGATGATGGGAGATCGAGCTACATCTGCTAGGAAGTCTATGCAAAGGTGGGTAAACAAGGTACAATCATGGACATTTTCTAGCGCAGATAGGGGATTGTGGCGATGCTGCGGAGAGAGCTCCCACTGCTAGGACGTCACTGCTAAGTGGTTTAACAAGCTACAATGAGGGACAATTATAAACAGATAGAGCAATGAAGTAATGCTGGTTAATCGAGCTCCCTCTGTTAGAAAATCTATGCAAAATGGATTTACAAGGTACAATCTGGGTCATTTGTGTACAGACAGTAGGCGACTGAAGAGACACATGGAGTTAGCATGTTACCACTACTAGGAAGTGACGGTCAAGAGTCTTAACAAATAACAATGAGGGGCTATTGTGTGAAGATAGGGGAATGCAGGGATACTGTGTGAACGAGCTCCTACTGTTAGGAAATCTTTGCATAGAGGCATAACAAGGAACATAATTGGGATATTTTTGTGAAGATAGGGGAATGCGGAAATGCTGGGTGTGAGTGAGATCCCTCTGCTAGGAAGTCTGCAGCAAGTGTCTTAAAGAGTTACAATGAGGGAGTATTGTGGGCAGACAGGATGTGACTACAGCGTCACTGGGTTTGAGTGAGCTACCTCTGCTAGGAAGTCTGCGGGAAGTGTCTTAACAAGTTACAATGAGGGATTATTGTGGGCAGACAGGAGGTGACTACAGCGTCACTTGGTGTGAGTGAGCTCCCTCTGCTAGGAAGTCTATGGCAAGTGTCTTAACAAGTTACAATCAGGTAGTATTGTGGGCAGACAGGAGGTGACTACAGCGTCACTGGGTGTGAGTGAGCTCTATCTGCTAGGAAGTCTGCGGCAAGTGTCTTAACAAATAACAAATGAGAGGCAATTGTGTGAAGATAGGGGAATGCAGAGATACGATGTGAGCGAGCTCCTACTGTTAGGAAATCTTCGCATAGTGGCATAACAAGAAATATAATTGGGATATTTTTTTGCAGATAGGGGAATGGGAAGATGCTGGGAATGAGAAAGATCCCTCTGCTTGGGAGTCTCAAACATTTGGATTAACAAGCAACAATGAGGGACATTTGTGTACAGGTAAGGACTGAGGGGATGCTGGGGGAGCGAGCTCCCTTTGCTAGGAATCACAGCCATGTGGCTTAATAATAGACAATTATGGAAATTTGTGTGCAGATAAAGGACTGCTGCGAAGCAGGGGGGACGAGCTACCTCATATAGGAAATCCGTGCAAAGAGGCTAGACAAGGTACAATTAGGGACAATTGTGGGCAGACAGGAGGTAACTACAGCGTCACTGGATGTGAGTGAGCTCCCTCTGCTAGGAAGTCTGCGGCAAGTATCTAAACACGTTAAAATGAGGGAGTGTTGTGGGCAGAGAGGAGAAGACTTCAGCGTCACTGGGGGTGAGCGAGCTCCCTCTGTTAGGAAGTCTGCGGCAAGTGTGTTAACAAGTTACAATGAGGGAGTATTGTGGGCAGACAGAAGTTGACTACAACATCACTGGATATGAGGGAACTCCCTCTGCTGGGATGTCTGCGGCAAGTGTCTTAACAAGTTACAATGAGGTAGTATTGTGGGCAGACAGGAGATGACTACATCGTCACTCGGGGTGAGTGAGCTACCTCTTCTAGGAATTCTTCCGCAATGGTATTAACAAGTTTCATTGAGGGAGTATTGTGGGCAGACAGTAGGTGACTACAGAGTAACTGGGTTTGAGTGAGCTATGTCTGCCAGGTAGTCTGGGGCAAGTGTCTTAAAAAATTACAACGAGGGAATATTGTGGGCAGACAGGAAGTGACTACAGCGTCACTGGGTGTGAGTGACCTCCCTTAGCTTGGAAGTCTGCGGCAAGAGTCATTACAAGATTCAATGAGGGAGTATTTTGGGCAGACGGAAGGTGACTACAGTGTCACTGTGTGTGAGTGAACTCCCTCTGATAGGAAGTCTGCGTCAAGTGTCTTAACAAGTTACAATGAGGGAGTATTGTGTGCAGACAGGAGGTGACTTCAGCGTCACTCGGTGTGAGAGATCTCCCTCTGCTAGGAAGTATGCGGCAAGTATCTTAACAAGTTACAATGAGGGAGTATTGTGGGCAGACAGGAGGTGACTCCAGCGTCACTGGGTGTGAGTGAGCTCTATCTGCTAGGAAGTCTGCGGCAAGTGTCTTAACAAGTTACAATGAGGGAGTATTGTGGACAGAGAGCAGATGACTTCAGCGTCACTGGGGGTGAGCGAGCTCCCTCTGTTAGGAAGTCTGCGGCAAGTGTCTTAACATGTTACAATGAGTTAGTGTTGTGGGCAGAGAGGAGGTGACTTCAGCGTCACTGGGTGTGAGTGAGCTCCCTCTGCTAGGAAGTCTGCAGCAAGTGTCTCAACAAGTTACAATAAAGGAGTATTGTAGGCAGAGAGGAGGAGACTACTGCGTCACTCGGAGTGAGGGAGCTCCCTCTGCTATTAAGTCTGCGGCAAATGACTTATCAAGTTACAATGAGGGAGGATTGGGGGCAGACAGGAGGTGACTCCAGCTTCACTGGGTGTGAGTGAGCTCTATCTGCTAGGAAGTCTGCGGCAAGTGTCTTAACAAATAACAATGAGAGGCAATTGTGTGAAGATAGGGGAATGCAGTGATACGATGTGAGCGAGCTCCTACTGTTAGGAAATCTTCACATAGTGGCATAACAAGAAATATAATTGGGATATTTTTTTGCAGATAGGGGAATGAGAAGATGCTGGGACTGAGGACTGAGGACTGAGGTAAGGACTCAGGGGATGCTGGGGGAGCGAGCTCCCTTTGCTAGGAATCACAGCCATGTGGCTTAATAATAGACAATTATGGAAATTTGTGTGCAGATAAAGTACTGCTGCGAAGCAGGGGGAACGAGCTACCTCATATAGGAAATCCGTGCAAAGAGGCTAGACAAGGTACAATTAGGGACAATTGTGGGCAGACAGGAGGTAACTACAGCGTCACTGGATGTGAGTGAGCTCCCTCTGCTAGGAAGTCTGCGGCAAGTATCTTAACAAGATACAATGAGGGAGTATTGTGGGCAGACAGGTGGTGACTACAGCTCCTCTGGATGTGAGCGAGCTCCCTCTGCTAGGAATTCTGCGCAAGTGTCTTAACAAGATTCAATGAGGGATTATTGTGGGCAGACAGAAGGTGACTACAGTGTCACTGTGTGTGAGTGAGCTCCCTCTGCTAGGAAGTGTGCGGCAAGTGTCTTAGCAAGTTTCAATGAGGGAGTATGGTGGGCAGACAGTATGTGACTACAGAATTACTGGACGTGAGTGAGCTCCCTCTACTAGGAAGTCTGCAGCAAGTGTCTCAACAAGTTACAATGAGGGAGTATTGTAGGCAGAGAGGAGCTGACTACTGCGTCACTGGGTGTGAGCGAACTCCCTCTACTATGTTGTCTGCGGCAAGTGTCTTAACAAGTTACAATGAGGGAGTATGGTGGGCAGACAGGAGGTGACTACAGCGTCACTCGGGGTGAGTGAGCTCCCTCTGTTAGGAAGTCTGCGGCAAGTGTGTATCAAATTACAATTAGGGAGTAATGTGGGCAGACAAAAGGTGACTAAAGCGTCACTGGGTGTGAGCGAACTCCCTCTGCTTGGAATTCTGCTCAAATGTCTTAACAAGTTACGATAAGGGAGTATTGTGTGCAGACAGGAGGTGATTACAGCGTCTCTGGATGTGAGCGAGCTCTCTCTGCAAGGAAGTCTGCGGCAAGTGTCTTAACATGTTACAATGAGTTAGTGTTGTGGGCAGAGAGGAGGTGACTTCAGCGTCACTGGGTGTGAGTGAGCTCCCTCTGCTAGGAAGTTTGCAGCAAGTGTCTCAACAAGTTACAATAAGGGAGTATTGTAGGCAGAGAGGAGGTGACTACTGCGTCACTCGGAGTGAGGGAGCTCCCTCTGCTAGTAAGTCTGTGGCAAGTGACTTATCAAGTTACAATGAGGGAGGATTGGGGGCAGACAGGAGGTGACTACAGCGTCACTGGGTGTGAGTGAGATCCCTCTGATAGGAAGTCAGCTGAAAGAGTCTTAATAAGTTACAATGAGGGAGTATTGTGGGCAGACAGGCGGTGACTACTGCGTCACTGGGTGTGACTGAGCTCCCGCTGCTAGGAAGTATGCGGCAAGTATCTTAACAAGTTACAATGTGGGATTATTGTGGGCAGACAGGAGGTAACTACAGCGTCACTGGGTGTGAGTGATCTCCCTCTGCTAGGAAGTCTGTGGCAAGTGTCTTAACAAGTTACAATCAGGTAGTATTGTGGGCAGACAGGAGGTGACTACAGCGTCACTCGGGGTGAGTGAGCTCCCTCTGCTAGGAAGTTTGCGGCAAGTGTCCTAACAAGTTACAATGAGGGAGCATTGTGAGCAGACAGGATGTGACTAAAGCGTCACTGGGTGTGAGTGAGCTCCCTGTGATAGGAAGTCTGCGTCATGTGTCTTATCATGTTACAATGAGGGAGTATGGTGGGCAGACAGTAGGTGACTACAGCGTTACTGGATGTGAGTGAGCGCCCTCTACTATATGCGGCATGTGTCTTAACATGTTACAATGAGGGAGTATGGTGGGCAGACAGTATGTGACTACAGCGTTACTGGGTGTGATTGAGCTCCCTCTACTAGGAAGTCTGCGGCAAATTAATTAACAAGTTACAATGAGGGAGTATTGTGGGCAGACAGGAGATGACTTCAGCGTCACTGGGTGTGAGTGAGATCCCTCTGCTAGGAAGACTGCAGACAGTGTCTCAACAAGTTACAATAAGTGAGTATTGTTTGAAAAAAGGAGATGACTATAGCATCACTCAGTGTGAGGGAGCTCGCTCTGATAGGAAGTCTGCCGCAAGTGACTTATCAAGTTACAATGAGGGAGGATTGTGGGCAAACAAGAGGTGAGTAGAGCGTCACTGGGTGTGAGTGAGCTCCCTCTGCTAGGAAGTCTGCGGCAAGTGTCTTAACAAGTCACAACGAGGGAGTATTGTGGGCAGACAGGAGGTGTTTACAGCGTCACTGGGCGTGAGTGAGCTCCCACTGATAGGAAGTCTGCGGCAAGTGTCTTAACAAGTTAAAATGAGGGAGTATTGTGGTCAGACATTAGGTGACTACAGCGTCATTGGTTGTAAGTGAGCTCCCTCTGCAGGAAGTCTGCGACAAGTGTATTAACAAGTTTCAATGAGGGAGTATTGTGGGCAGAGAGGAGGTGAATACAGCATCACAGGGTGTGATTGAGCTCTCTCTGCTACGAAGTCTGAAGCATGTCTATTAACAAGTTTCAATGAGGGAGTATTGTGTTTAGACAGGAGGTGACTACAGCGTCACTGGGTGTGAGTGAGCTCCCTCTGATAGGAAGTCTGCGGCATGTGTCTTAACAAGTTACAATGATTTAGTATTGTGGGCAAATAGGAGGTGACTTCAGCGTCACTGGGTGTGAGTGAGCTTCCTCTGCTAGGAAGTCTGCGGCAAGTTTCTTAACAAGTTTACAATGAGGGAGTATTGTCGGAAGGCAGGAGGTGACTACAGCGTCACTGGGTGTGATTGAGCTCCCTCTTCTAGGAAGTATGCAGCAAGTGTTTTAACAAGTTATAATGAGGGAACATTGTGGGCAGAAAGGAGTTGTCTACAAAGTCACTCATGGTGAATGAGCACCCTCTGCTTGGCAATCTGCGGCAAGTGTCTTAACTAGTTACAATGATGTAGTATTGTGGGCAGACAGGAGGTAACTACAACGTCACTGGGTGTGGAGCGAACTCCCTCTGCTATGTTTTCTGCGGCAAGTGTCTTAAAAGTTACAATGAGGGAGTATTGTGGGCAGACAGTAGGTGACTACAGAGTAACTGGGTGTGAGTGAGCTATGTCTGCCAGGTAGTCTGGGGCAAGTGTCTTAAAAAATTACAACGAGGGAATATTGTGGGCAGACAGGAAGTGACTACAGCGTCACTGGGTGTGAGTGAGCTCCCTTAGCTTGGAAGTCTGCGGCAAGAGTCATTACAAGATTCAATGAGGGAGTATTTTGGGCAGAAGGAAGGTGACTACAGTGTCACTGTGTGTGTGTGAACTCCATCTGCTAGGAAGTATGCGGCAAGTGTCCTAACAAGTTACAATGTGGGATTATTGTGGGCAGACAGGAGGTAACTACAGCGTCACTGGGTGTGAGTGATCTCCCTCTGCTAGGAAGTCTGTGGCAAGTGTCTTAACAAGTTAAAATCAGGTAGTATTGTGGGCAGACAGGAGGTGACTACAGCGTCACTCGGGGTGAGAGAGCTCCCTCTGCTAGGAAGTTTGCGGCAAGTGTCCTAACAAGTTACAATGAGGGAGCATTGTGAGCAGACAGGATGTGACTAAAGCGTCACTGGGTGTAAGTGAGATCCCTCTGCTAGGAAGTCTGCGGCTAGTGTCTTAACAAGTTACAATGAGGGAGTATTGTGGGCAGACAGGAGGTGACTACAGAGTAACTGGGTGTGAGTGAGCTATGTATGCTAGGTCGTCTGGGGCAAGTGTCTTAAAAAATTACAACGAGGGAAAATTGGGTCAGACAGGAAGTGACTACAGCGTCACTGGGCGTGAGTGAGCTCCCTTAGCTTGGAAGTCTGCGGCAAGTGTCTTTACAAGATTCAATGAGGGAGTATTTTGGGCAGACGGAAGGTGACTACAGTGTCACTGGGTGTGAGTGAGCTCCCTCTGTTAGGAAGTCTGCGGCAAGTATCTTAACAAGTTACAATGAGGGAGTATTGTGGGCAGACAGGAGGTGACTCCAGCGTCACTGGGTGTGAGTGAGCTCTATCTGCTAGGAAGTCTGCGGCAAGTGTCTTAACAAATAACAATGAGAGGCAATTGTGTGAAGATTGGGGAATGCAGTGATACGATGTGAGCGAGCTCCTACTGTTAGGAAATCTTCGCATAGTGGCATAACAAGAAATATAACTGGGAAATTTTTTTGCAGATAATGGAATGGGGAAGATGCTGGGAATGAGCGAGATCCCTCTGCTTGTGAGTCTCAAACATTTGGATTAACAAGGAACAATGAGGGACATTTGTGTACAGGTAACGACTGAGGGGATGCTGGGGGAGTGTGCTCCCTTTGCTAGGAATCACAGCCATGTGGCTTAATAATAGACAATTATGGAAATTTGTGTACAGATAAAGGACTGCTGCGAAGCAGGGGGAACGAGCTACCTCATATAGGAAATCCGTGCAAAGAGGCTAGACAAGGTACAATTAGGGACAATTGTGGGCAGACAGGAGGTAACTACAGCGTCACTGGATGTGAGTGAGCTCCCTCTGCTAGGAAGTCTGCGGCAAGTATTTTAACAAGTTACAATGAGGGATTATTGTGTGAAGACAGGAGGTGACTACAGCGTCTCAGGATGTGAACGAGCTGCCTCTGCAAGGAAGTCTGCGGCAAGTGTCTTAACATGTTACAATGAGGGAGTATTGTGGGCAGACAGGAGGTGATTACAGCGTAACTGGGTGTGAGCGAGCTCCCTCTGGTATTAAGTCTGCGGCAAGTTTCTTAACAAGATTCAATGAGGGATTATTGTGGGCAGACAGAAGGTGACTACAGTGTCACTGTGTGTGAGTGAGCTCCCTTTGCTAGGAAGTCTGCGCCAAGTGTCTTAACAAGATTCAATGAGGGAGTATTGGGGCCAGACAGAAGGTGACTACAGTGTCACTGTGTGTGAGAAAACTCCCTCTGATAGGAAGTCTGCGGCAAGTGTCTTAACAAGTTACAATGAGGGAGTATTGTGGGCAGACAGGAGGTGACATCAGCGTCACTCGGTGTGATTAATCTCCCTCTGCTAGGAAGTCTGCGACAAGTGTCTTATCAAGTTACAATTAGGGAGTATGGTGGGCAGACAGTAGGTGACTACAGCGTTACTGAATGTGAGTGAGCGCCCTCTACTATATGCGGCATGTGTCTTAACATTTTACAATGAGGGAGTATGGTGGGCAGACAGTATGTGACTACAGCGTTACTGGGTGTGATTGAGCTCCCTCTACTAGGAAGTCTGCGGCAAATTAATTAACAAGTTACAATGAGGGAGTATTGTGGGCAGACAGGAGATGACTTCAGCGTCACTGGGTGTGAGTGAGATCCCTCTGCTAGGAAGACTGCAGACAGTGTCTCAACAAGTTACAATAAGGGAGTATTGTTTGCAAACAGGAGATGACTATAGCATCACTCAGTGTGAGGGAGCTCGCTCTGATAGGAAGTCTGCCGCAAGTGACTTATCAAGTTACAATGAGGGAGGATTGTGGGCAAACAAGAGGTGAGTAGAGCGTCACTGGGTGTGAGTGAGCTCCCTCTGCTAGGAAGTCTGCGGCAAGTGTCTTAACAAGTCACAACGAGTGAGTATTGTGGGCAGACAGGAGGTGAATACAGCATCACAGGGTGTGATTGAGCTCTCTCTGCTACGAAGTCTGCAGCAAGTCTATTAACAAGTTTCAATGAGGGAGTATTGTGTTTAGACAGGAGGTGACTACAGCGTCACTGGGTGTGAGTGAGCTCCCTCTGATAGGAAGTCTGCGGCATGTGTCTTAACAAGTTACAATGAGTTAGTATTGTGGGCAGATAGGAGGTGACTTCAGCGTCACTGGGTGTGAGTGAGCTTCCTCTGCTAGGAAGTCTGAGGCAAGTTTCTAAACAAGTTACAATGAGGGAGTATTTTCGGAAGGCAGGAGGTGACTACAGCGTCACTGGGTGTGATTGAGCTCCCTCTTCTAGGAAGTATGCAGCAAGTGTTTTAACAAGTTATAATGAGGGAACATTGTGGGCAGAAAGGAGTTGTCTACAAAGTCACTCATGTTGAATGAGCACCCTCTGCTTGGCAATCTGCGGCAAGTGTCTTAACTAGTTACAATGATGTAGTATTGTGGGCAGACAGGAGGTAACTACAACGTCACTGGGTGTGAGCGAACTCCCTCTGCTATGTTTTCTGCGGCAAGTGTCTTAACAAGTTACAATGAGGTAGTATTGTGGGCAGACAGGAGGTGACTACAGCGGTAATCGTTGTGAGGGAGCTCACTCTGCTAGGATGTCTGCGGAAAGTGTCTTAACAAGTTACAATTAGAGAGTATTGTTTGAAGAGAGAAGGTGACTCAGCGTCACGGTTTGAGCGAGCTCCCTCTGCTAGGAAGTCTGCGGCATGTGTCTTAAGACGTTACAATGAGGAGTATGGTGGGCAGACAGTAGGTGACTACAGCGTTACTGGGTGTGAGGAGCTCCCTCTACTAGGAAGTCTGCGGCAAATGACTTAACAAGTTACAATGAGGGAGTATTGTGGGCAGACAGGAGGTGACTTCAGCGACACTGGGTGTGAGTGAGCTCCCTCTCTAGGAAGTCTAGTCATTGTGTCTCAACAATTACAATAAGTGAGAGTAATTGTGTGCAAAACAGGATTGGATGACTACAGCGTCACTCGGTGTGAGGGAATTCGCTCTTATAGAAAGTCGGCCGCATGTGACTTATCAAGTTACAATGAGGGAGGATTGTTAGCAGACAAGAGGTGACTAGAGCGTCACTGGGTGTGAGTGAGCTCCCTCTGATAGTAAGTCAGCGGCAAGTGTCCTAACAAGTTACAATGAGGGAGTATTGTGGGCAGACAGGAGATGACTTCAGCGTCACTCGGTGTAAATGATCTCCCTCTGCTAGGTAGTCTGCGGCAAGTGTCCTAACAAGTTACAATGAGGGAGTATTGTGTGCAGACAGGAGGTGACTACAGCATCACTGGGTGTGAGTGAGCTCCCTCTGCTTGGAAGTCTGCTGCAAATGTCTTAACAAGTTACAGTGAGGGAGTATTGTGGGCAGACAGGAGGTGACTTCAGCGTCACTAGGTGTGAGTGATCTCCCTCTGCTAGGAAGTATGCGACATGTTTCTTAACAAGATACAATGAGGGAGTATTGTGGGCAGACAGGAGTTGACAACAGCGTCACTGGTTGAAAGTGAGCTCCATCTGCTAGGAAGTTTGCGGCAAGTGTATTTGCAAGTTACAAAGAGGGAGTATTGTGGGCAGACAGGAGGTGACTACAGCGTCACTCTGAGTGAGTAAGCTCCCTCTGCTAGGCAGTCTGCGGCACGTATCTTAACAGCTTCACTTGGTGTGAGTGAGCACCCTCTGCTTGGAAATCTGCGGCATGTGTCTTAACTAGTTTCAATAAGTTAGTATTGTGGGCAGACAGGAGGTGACTACAGAGTCACTGGGTGTGAGTGAGTTCCCTGTGCTAGGAAGTCTGCGTCATGTGTCTTAACATTTTACAATGAGGCGAGTATGGTGGGCAGACAGCAGGTGACTACAGCGTGACTGGATGTGAGTGAGCTCCCTCTACTAGGAAGTCTGTGGCTTGTGTCTTAAGATGTTACAATGAGGGAGTATGTTGGGCAGACAGTAGGTGCCTACAGTGTTACTGGGTGTGAGTGAGCTCCCTCTACTAGGAAGTCTGCGGCAAATGAATTAACAAGGTACAATGAGGGAGTATTGTGGGCAGATAGGAGGTAACTACAGCGTCACTGGGTGTGAGCGAACTCCCTCTGCTATGTTGTCTGCTACAAGTGTATGAACAAGTTACAACGAGGGTGTATTGTGGGCAGACAGGAGTTGACTACAGCGTCAGTCGGGGTGAGTGAGGTCCCTCTGCTGGGAAGTCTGCGGCAAGTGTC
Organism: Dryococelus australis; assembly: GCA_029891345.1. Taxonomy (NCBI): domain Eukaryota; kingdom Metazoa; phylum Arthropoda; class Insecta; order Phasmatodea; family Phasmatidae; genus Dryococelus; species Dryococelus australis. The sequence goes on from CM057003.1 coordinate 126,748,739, forward strand.
TTAAAAAGTTCAATGAGAGAGTATTGTGGGCAGGCAGGAGGTGACTACAGCGTCACTGGGTGTGATTGAGCTCCCTCTGCTAGGAAGTATGCAGCAAGTGTATTAACAAGTTACAGTGAGGGAATATTGTGGGCAGAAAGGAGTTGTTTACAAAGTCACTCGTGGTGAGTGAGCTCCCTCTGCAAGGAAGTCTGCGGCAAGTGTCTTAAGAAGTTACAATGAGCAAGTATTGTGGGCAGAGAGGAGTTGACTACAGCGTCACTGGCGTTGAGAGAGCTCCCTCTGCTTGGAAGTCAGCGACAAGTGTCTTAAAAAGTTACAATGGGGAGTATTGTGGGCAGACAGGAGGTGACTACAGCGTCACTGGGTGTGAGTGAGCTCCCTCTGATAGTAAGTCTGCGGCAAATGTCTTAACAAGTTACAATGAGAGAGTATTGTGGGCATAAAAGATGTGACTACAGCGTCACTGGGTGTGAGCGAACTCCCTCTGCTAGAATGTCTGCTGCAAGTGTCTGAGCAAGTTACAATGAGGGAGTATTGTGGACAGACAGTAGGTGACTACAGCGTCACTCGGGGTGAGTGAGCTCCCTCTGCTAGGAAGTCTGCGGCAAGTGTCTTAACAAGTTACAATGAGTTAGTATTGTGGGCAGATAGGAGGTGACTTCAGCGTCACTGGGTGTGAGTGAGCTTCCTCTGCTAGGAAGTCTGCGTCATTTTTCTCAACAAGTTACAATAAGGGAGTATTGTGGGCAAACAGGAGGTGACTACAGCGTCACTCGGTGTGAGGGAATTCGCTCTGATTGAAAGTCGGCCGCAAGTGACTTATCGAGTTACAATGAGGGAGGATTGTGGGCAGACAAGAGGTGACTAGAGCGTCACTGGGTGTGAGTGAGCTCCCTCTGATAGTAAGTCAGCAGCAATTGTCCTAACAAGTTACAATGAGTCAGTATTGTGGGCAGACAGGAGGTGACTACAGCGGTAATCGGGGTGAGGGATCTCACTCTTCTAGGAAGTCTGCGGCAAGTGTCTTAACAAGTTACAATGAGAGAGTATTGTGGGAAAAGAGAAGGTGACTTCAGCGTCACCGGGGTTGAGCGAGCTCCCTCTGCTTGGAAGTCTGCGGCATGTGTCTTAACATGTTACAATGAAGGAGTATGTTGGGCAGACAGTAGGTGACTACAGCGTTACTGGGTGTGAGTGAGCTCCCTCTACTAGGAAGTCTGCGACAAATGACTTAACAAGTTACAATGAGGGATTATTGTGGGCAGACACGAGGTGACTACAGCTTCACTGGGTGTGAGTGAGATCCCTCTGCTAGGAAGTCTGCTGCAAATGTCTCAACAAGTTACAATAAGGGAGTATTGTGGGCAAACAGGAGGTGACTACAGCGTCACTCGGTGTGAGGGAATTCGCTCTGATAGGAAGTCAGCGGCAAGTGTCCTAAAAGTTACAATGAGGGAGTATTTTGGGAAAACAGGAGGTGACTAGACATACACACCTCTGGGGCAGGCATGTAATCATCACATATGTGTCTGCCCTCAGGAGTGCAACTGTGTCGGGATGCATAGTAGGAGGCAGTTCCTTGCCCCGGGAATGTCGAAGTTGAAGCACTTCATTTCCCCTCTCCCACAACGAAGAACTTCTGTGTGTGTAGATTTACTCCTAACATGCTGGAGCTTCAAGCAGGAGCTGTATATGAATCCTGCCAGTGATGTTGGCATTCTGCTGCCCTGGTTCCAACACACTGTAGTGTATGTAGGAGTCATATCAATCCTATTAGGTGTGTTGGTTTGCCTGGACGACATGCTCTATTACAAACAGGAGTTGTATAATATTCTTACCATGTGTGTCACCAGTGTGTGTATTTGTGTCTGCATTGTGAGCATTTACAGCACGTTGGAGAACATACTGCAGCTGGTCAGGCGTGCTAGCCAGTTGTACACTATGGCGCCATGTGTACAACGGTTTTTTTTTATCCCCACACTTTGGTTTCTTCCCCCCACTTCAGATCTTTTCCCCCGGTATACAGAACACGAGTCATCTTCAATGTGTCCGGTACACTTCTTTGTAGCTTGATTCCAGCATACCAGAGCGCGTACAGAAGGGCCTGATCTGTCCTGTCAAGTATGCCGGCTGGTCGTGCGCTGGAGAATATGCGGGGAGCAGACCTAAACTCCGCAGGCGTACGACCAGTGTCCTGGTGAATGTTTTGTTTTCGACAGCACCCTCGAGTACATATAGTAGTAGCAGAATATTGCTATAATGCGGGCTGCTGTTACTTTTTTTGAATATGATTATCCTAGTAACATACTAACACCTACTGCAAGAGAGATATATCAACTGTTTCTCCTTGCTGACGGTATGTTGCTAGTACTCGTGATATATGTACTGTTTTTTCACATTCACTCACTACAACCTATACTTCTACTTAACCGATACATGCAACCACTACCAACTACACTACCAACTATTTCTACAAGATCATTATTTACAATGCTTATCATATTAGGTGTGAATGTATAAAACTTATATATGTATCACTTAACATTGAAGTGTCTGGCTGTCCCTATCGAAGCTGCTTTTATTCATACACAATGAGCTGTACCACCTTCTCTCTTCATCTATCTATCCTTCTGTGCTCTTATCTTAGCTGTTGTCTTTCTTGATGCTCCCTCCTCATTCCTTTGGTTTTTTCTGTCATGGGCGTACTTTCATTTTCTGCATTGTAACATCGCCGATTCAATTTTGTCACCATTATAACTTGTAGTTATTTTTACTGTTACTGGTGGTGATGGTATAATTAATCGCTGGTCACAAGTCCGGAAGTGATCCATATATCATGTAACATTGATGCGTAGACAGTAAGACGGACTGTAACACCGCCGCATCGACAGAAGTGAGGCAGTGCGCTGTGCACTGTCATGGGTCATTTGCGAGCGGTGGAGGTCGTGGTGTGTTGGGGGGACGTGGAGAGAGCATCGACCAGCACCACAAAATTCCAGCCTGGCATTGTGGCGGGGATCCAATATGGCCGCCACCTATCGGTCAGGAGGAATGTAAGAGCCTGAAGTCGGAGCATTCTGTAGGATAGAAACATTCAGAAAAAAACTGGAAGTTTTGAGGCATCCAAAATGGCTGCCATCTGCACACACTGGCTAACAAAATAGCCATTATCATACTTGCTGACAAAATGGGCTATGTAGTATAAGATAGAAGCAACCAGAACGTAAACTCTAGAAGTTTCCACATTATTACTGGCCGACAAAATGGCCGCCGTCGTACTGGTTGACAAAGTGGCGGATGCCATACTGGCTGACAAAATGTCCGATGTGAGCAGAGGGCAAAAGTGGGAAATTTTTGAAGGAAAAATGGGAAAATTGATTTTTTAAAGCCAAATCCAAGATGGCTACCGTGGTGCCCAGCCAGCAGCCAGTTGTAGTAGAACAATCCTTTATATACTTCTACTATAGTACTGCTTGTAAATTAGGTAGGATCTAGTTGATTGTTTCACCACATATGACGTAATGAATTCATTTCATCTAGCGATATAAAATGGCAGATAAAAGAGGCTATCTGTTTTCATATGTGATGCTTGTAATATATACATTCAGCACATAAAGTAATAAACGTAACATTTTCGTAAGGCTGCCATTTCGAAAATAAGTCTTATAAACTTAAGTATTGTATTGTAACATACCCTATCTACTATTACTTACGTACCAAATTGAGTGAGAACTCATAGAGTAGTTATCTAGTTATATAGTAAAGCTTAAATTTTTCCATGTAGTACTATTTTCCAAAATGGTAGACCAACATAAGTGCTTACATGTTGCACTCTCAACATACATTTCGTTACAATTGGTTAAATGGTACCCGAGATAAACTGTTCTACTTCAACTGTCGTCTGACCACTTCCATGTGCATGCAGTATTCACTCCCTTCTACACAAACACTGCCGAATTAATCACACGAAGAATGCTGACTGTCGGGTCTCCCAGGGATATTTGGACACGCAGCTTACACTCATTCCCCACTCTAATTGACATGACACAGAAGCTCGACTCAGCTGTAAGCACCATAACAGAGTGAATACAATAGGGTGTACAAAATTTCGTGTCCACTAACACCATAGCACGGAAACACAAAACTCTTCCCTTCTATGTAAGACAATTAATCACACAGAAAAACCGTATGCGCAGGTGTTACTCGTGCACTCGTCTCTCACAAACAACTCCTTGTATATGAAATAAGAGAACACATCGACAGAGAAATACATGCTTGGCTGGCAGGTCAGTCGGATAGAAAATTGTTCCACTTAAACACGAAAGACAAAAGCCTTTAGCAAGAAAAAAAAAGGCATTTATAAACAAATGAGACACAGTTACGCCTCTGAAAACAAATGCAAGTGTGGCTTACACTCCCAAGCAAAAGGCAGATACCATAACTTCACATCTCGAGCTAGTATTCCAGCCTAATGCAGATCCCAACAACCCGGTGCACACAATGCGCATATGCCAAAATGTCTGATCTATGATTCAGATTCCCACTACTACGGAGCCCGAACTCACACACGCGGATGAAATAAAACGCTTTATACATATAATGAGACCCAGAAAAGCACCTGGTTTCGACTGTATACAAGCTATTATACTGTTAAAATTTTTCTCTGTATAAATTAAGTGGGCTATACCAAGTTCGTTATGTGATGGATGTCTTAATCAAATAAAGGAATTAATTATAATTTCCTTATTTTATTTACAATAACAACAGCATAATTCTCTGAAATCAAAAAAATCTCACAGTAAATTGAAATCATTTACTGTTCACAATTGACACCAATAAATAAAATGTACAATTACGAAAAATAAAATCATTGAAATTAAATAATTAAAGATCAACCTATTCAATTATTTTGTAAGATAATTGTCCAAATTGAAACTTCAAATATTTACAATATTTATATACGGCCCAATAAATTATTATTATTTTGGAAAAGGTGGCATTTCTTGGGAACCAATTTCAGATTGGCCACAGTCACTTTCTGAAACACAGAATCTAAGTGTGCCAGGTTCTCTTCAAAAGCTCTTCCTGTGACCACAATGTCGTCTATGTACATCTGACAAATATCTAAGGGCTGAACTTTCTTCATTAGTCGTTTGAAGGTGGCAGGGGCATTGCATACCCCAAAGGGCGTAACCTTGACTTGCCAGGTTCTTTTCCCTTGAACACAAAGGGCGGTCTTTTCCTTGTCTTCCTGGGCCACCTTGCACTGCCAATACCCGCTCTTCATGTCGAGAGTAAAAAACCACTGTGAACCTGCTAGGCTGTTCAGGGTGTCGGCTATCCTAGGGAGTGGGTAAGACTCTTTCTTGGTCACATTATTAAGTTGTTGGTAAACAACACAACATCTGATAGACCCATATTTCTTTTTAACAATCACAATGGGAGAAGACCATGGACTGACTGATGGCTCCATCACATCTAAATCCCTCATGTCTTTCAGAAAACCGTCAATGACCTCATGTAAAGCTAGCGGTAGTCGCCTTGGTGGCTGCTTCATGGGTCTAGCATCCCCTGTGTTGATGTGGTGGCATGCAACATTAGTTCTGCCAATGTCATTGGACTCGCAGGAGAAAGCACCTATATTTCGCTGTAACAATTCTGAAAATGCCCTTTCCTGTCGCCAGTTGATGTTTGCTTTTGTTCTTGTCAGCAGTTCCCCAAGAGCATCTGGAAGAGGACATTCAGTAGGTTGTGACAGTGAAGCTTCTGGAACATATGGAAGTACCTGTGAGACCTGCTTGCAAAATCCTATCGTGGCCCCCTCTGCAAGGTGGATAGCATGGACAGAAAAATTAATTATCCTAACAGGCAAACTGTCCGATTATGAAGAAATCAATGTCCTGGCTACAATGATACCATCGGTTAAAAAGCCACCTTCCTGGGCTGGTTGGATTATGCCCAATCGCCTGACAAATTTTCCCTTGCATCTACCTCGAATAACAACTTCTCTAGAAGCAGGGAGCACAGTTGACTGATTACACACTACTGGGCAGCTCATTGGTAAAGATAAATCTCGTTGTATTGACACTACCAACTCGGTATTACTTACACGTAACACCCCAGTCGAGTATCAATACAGCATAGTAGCTTACGTAAGACATCAAGACCCAAAATGCATTCGTCCTATATTTCTGCTATGTATATATCATGCTCGATCTCAAGGTTACCGAACTGTAAGAGTATCCTTCTCTTGCCTTTGACTGGTGTGGTCTCACCCGTTACTGTTGTTAAATAGCAGTGATCCATGTTCTTATCGGATTATCGGTGGAGGGAAGGCCCAAGAATGTCGGGTCATACCATTGTTATAGTCGCTCCTGTGTCAACGACCATCTGGAAAGAAACATCATCTAGGCTCCCCTCCACCAATATGGCATTGAAGTCTTTTTCATTGAGTGCACATGCAAAAGCATTGGGGCCTTCTCTCCAGTAATCACCAACCTTTGCCCCTCAAGACTGGTGTTTACAAGTTTCCTGAAAACATTGTGATCTTGCCTGCTCCTTGATGTCTACTCCCTGCCTGTTGCTGTTGCTGCTGCTGCTGCTGAATAAAGTTGCCTCTTTGGTGCCCCGGCTGTCGACACGTCCAACATTCTGGCCGTTTGGGTGGGGGACTGCGAGTCTCTGTAGTGCGCACCCTGGAGGCGATGTCCCTGATGGTCGTCTGCAAGTCCTTCAACATTCCATTAACGCTGTTGCCCCCTCTCCCCCATCAAGCATCAATGCCCACACTGGACGTCGGGGCACTGATAATTGCCATGCTGACTCTACTTCCAGTGTTCGGGCCGAGGCATCCTGCATGGTGTAAGGGGCAGCTAACCACACAGCTTGCCACACGTCGGTGACAGCGATGGCGTCAACAAAGATGCCGACGGCGATGACATCCGAGCATCCCTCCAGAGACAGGTGCGACAGCCTCACGAAGTTCTGCCACAGCTCCTGCAGTGGTTCTCCAGGTCACCGAATCGCAGCTCCAAAGCCGACACCAGTGCGGAGTATTCTAGACCATGTCGTTCCGACAGTGACTGCAGTATGCTCAATGCTGATCCCCTCAGTACAGCCACCAGGTAGTACGCCCGCTGCTCTTCTGTCCAGACATTCAGGATGGCAACGATCTCGAACTGGTGCCAAGGTGTCTGTCCATCGTAAGCCACGGGCTTAGTTGTGATGCCTCTATCCACCCCTTGCAGGGTCATTCCCAAACTACAGAACTGCGGCGCCTCCCCTGCGATAACTCCACTGGCGGCGACCTCTACCTTCTTCTCACTACCCGAACTCGTCGTCTCGGTGGTGACCAAACACGGCTCCTCCTCCGCTCCTGCATGGCGTCACCCCTGTTACTGCAAGAACTCATGCCATTCCTTCTTGAGGGCGCTCACCTCTTGGTCCACTTTACTCTCGACACTGTCCAACCTTTCATTCACACGTTCCCTCACGATATCAATTTTCTTGTCCACACAGTCTATTTTATTATTTCACTACCTCGCTTACACCTTCTAGCTTCATTCACACCTATTTACTTGTCTACTCCTTCGCTAACACTGTCTATTTTCTGGTCTACTACTTCGCTAACACTGAGTATTTCCTTGTCAAATAATTCACTAACACTAAATAATTGACTATTTACAGATTCACTAATGCTAATGACAGATTCACTAACACTATCTATTTTACTATTAACATTTTTATTTACATTAGTAATTTGGCCGCTTAGTGCTTCAATTAAAGAACGAAGTGCTTCCATGTCTGCCGACATTTTCCTAGTTACCATTCAAAAATTTCGAAACGATTCCAATGCCTATTGCTCAACTATTATGCTATTTACAAATGCTAATTACATTTATTTTGTTATTTTTTTTATTTTCCTAAATTGCCTCCATCCCACTTCTGACACCAGTGTTACAATTCCTCTCTCTAGAAATTAAGTGGGCTGTACCAAGTTTGTTACGGGATGGAGGTCTTAATCAAATACAAGAATTAATTATAATTTCCTTATTTTATTTACATAACTACACCCAAATTCTCTGAAGTCAAAAAATTCTCACAATAAATTGAAATCCTCTACTGTTCACAATTGACACCAATTAATAAAATTTATAATAACAGCAAAGAAATCATTGAAATTAAATAATTAAAAATCAGTCCCAACAGACAGTGTATTAACCTATTCAATTATTTTATAAAATAAGTGTCCAAATTGACAGTTCGAATATTTACTATAAAATCAGTATTACACTTCCATTCAGTCCCACCTCAGTTCGGCCCATGTCCTGCCAGTCGCAATGTTCTAGAGTCCTCCAAGCGCCCTCACGCACAGCAGGCTTCACTCGTCGGTTTCACACCATCTCGTCCATTCAAGCCACGAATACCTCACTCGCTGTCGTCCCGCAATCTCCAGTAGTCGTCCACACTCCTCTTCGCAGGCGCACACTCGCCAGGCGGCCTCCGTCAAATACTGCTGACTGCTGGGTTGCGGCAGTATATATAGTCATAGGCTGCCACCTAGAATCTTCCCCAACTCGCGTGATGCGTCGCGGAGGGCTGAGGCGCCAGCCAGTCTCACCAGAACATTCTTGCGTCGTCACTGAACGTATCGGAAACTCTATCAGGTGAGAGGAGGGTTGTGACGCCAGCAAGTCTCGCCGCTGTCAGTATTCACGGGATTCCCAGAAGAGAGGCAGACAGCCATGTGCGCATCATTCCAGCAAGAGGGAAGGGCAAGGTGGGTCACCGATTACAGCGTGGGGCAGCGGAGTCGGCGCCAGCTCCAGCACGTAACAATACTAAAGCCGATATTACACTATACTTGCTGCCGTACTTGGTTCTTGTACAAACTTCTACAAACCCTGGTTTACGAGCCGGCATACCGGCATACGTACTACATATGAACCCCATTCATAGAACTGATACCAGTTAATAACTTGCGTAAGCCTATGAAAAAACTAGCTAGCACATCTTTATATTTCTATATTACTGTTCGCCTTCTATATTAAGTATTTGCTTACTAATATCGTTTCATTAGTTTTCTTGAAAATGACCTGAAGTCGCTACGAGTGTGCTGTTTTTAATTTTGACGAAAATTACTCACCGGTTGCAAAATATAGTTTTTTCTCTATGTACCGGGATATTATCAGCATGTAAAATTAGATGATAAAAAGAAATTGGGTCTGACGAAGCTTTGAAATCCCGCCTAAAGGAAACGTACTACTCTCGGGTACCACAACTATACCATTAGTGAGACTGACTTCTTGACGAATTCCCAGTGCGACAATCGAGCTGAGCATCTGCTACGTCGGAGGTACCGGGGCGCGAACCCGCGACCCTCCGACTACAAGTCGGCCACCCTATCCCTGAGCTACGAGAACCACTGGACCACCCGTTAACACATGAAATGTGGAGTGTATATACTGTTAATACTGTCAATTTTTTAAATAAATTTTTCATACAGTAGGTAATGTTTTAAGTATGTAGAACGGTTATAAACAGTAATTAAATGTTTTCATCGCCAATATTATTCGTTGTTGTATTTTGAATCTATTTGAAAGAGTTTCAACCTCACGGATATATAATCAAGATGGAGGCGTCTTTCGGTCTCTACATCAACTCGTTCCAAGTAGTACCTAGCCACGGGGAGCGCCTTACGTTCTGAAACTGCGATATGATTGGCCAGGTACAAAAGCCGGCGTGGAACCTACCACGAAAAATAGGACGTGTCCAATTACCAAACCTGGTACGAAATCTGGCCGTACAAGGCGGGAAATGCCATGACGAGTGCCACAGAAGCCCGTATACCGCCCGCTATGGCAGACTTTGTAAAAGCTTTTATAGAATCTGGAATTGTGTAATATGGCCTTTAGCCTGTTAAGTGTACATTCCAAAGTATTTGAGAAATGTATACTTACAAGACTAGAGCGGTATATTTAAACAGTGCATATAATGCCTAAGGAGAAATTTGGCTTTCGTCTACAACATTCGACATCCAATCAGTTAGTAAGGCTAACTGAGTATACAACATTCGACATCCAACCAGTTAGTAAGGCTAACTGAGTATACAACATTCGACATCCAACCAGTTAGTAAGGCTAACTGAGTATACAACATTCGACATCCAACCAGTTAGTAAGGCTAACTGAGTATACAACATTCGACATCCAACCAGTTAGTAAGGCTAACTGAGTATACCACGACCAGCTTTAACCGGCAGCATGACACAGCTATAATTTCCTTAGACTTGGAGAAAGCTTTTGACCGCGTCTTCCACGTAGGCGTGGTGAACAAATTGTACGATAATAATTTTCCTGACTGCTATGTCAAACTATCAATCTCCTACCTTGACAGGTGCACTTTGTGCTTTTGTCGAAGAAGCTACATTCGCGGATAAGAATATCAGAAGAGGAGTCCCCCAGGTCGGTGTATTGGGCCTTTTCTTATTTCATATATTTCTACACGACATACCATGCCCCTCCAAATTGGCAGGCACAACTGTACATATATGCACTCTAAATTCGAATCAGTGGCAAATCATTGATTCACAGTGAAACACAACTACTCTAATCAGTGGAAAACCACTTATTACTTCAGTGAAAAAATTTCAGTGATTGAATTGGTGACGTGAAACTATTTCACTGAGTGAATAAGTGACGGCCGAATGCAGTGGCGAATTAAATATTGTTTTTATGGAATGTAGTCAAATAATTACGTGAAATAAATATAATCACGATAGTTTACTATTCATATAATGCAATATAACGTAATTTAAAAAAAAAAAGTAAAAAAATTTGGAAAATGAAGGGATTGAACTCGCGCACCTTTTAACGCCAAGCCATTACTTTACCATCTGAGTTATCACGTCAAATTAATAATAATAATAGGAGGAAAATGCATGTATTATATTTCCTCTGTGAAATCGTGTATTTTGAATTTGTATGCTCATACTTTTCCTGTTTGGTTTGATTGGCACCATTGGTATTATTAAAACGAATACTGTGTATAAGATCACAATCTTCACCACATTAAATACAGTTTAAAACTTTAAACAGAGCGCTGTGATGAATACATGAAATCGAAATTAAAGACGTACAAACGGAATTAAAGGGCATGTATTCATATTCACTCGTAAAATGGCATTTTGAAACATTAAACACATTTCAGTAAGTAATTTGTATTAGTTTTATTAGTTTATTTGTTGCACCTACACGTTATTTAAAGGCCATTTTTAAATGATGTTCGACGGCCATTTTTTAACGCGATTTCACTAATACATCAGTCAAAATAATTAGAGCCGGAGGAGAGGAAGTAGCTGATATGTTTCACTGGTCCATCAGTCAAAAATTAACCACTGAGTAAACAGTATAAAAAAAATAATGACAGTCGAATCAGTGGGAAATGTCACTGAACCAATCAGTGAAGGAAATATGGCATTTTTTCAATAGTTCATCAGTAAAATTCACTGAATTGGCTGATGTATCTGTCAGATACGTTTGGCAGAGAGATTCTCACTGAATCAGATTTAGAGTGTGCTGAGGACACTACTGCCTACACAAGATCAGAGAAATACCACACTGCAGTTAGTAGAACACACGTTATGGTTTCATCTCACCAAGCGGGGAAAATTGTGGTACTAACAGTGGTGCTAACTGCTGAACGATGTCGTGGAAAATCTTGCAACGATAACCCCTATAATAAAATCGTACTAACGACAGAATGTGCCAAGCTCTCTCCTCCTCCGGCTATTTATTTTGTATGCCTGATCCCTTACGCACTTCACCCCATGATGTGATTGATCGTTGGTTTAGGCAGACCATCCATCATTTATGCCTTAGGCCCTTTCTGATAAGGTTGATTTTGAGTTAAGTACTTATATAAATGTAGTCATAATTTCCGAACCGTTGCTCTGGTACCTCCTCCTATGGTTATCTAGTCCGTATGCCTCTTCCACTACCACCATTGTCCTCCACTTCGCTTATCACCAGGCCACCATCTTCCCTCACCCACCTCCTTCACAACGAGGTATGCTGTTAGTTGTTTGGGTAAGATCGGGCCCCTGCTGCCAGATCGCAGTCTCTCTAACTTGCTCTCATAGGGCTATCTCCACCTGATGCCTGCTACACTATCACCCCACCCTCCCTTCTGCTGTCATGTCATTGCTTACTCCCTCACCCACCTCCTTCACGACGAGGTATGCTGTTAGTTGTTTGGGTAAGATCGGGCCCCTGCTGCCAGATCGCAGTCTCTCTAACTTCCTCTCATAGGGCTATCTCCACCTGATGCCTGCTACACTATCACCCCACCCTCCCTTCTGCTGTCATGTCATTGCTTACTCCCCCACCCAACCACTCCCCTACTAATAATTTTCCTACGAGATATTCCGTATTCAGTCCCACACTTGCATAATTTTTAGCAAAATTGTTAATAAAAATTACGTTTCTTTTTGTTTTATACAGAAGATTCTGAACGTTAGCTTCAGATCCTATGTCATCATCCTAAGCCGTTTACCAAGGAAAAGGTTAAAACTTTTCATTATAATAAAACGTTTTCTGCTAATGTTGGGTATTTTGAGCGGTTTAAGGTGGTAGATTAAAGCCCTGGTTCCCTAAACGGGAACGTGGGTTCAAGTTTCACACCTAATGAATAACTTTTATATGACATTTGTTAAGATAGTGGAGATGGTGTCTCTTTCTCTGCCTGACTTTAAGTTATACATAAACCAATTGTTCCGTTGTAAAAACAGTATATAAGCGTGCCTATTGTTAATTTTCTCACTTCTTCGACGTTTGTAATGGAAGTCAGATCGTTAGGAGTGGAATCATACAGTGATAGTGTACACTTTGGTAATATGAAGGTGGTAACAATGGTCTCTGAAGAGTCTGTAGAAGCAATACAGAAACAATAAAATTATTGTGGAAATACTTTTATTACAAGTTGTCAATGAAGGTAGGGTAGTTATTGTTTCTTCAGTCCAGCATACCAGTCGTCGGTTTTTGACCATCGGGAATCGAGAGCAAGTACTGAAACAAGGCGTTCACGACTAGGTTTAACGCTAAACAGCATGAAGTTAGTAACTGTAAATTTGCCGTTAGCTATAAATCCTACACATGTGTTAACTGCAATGCTGTATACGCGAATAAGCGTACCTTGATTGCTCGCAATTCGATTTTTACTCTACAATTCGAGTCAAGCATAAATACTTTCCTTAAATTGAGAATAAGTTTGAGGCATGTAAGCCTACTATGAATTTTTTGATAACTGTGTGAATTAATGATAAAGTGTAAGAAATTCTATTATTTTTATTCTTTTATCCCTTACAACTTCTACGTGGTGCTTTGGGCATTAGCTTATAAAAGTTAAGATGATGATAGTAAAGACTTTAATATAAAAATGTATGGATAGTACATTGATTCTGGCGATATGTATAAATTTTTGGGGACAATAGTTTAAACGCTTTTATAATATGTATGGATAGAGATGGTGGCATGGGGCTTCCTACTGAGGACTCGGGCGTCATTTTTCTAGGAAAGAAGGGGAGTAGTGGGTGGAAGCACCAAGAGGCACACTCCCCCGGTCTTAGAATACACTAGATTTCAAGATGGCGGCCTTTGGAGTGGAATGGCAGAGCATGATGCTCGCACTTGTCCTAGGACTGTAACCGTGGGTGGGAGCACACGGAGGGCACCCATGCTCTGGAATGATATAGCAGGAGGTTCGGTTCCAATATCGCCACCGCGGGCATGAGGGAAAACGGGAATTTTTCAGAAAGAAAAGGGGAAAATTAGAAAATTTTTCCCTCGTGACGTCAGCAAAGATGGCGTTAGGGTGACATGTCCCCAAGCCCTTGCTGCAGAATATAGTATTTATTTTATACCACGTATGTGTTAATTATGAGCGGATTACCTGAAAATACTGAATGTTTTTAAAAGAGGTTTTATTGGAATCTTAAATGTATTTTACGAATTTAATTGTTTTGGAAACCAAATGTTTTATATGTAAAACCCAATGTGTTTTTATATTTTCTGTAAATTTGAAGAAATTGCTAGAAGGAAAATATTATTGTCCGAAACTTGCACTAATATAAAACGAAACGGTGTTTTGTACAATTGTGTGTACCTGGTCCGCAATATAAAGTAACTGTCAGTTACTCTGTTTTGAATGGTTGGTGATATATGATTACATTTCCCTTCATCTTCCTTGATAGTGGGTAATGGTCAGTTGGCGGGGGTTGGGTGGGATGCTGTGTTGGTAGAAGGACCCGTCACGGAGTGTTAAAAAATAAAACTCCATATTTATAATGAAAATAACAAAAAACAGGATTATTTTCTCTTAATTTCGTTTCGTTCAAATGATTTCCGTCTTATCCTTAATTATATTTAAATGGCGTTTTCTAGTGAAAATGAACGTTGCAAACGACGAGAGTCAGAACCCACATATTACAGAATATCGTGACTCTCTAGTGTGTAAGAACGAGACGATACATGAGTGTGACTGTGTCTTAAACAATGTCTTAGCATGTTGACAGTAACGATACATGAGTGTGACTGTGTCTTAGCATGTTGACAGTAACGAGTAAGCAAGCTTGAAAGTATAGCGGACTATGAAGTTCGGTCTGCATCCTAATATGTTTATACCTAAAAAAAATTCGCTTATTTAATGACGTTTCCAATATGCTCCACCCTCAGAAAGATTTCAACAGCTCATTATTAGGGACTTCCCGTTTTTCGCGATAATATTCCAAGACTGTTTGATTCCAAAATCCTTTAGTTCAGTTCCATTTTCCTGATTGGATGATTTACATTTCAATGATTTTGAGCTGTCTGCCCACGAATCAAGGACATTCAGTGTCAGAGTAACTTATATATGATTGACTGTCACGTAACAATATCTCCACTCACAAAGACCAGCAGCTAATAACCGTACACTCTAAAAACACTTTCTTTGCCACAATGCAAATTGTGTTTAAGCAAAGAAAATTTTCGTTTAAATACGAACCACTACTAAGCAGCTATGCGGCAAAAAAATTTTCCTTTAAACCATATAATAATGGTAACAAAAACATTGCATTACCGTAACAATAATTTCTCTTTAAAAATTTGAGGTCATATTCCCTAACATGTAAAGCGAAGGTAACTACCTATACATGTAAGTTCAAATTACCTGTTAAATGTGGAGTAAATTTACATAATATGTAAGGTATTATTCCCTAATCGCACGGAAAAATACCTGACAAAGGTGGGGGAAATCCCATACAATTAAGGTAAAACTATAATAAATTTACATTTAAAACCAACCGATTATACTAGTCCCATTTATTGTTTATTGTTTATATACACAAAAGAACAGCAACCGAATTATGATCTCTTAAATTCTCGACATTTGCGGGAGAATGGGCGCGAGCCATCGACCTTCAGCATGATATGTCGTTGCGCTAGCCATTACACCTCGACGACAGCATGACGGCATCACTGGTTATTAGGGTGTTAAATGCTTTTTCTTCCTCCTGTCTTCCCACTTAGCTGTTGAGACTGTTCTGAAGACACTCGCGCATCAAGGTAATTTTCCCATCCATGTATGGGATATTTACCATCATGAAAGTGAATTTTACTCCAGAGAGCGGCAATTTCACCTTACACGCAAGGAAAACAATGTTTCCCACACGAGTTTGTGAATATTACCTTACACTTATCAGGTAGTTTTACCATTATTTTTTTACAGTGCTAGCACTAATTTTTAAGTTAAAGATAATTGCAGTTATAGTAAAGCAAGCTTTATGATGCAGCAAAGATAAAATACTTGTTTGCATTAAGGTAAAGAAAATTTTTTAAATAAACAATTTAGTAACAATAAAGATATTTTTTAAAGCTTTTCTTTACTGCTAAGCAATATTTCTTTACCGCAAGCTAAAAAGTCTCAGAGAAATTCTTTCGTTGCTGTACAGAAAATGTTCTTACTGTGATAGCGATGTGCAAGTACATACTAGGGTATTGATGTATAGCCTGCGCAGAAATAGTTTCACGGAAAATACGTGGCCCTAGACATTGGCTTCTTGCTGGCACAGAACGACTCCGTGATTGGCCCTACATTTCGTTGCATGCCTATTATTGGCTCGGAGTATTCCAGTAAATTTCTTATAAGTAGAACCCCTAGTATTTCATGGATTGAGTTGCCAGTTAGCTAGGCTGTACAGCCCTGTATACACTCGAGACAATATCGTATGCTTATTGGTTGCTGCACTGTTAAATACTCACTCACCACTCACACTACTCCTTCGTGCTTATTACTGGCTCACAGTTAAACTGGGGGTGTCTAAATAACTGTCGTCCAATCACAGCAGTAGGAGAAAAGAACAAGTGTTTGGAGCCCACTTCGCCTCCGAATGAATTCGCGAAATACTCTTGACTCTACTAATAAGGATTGGGATAGTTGCAGAAGTAACGCAGACGTAGAAAGCAGGAACACTAGTCCGTTTACAACTGGAATAGATATTTGCGGAATATTTCCTACTCCCATTTTTAAGCAGTAGATAAAAAAAAAACCCTTAAAACTTTCAAACTATATTCTCTCTCCGTGCTGCCAAACTAACTGTACCCCGCGCCAGTCACTGTTTGTAGTAACGACGCATGCAGCTGACGACTAAGGTGTTGTTCAAAAGTCTGTTCCAGTCGTAAACAAACTATAGTTTGTTAACCAAATGAACCCTTACTTGGTCGAGTTACCGCTTGGTATCTACAACAGGAGTTGACCTTTTTTCATTCTGTTTTTATTCATATTAATTACAAACGAAATTATATGGGGTGAAATATAATCAAAAGTTCATTATAGCCAAAATTAGAAAACATTTACACTAACAAATGTATAGAATGCTTGTGATACTTAACATATTTAGAAACAACAAAACACATAATGCATGGGGTGATTTCTCAAAGGTTTGATCAAAAAGTGTGAATATACTGTGAATGGACTATATATTTGAAAGGATATTCAATTTGTAGACAATCTTAGTTTAGTACTCCACTGACAGTCAGATAAAATCTGTTCACGATAAAATGAGCACTTTTGAAATCAACTTTACAAAATGTCACTGCCCCTGCCTGCATATATTTTAACGGTCGCACTGAGTGACATGCGCCCAGTAAAGTATGCAACGATGGATGGAAAGTAGTTCCATATATTAACGTCGAATAAAAAGTGTTAGCTAACCATTTGTGATAACTTAAACTATATATTTTGCTTCATGGTTTTTCTAATTCATCGAAGTGTAAAAATGAGCAGATTTTTTAAATATCTATTTTCCTAATAATTTCTCAGTTTACCCTGACAGACGCGTGATGCCCACGATGCTGTCATTTTTATATAATGCGGAAGAATACACAACCTACATACAAGTAGATCTTAAGGAGGGCTTCCAAAAGTGCTAATTTTACCGTGCACATCCTATTGTAACAAACTTTATAGTAACGGTGTCAAATGCGGTGTTAACAAATAGGTTTGGTGGCTAAGTAGAGACCAGCAGTAATGTTACTCATATAACGGCGTATACAATTCCAGCTTGTCTTTACCACACACTGTGCAAGGTGTCAATGAATGCATTGTGAACAATACAAGTATACTTAACCGGAACTAGTATATTGTAAAGAAATGCCGTCCAACAATAGCATGTTTAATAAATATTCGAGAGCTTACAAAATTTAATTGCAACGAAACCACTGAACGTACATTAATGAAAACAGTACATAATGTATGTTTAATTGAGACATTTTTTGTGACAACTATAAATGTTGACTGTGTGCACCACATCACGTGACAGTCGAGTTGTTTGCCTACCGCAGCGGCGATCCGATCTCTTAGGTCTGTGATATTACACGGCAAACCCACCCAGTGACACGGTGTGAGATATAGCCATCTTGGGGGTCGAAGCATTAGGTGCTGGACATCTTCAGTTTTACGTCCTATCGTTGTTCAGGAGGAGACGAACTTGAGGGGTGAAGTGGGCCGAAAAGCCGCCATGGAGGTAATTATTGTTTCCGGAAAACTCAAGTTTAAGCCACTGTGGTAAAAATACACACACACAATCTGGTTGCGTTTCTTGTTCATATTGTACAGTTTCCACTGATATACGTCACGTGGTTTAGTTGCACTGCATTTCTGTAATCCCTGAAATCCTTATGAAACACAGTGTATACATAATTAGTGTTCTAAGTACACGTGGCCTTGGAGTATACTCTGAGCTAGCAGCCTGTCTTCTGTACAGTTCGCCGCTCTGTGCCTGTGCGGTACACGACTCCGCCTGGAATGTGCTGGGACTCTGGCCGCCCGCAGATAGCCAAACGACCAAAGTTTGTGTTTGTTGTTTGCGACTCTGCGGCCGTCCATCAGCTGATCAGAGATAGTCGGTGCTCTTCTAGCAGTCCAGCTGATCGCGACCACACGCTCCTCACAAAGCTGTGGAACTGTACTTTACTCTTCTCCACAGTCAGAAGAGGAGATGACGTCCATGCAGAATGCGCCATGTACTCTATGAGGTAGACACAGTGTTGCAGTGTGTCGTGAGTTCGGGTTTTGTTACTCGTATTACTTCGCTCGCGATGCCTTCCCTTCAGTTCGACGACAGTCTGTCTGCCTACGCACCTCTACAAAAACATTACATTGCGGCGTCGTTGAAGACATTTATCATTCGTGCTTCCAGACCCGAGCGGTTAGCAATAATAGAGGTCTAGGCCAGTTAGGTGCCGTTTGCGTTGTAAAACTTGTATGTAAAGAACTTTCAGAATTAACGTATGGTATTTTCTCAAACGCGGTTATACGTCATCGTGCACATGCCGTGCAGGGAGGGAACTTGCTCGGTGGGGATACGTGTAATAAACGAGGATATATCATATTCGCAAGTGGCAATCATGCTGGACGATGCCGCTCGTCTGCGGGTTTTCTCGGAGATCTCCCGTTTCTCCCGCCTTGCATTCCGACGCAGCAGTCACACCTTATTTCACCCTGAAAGGTCCTCAAAACCTCGCTGTTACGAGCCGTCCAAATCCCTTCACTCACCCTTCGCACACGTTTCATTTTGTGGGGTGTGCGTAAGGCCTTTCTTTAGCCAATAAGACTACAGAAAAAAAATTACCTCAAGGCGGGGTGAATTTTGGCCCAAATTTTATATAAGAAGGTTTTCTCTTAAAACTATTATAAACGATTGCGTCTTTTGTGTGGTTTGGTTACCAGAGAGCAGCAAAAGATAAAAACTGTTTATTTTTAATAATTACAAAAGTAAAATACTACTTTATAATACTATTAATTTATTGTGTTTGTTAAAATCTTATTAAAAAACTCGTATTTTTTTGTTTACTTTCCACATTCAACTTTGTTTAAACTGCTCTATTTAACTTAGAAAGTTTACTTCTAGTCGCTCGCCATTGTTGTAACATGAAGACAAGCATATTTACCATAAAGCACAATTTTCATCTACACGTCCTATGCTGATGCATTTCTCATACGTGAACGAAGTTGATCGTGAGCTGAAACTAAGCGACGACAGAACTTCATCGAGAAACGCAAATGTTGAGAGGGAAGGGAGTATAGCTGCACTGTTATTGTAATAAAGTTCGTGCTACAAAGCCAATAATACAATATGAGATGTATCCACAACCCCCACCGCGTTATTTAGTTTTGCACACTGAGGTGAAAATTGTCTTCTCACTCAGACTAATTACTGATAACCAGTGCAAGTCTTCTGATAGTATATTGCTATTTTTACGATAAGGCACTCTATCTACAAACAAAACAAAAGTAAAACGTGGCAACCTTGTCCTGAGAAAAATCATATTCTTAGAACTGAAAGAACACAGAGAATTGCTGAGATACCTATATGTGTACGCGCACTGGTTTTGCAAACATTTATTTTAGCCTGGAAAAATTGCTATTTCTATAGGTTTCTTAAATTTCAAAATTTGAAATGAAAATCGTTATTGCAGTCGAAACTACAATAACGTCGAATCTCAATATAATAGTTTTCAAATAGGCCTTAAAAGTGTAGGAAAACTAGCGATATATAAGGGGGACCAAGCTTCCTGCCATTTTACAGCTGCTCAGTCTAATTGAATGTATTAAGATTTATATTCTTTTAGAATTTGAAGAATATTCGCCATCTTTTTTCCATTTATCCTTCAAAATTACCATTTTTCCCATTTGTGAAAAAAAAATCCTAAGGAAAATCCCAAATTTTCCCGGAACAGGCGAAGGGGAGTTGTGACTCCGGCGGCCTTGGAGCCAGGTGACCCGAATAAGTGACTCAGGACCTATTACCTTTGACCTTGGCCTTTGACCTTTCACCTTGAAAATGCAAAAATTAAAAAATGTATATAAAAAATTCACAACGAATTCCAAAAATCCCAAAAAATATATAATCAAAATCTGATAAATAAAAAATTATTTAAAATGTATTAAAATTTATTTAAAAACTTATAAAATAAAAAAAATACATTTCCGAAGGTCCCCCAGCTCAGCCATTAGTCATATTCGTTTCATCCCTAGCAGACGACTGACTTCCTCACCCCCAATCCCCTCTCCTATACTCATTCCGCCATCTTGAACTTTTCGTTTGTCGTTTGTTTATACATTACTGGAGGCCACCATCTTGGTAGGTGACTGCCATCCTGGTAGGCAACTACTATCTTGGTAGACATCACCCATCCGCCATATTAGAAGCCAATTACCATTACCTTGACTCCAAAACCTTAAATGACCTTGAAAATTAAAACTTTAAGATAATACATAAAAGTCAACAAGCGTAATACATTACAGACTACAACCACCAAATTAGATTCAGGCTACCTTGACTTTGACCCCATGACCTTGAATGACCTTGAAAATGAGAACTCGAGAACAATACCGTAAAGTCAACAAGCATAAAACAGTAAAGACTGCTACCGCCATATTAGATGCATACGGCCCTTACATTGACACCATGACCATGAATGACCTTGAGAACAAAAACTGGAGAAAAACATATAAATTCAACAAGCATATTATGTTTCTTACTACTACGTTAACATCTCGATTTCACTACCATTCTAACTGGCGGCACTTATTGTTATAGACATAAAACACCTACAATTTTCCATCCTATTAAAAAAAAATATTTTCCCAACCAATTGTAGAGCTATATGCATGTTGCAAGACTTTTACTACATGCTTAATTTATTTCATATTTTAAATAACGCATTGTTGTTATAAAAAACTTAATAACCAGCGGAGGATACAACACACAAAGTATAGAAAAAACTAAACACGCCAGAATCCTGGTTACATGGTAGATAGAAATGGCCACTCTCTTAGCTGATTCGCAGATATGCGGGCTCCTAATTTCAGCTATCAATTCGTCGCACTTACTGTAGATATCAATCCGCGGTCATCAAAAGCGATAATTTCAATTCTCAACGTAGATGCTCTGTAGAAACTATAAGTGATTCTGCATTCTAGGTGTTTTGTGACAAACATGTTATCTATTTTTACAATACTGAGGCAAGGATCTGAATACTTAACATCTCGACCCCCATATTATGTGACGTTTAAGGGAAATGACCGGATGTTGTCGGATATCAGGTATATGACATTTTCTGGTATCGTTTCTTGCATTTGAATTGGTACCTCTTTTATCTCTGCGTGTATCAACATTAAGAAGAATGGTTGCTATACGAAGAGTTGCTTTTGATGGATGCCATGCATAATCATAAAGGCAATAGGTAACGACACACCCCTCTGCTGTCGCCATTCATAATAAAATATGAGAAGCTTGCAGCACTTTGTTTAGCAGTTTCCTTTCTTGGCCTCCTAGTTTAGAAGCAACTTTTCTTCATCAGACGTTGCAAGTGTAGGTCTTGTGTAACTTTGTTGGGCAGGTCACAAAACTTGGACACGATTACCACCCGAGAGCCTTCACTCACCATCTGTCTACACGTGAAAATATTCCGAAATATTCACCAAAATTAACTACACTTTGCATTATACTGCAGCGATCAACACCAAACTTGCATAACATGCTTTATGAAAAATTAAATACTTCTAATTTACTTACGCGCAGTCATTAACGGTTTTCGTGGTTTGCACGTAATCTTTATAATTATCATGTTGCAATCCTTTCACTCTAGCACCTTTAATTACATTGTTTGTAAGTTTCAGGCTGTTACTTCATTTTGGAAACATATCCTACGCCTTGAAAATGACGATATCATAAAATACTCCAATAACCCTATCAGATGTTTCGTCTTGAACAGCCCATAAATAAAACAAAACATCAACAAACATGATGTGCATACTTTATGGATATTTACTTCTATGTCACGCGATATCTTTCGTAAAGAAATAATAAACTACACCTTCATACTGTGCGGTGCTTCATGTGTCAGGCACAGGAACTTAGTAATGCTACCTGTGGTGGAGTTCTTAGTCGTAAACTGAATGTGGTGGAGAAACACACTAAGTCATTGTGTTAGTGCATTTCTTTGGGACATGACAACATTCAATAAATAATAAACTACACCTTCTTAGTGTGCGGTGGTTCATGTGTCAGGCACAGGAACTTAGTAATGCTACCTGTGGTGGAGTTCTTAGTCGTAAACTGAATGTGGTGGAGAAACACACTAAGTCATTGTCTTAGTGCAGTTCTTTGGGACATGACAACATTCAATAAATAATAAACTACACCTTCATAGTGTGCGGTGCTTCATGTGTCAGGCACAGGAACTTAGTAATGCTACCTGTGGTGGAGTTCTTAGTCGTAAACTGAATGTGGTGGAGAAACACACTAAGTCATTGTCTTAGTGCAGTTCTTTGGGACATGACAACATTCAATAAATTGTATGTACTGTGCAGACTTATTTCCTTTCTGCCCCACAAGTTTCAGCTTGGCCATATTAAAACCAAAAAAATGGCAACATTTTTACTTAGTGCCTTTTCGAACACACAATTTAAATATGCATATAAAATATTTAAATAAAGTAATTTTTTATTTATTTTATACATAATTGTGTATTTTCCTTTCACATATTAATATACATGGCATAATGGCATCAGCGTGTTATCTTCTGGGATTAATGATTATGTGGGTTTTCTAACAGGGTTCCTATATTATATATATATATATATATATATATATATACATTTATATTATATGGTAGAAAACCTTTCGTTGGAACAAGCTAGGCTCTTTAATGTGAATATAATCGCATTTATATAGAATATAACAGTTATCGTTCTGATACTGTGAGGTGAACAGTGATTTGGAAACGCTCTCTCGGCATACTACTAATATGAATTGTGAATATGAAGTCTTGCCTTTGACCACAGTGATCATGGAACCGCGACATGTATAATCGCTAACTGGTTGTCGCGAGTGCCGATTAAGCGATCGAGATTTCACTTATAGCCAAAATGCTCGTTGGCATGAGAGACCGGCCTGTACGGAGAGTCCTTTTAACGCAATGAAGCATCATGACATTGGCTCCATGCAGTTTATACAAGGTAATACATTGAAAGAAAGTACCGAGATCTGCAAGGATTCGTTTGGTGGAAGTCGGCAAGTGGTACCTCCAATACCTCTTGCTGCAACGATGGGTAGCCTACTGATTCGACAGGCGATCGTGATGAAACAGTTATTTCTGAAGACGAAATGAGTGCATAAGTGTCGGTTCGTGCGAAATGTACACTTGCAAGACTTTCGTGTGAAATCGATGAATTTCCAAATAAATAGTTGTCGGTTATAAATAATGATGTTGACCATGCGGATACAAAAAGAAAAGTAAATTTGATATTGAGGATAAAACAGGGGGTGAAGTCGATGACGAATACATCATAAATGAAAATGAATATGAAGACAGTGACAGTGCTTAAGGTGATGGTGATTTTCTCAATGTTCCCACATACTTAACCGCCAAGTTTCTTTCGACAAGTGGTGTGAAGAAGACAGAAAGCGACAAGAACGCTCGTCACATATTTCCCGAATGAAATTGTTGATAGACTCAGATAATTAATATACCTTCTCAAAAATGCAGGGATCTCTCACGCATTGTGAGATATCTTCGATTATAGATGAACTGAAGGATCCGGGATATATTGTATGATGTGATGAACTGGTTTCTTTTGATATTGTAATGTGCAAAATAATATTGTTAAATAAAGAATTGTATTTTAATTTTTTTGTGATGTATCCTTTTATCCCCCATAAAGTGGCATTATGGGCACTCCACTATTAAGGTATAGATTCGCATATAGAATGTTAATAACTACTTTAAGAATACAAAACACATAGGTAGTTGATGGTATACAAAACACTAATTCTGTCGACATGTACAAATGTGTGGAAGCAGTTAGCAGGTGGATGATTTTTTAAATATCTATGGATGACAAACACATGGACTGATTATGGATTGATGCATGATCGAAAGAGTAGACGAAAAATTGATGGGAGGATTGTAACATTGAGGGAAAAATTGTAAGATTGATGGAAATATTGCGAAAGATTGATGCAAAGATTTCTAAAGATTGAGGAAAAGATTGCTGTAGAGGAGAACTGCAAAAGATTGATGAAAATATCGTGAAATATTACAAAATATTGCGAAAGATTGATGGAAAGATTGCTAAAGAGCGATGGAAAGATTGCTGAGAGGAGGATTATGTAAGATTGTGAAATATTGCGATATTGGTGGAATTATTGAACGGTCGCGGGATTGATGGAATTATTGAACTGCTGAGGGAATGATGTTCAAGAAGATCATGGGTGATCAGACTGTTTATCATCTTCGTACATTCCAAGTCTCAAGAGAACAGCGCTGTTTTTATTTAAATTAATGGCAGTATATATATATATATATATAAAAGAGTTTTTAGATGCCGATACATACAGTGATTAAAACATGCCTTGGGCAGGTATTGCTACTCGCTAAAGGGTTTGGATTGGTCACATATACATATACGAAACAAAATTCTGAGTAGCATACTTCTACCTACATAAAAGTCGAGCTGTGTACATGGTTACAACATGTATAGGGTAAAGTTTGGGAGCAAGCATAATGACATGAGCAGTGAGGTATGGTTACCCCGTTTTCATAAATAACTATCATTTAATTAATTTTTAGTTAATTTTTTAATTTTTTGGTTTTTTTTTTTCTAATTTATGAAAAAAATTGTGTTTAAGGTGAAGGGTCAAGGGAAAAGGGTCAAAGGTCAAGTGTCTTGGGTCTTGGTTCAAGCATTATGGGTCACAGCTGAAGGGTCTTGGGTCATCAGTCTTGGGTGATGAGTCTTGAGTCTTGGGACTTTGGTCTTCGGTCTTGAGTATTGAATCAAGTGTGTAGGATGTTTTGGGAATTTGTTCGAATATTTTGGAAATTTTTTTGGAAATTTTTGGATCAAGGTTCTTCAAGTTCACGGGAATTGGGTCAACGTCGTGGGTAAAGGTAATCGTTATCGACATCTAACATATCTGACGTGGGTAAAGGTCAATGTTATCGACATCTAACATATCTGACGTGGGTAAAGGTCAATGTTATCGACATCTAACATATCTGACATATCTGACGAGATGGACACCAGCCGATCTGGAGAGGGTCAGTCATGTTGGGAGTTTGGTCAATCCACCTGTCATCGAACCTTTGACCTCCTTCATGTACATCTTTAATTGATTCTTTAATGTTTTTTTTTTTTTTCAAATTTAATTTTCAGATTTTGTAATTTTTCTGCAATTTTTTTGGATTCATCGAAGGTGTCAGGAACAGGGTCTAGATCAAGGTCAAAGGTAGCTTGGATCTAACATGGTGGTTGGGTGACGTCTCAACATGACAACCGGCCGGCTCCTGGCTACTATACCAAAATCCCGCATTTGTCCCATTTGAAATACATCATGCTGACTTCTCTAAATTATTCTACTTATATTTAAGAGTGAGCGGGAGTCAGCGAAAATCCCGCGATTCTACCTGTGGAAAGTAACAGGATAGAAAGGTAGATGATACGATGTCACACTCAAGTACCCCTTTGTTGACGACACAGGATTAGCATCTCCGACCTTTTACCGTTGGGGAAAGGAAAAATCGTGGTCGGGAAAGGATAGAGGGAGAAGGGCGGGGGAGGAGAGAGAATCACTGGAATTACCTGTTTTCATTCGGGACTGGTGATATCCTGAGGTGGCACTCAGTGGCGTATTTTCCTTTCAGAAATTCAAGTTTATTTGCAAATGCGAACGAAATAGTGGTTTGTGTAGTTTAAACGTTCTCAAATATGGGCTGGCTACACTCGCGTAAAGGAAATCGACCACGTGGTCTTCTGTTGAGTTTAAAACCGAAGAAACAGAAGCTTAGTCATCACCAGGACTACTTTTTCAGAAGAAGGTACGTTCCATGAATTTCATACTAAGCTTATATCATCTAAGCATAGTATTAAATTTAATTGTCCAGATTATACGATATAATCAGTCTGTGCGTGTAATAAGCAACGGTTTATATATATATATATATATATATATATATATATATATATATATATATATATATATATATATATATATATATATATATATGCCCTATTTCGAAGTTTTTACAATTGAAGGATGGTGGAGTAGAGATAGTTGGGCGGATATTAACAGATAAAGGGACACATGAAGTGTATATGGAGCGGCGCCTAGAATAAAGAGTTTTTTTTTTGGGGGGGGGGGATGGGGGATCCTCGAGAAAATCTGTCGACCAACGGCATCGTCCGAGTACGATTCCCACATGTCAAAATCCGAGTGACCCCGCTATGAATCAAGCCCAAGTCGCTTTGGTGGGAGACAAACGTTCTAGCCGCTGGACCGCCACCACGTATCATGTTATCTGTTACTGACTTATGAAATCGAGATGACATTAATATCTAATCATCATACGCCCTTATGTTAATCGGATTATTTTTCACGTGTAATACATTTTCGAGCCACTGTGAATATTCTCTTCTCAACTACAATAGGCAATGCCGTATTTCATATTACTTATGTACCTGAGGCACAAACTCTCACAAGCTATAAATACAATTAAATTAAATTTTCGTGCTTACCAGTAATGATGAGGTAATTTCATTTGAACGTCGACGTTATGTGTACACAGAGGACAATATGTGAACATTTTTGTAATTATGTTCTTAAAATAATTTAGCCTATTTACTTGCATTTTATTGTTCACTAATCCGTCAGTCTTCAGTCTTTTAACACGACAAAACCAAAGTTAAGTTGAGTCATCTAAAGTCTTCAGAGCCAATAAGAAGAAAAAATGAGGTGAGTTTGGAGAATCACTGAAATGGGAAAGGTTGAGAAGACTTGAGACCCCTGAGGACACCACCAACCAGCGGCATTGTCCGGCACAATTCTCTAATGCTAATATTCGGGAGTGACCCCCCAGGGGAACCAAAGCTAAGTAATAATGATGTGTCTTTTCATTTCTCAGTTCAGTTTAGAGGTTTACTATTATTTATTATTTTTTCTAAATAATTACGTGAAATTTTTTATTTCCAATAACCATGATATAGCATTTCTTTTCTAAAAAAAAAAAAAAAAAAAAAAAAAACCATTTTATTAATTGAATGCACGTAATTAAATTTAATAACTTTTACAAATAAAATTTTTGACTACTTATTTAAATTCATAACCTTAAAACATTATTTTTACTCAAATTATATTTACTGAAGTATGTCACATTATTTTATTTTATTCACAATTATTTATTAATAATATGTTTGAGAGCTGAAACCTTTTAATACATGTAGTATTGCTCAAAGCCAATTCTGTGGGAACTTGTGGGTCACTTATCGTTTTCACCTTTTTTGCGTTGGCGCCTGTAAATGTCCAATTATGATTATTACTAATTAATAAGTCATGCAATGGTGAAGTTTTTTTTTTCATCGGTAGGCATTCGTTTATTTGGTACATTATTATTTTTGAAACTCGTGTCAACTAGTGCCTTATTTTCTGGAACAGGCAAAACTTCTTAAAACCTATTTATTTTTCACATGGCTGCATCCCCAATGACATGAATGGTGTTTGGTAATGTGGCTACACTAATCATCTGTCACATGTTCCAATTTCACTTTACAGGGACAATATCCTTTGTCACTATTTTTAAATACTTAGCGTATTGTAGAGTAGGGCTTAAAAATCTAAAAAAAATGCGTAAATTTAAAACGTTTGAGAATCGGATTATACACTCGTTTGTTATTTTTTGTTCGTTTTCGACCCTACTACCAGATCCCTCTGTTTGGACGTATATTATATATATGTATATATATAGTAATGAAATCTTATCGACAATCTTCAGCAGGTGATTCCTCATAAAAAAAAAAGAGGTCAAAAACTACAAGACTTATAGGCTAAGTCTAGTCTGTTCTGTTCGCAAGGAAGGGGTGAGAACCACCCTTGAAAGTATAGTATGTTCTTTTCTTAAGGAAGGGGTGTGAACCACCCTTGAAAGTCTAGTCTGTTCTGTTCGTAAGGAAGGGGTGTGAACCACCCTTGAAAGTCTAGTCTGTTCTGTTCGTAAGGAAGGGGTGTGAACCACCCTTGAAAGTCTAGTCTGTTCTGTTCGTAAGGAAGGGGTGGGAACCACCCTTGAAAGTCTAGTCTGTTCTGTTCGTAAGGAAGGGGTGGGAACCACCCTTGAAAGTCTAGTCTGTTCTGTTCGTAAGGAAGGGGTGTGAACCACCCTTGAAAGTCTAGTCTGTTCTGTTCGTAAGGAAGGGGTGTGAACCACCCTTGATAATATAGTCTGTTCTGTTCGTAAGGAAGGGGTGGGAACCACCCTTGAAAGTCTAGTCTGTTCTGTTCGTAAGGAAGGGGTGTGAACCACCCTTGAAAGTCTAGTCTGTTCTGTTCGTAAGGAAGGGGTGTTTACCACCCTTGAAGGTCTAGTCTGTTCTGTTCGTAAGGAAGGGGTGTTTACCACCCTTGAAGGTCTAGTCTGTTCTGTTCGTAAGGAAGGGGTGTTTACCACCCTTGAAAGTCTAGTCTGTTCTGTTCGTAAGGAAGGGGTGTGAACCACCCTTGAAAGTCTAGTCTGTTCTGTTCGTAAGGAAGGGGTGTTTACCACCCTTGAAGGTCTAGTCTGTTCTGTTCGTAAGGAAGGGGTGTGAACCACCCTTGAAAGTCTAGTCTGTTCTGTTCGTAAGGAAGGGGTGTTTACCACCCTTGAAGGTCTAGTCTGTTCTGTTCGTAAGGAAGGGGTGTTTACCACCCTTGAAGGTCTAGTCTGTTCTGTTCGTAAGGAAGGGGTGTTTACCACCCTTGAAAGTCTAGTCTGTTCTGTTCGTAAGGAAGGGGTGTGAACCACCCTTGAAAGTCTAGTCTGTTCTGTTCGTAAGGAAGGGGTGTTTACCACCCTTGAAGGTCTAGTCTGTTCTGTTCGTAAGGAAGGGGTGTTTACCACCCTTGAAGGTCTAGTCTGTTCTGTTCGTAAGGAAGGGGTGTTTACCACCCTTGAAAGTCTAGTCTGTTCTGTTCGTAAGGAAGGGGTGTGAACCACCCTTGAAAGTCTAGTCTGTTCTGTTCGTAAGGAAGGGGTGTTTACCACCCTTGAAGGTCTAGTCTGTTCTGTTCGTAAGGAAGGGGTGGGAACCACCCTTGAAAGTCTAGCCTGTTCTGTTCGTAAGGAAGGGGTGTGAACCACCCTTGAAAGTCTAGTCTGTTCTGTTCGTAAGGAAGGGGTGTTTACCACCCTTGAAGGTCTAGTCTGTTCTGTTCGTAAGGAAGGGGTGTGAACCACCCTTGAAAGTATAGTTGCAGCAGAGGAGTTTTGCTAGCGACACTGCCAGAACAAACGATAAATATCTAAGTTTATTGATACTGCAATTTTAAATGACGAAATAAAAATCATGACAAATCTGGGTTGGGTGTGAACCCATCACATTAAAACGGACTTATTGGAATCCCATTTAAGCATATTGCAATTGTCGTATATTATTGGTTGTTTTCTGTGGATTAGTATTCTACCGTAGCTACACGGTGAATAAAAAACCCGCCTTATGTTTTTACACAACGTGCCACTGTTTTCGAGAAATGTATTGTTACGTGCAAAATTATTCGATTCGATTATAAGAATATGGATCAATTTATCGAGAACTATGGAGTGTAGGGTGAAAACACTATACATTATTTTTGTTTGCCAAGCACGATTGGTTACCAGTTCACAACAAAAAATATAAATATCAGACATTAAAAGTTTTAATGAACAAACGGCGTTTGTATCCCATTTGTGAAATAGAAAATTTCACATTTCGAAGTTTTGGTTTTTTTTTGCGTATTGGATAGCCTATAATTATTAAGTATGTGGCAGAAAAAATGATTTCACTGACCCATGAACCAGCCACTTTTTGCAGTTTCCTTTTTATTCATGCTCCTATCTATACCTTTCAGCAATTAGCGATTACTCTCTAAGGCAACAATGATGAATTACCACCACTCATTGAATGATACGAAATAATGTTAAGGAATACTACAAATTACAAAGTAACCAGTTTATTGTGTACTTCTAGCAATATACAGCTGATAGATATTTCATGTTATTTTCATTTTTTATTTCAGATAATTGTTCTTTCTGAAAGAGTTGTTTGTAATATTTTTATCTTCCACAGGAAGAAATCGGATTCACCGTGTGTTGAAGTAAGTGCTTCAGTCGATGCACAAATGGATAGTGAAATATTATCCCAGGTAGTTAAACAAAAACACTATATTTCTGTGTTTGACAGTCATCAACGAAAATGCAAGGAAGACGAATAGTGGATATGCATTTTTTTCTTCCTTAAAAGAGCTTGATAGTTACGGCCAAATGGGGTGCACTCTGAAAGATATGGACGTTGTCCACGAAAAAACGGCCGGCGTGGTTTGTGGACTTGTTTTATATTTAATTATCGAAGGTGCAATGTCAAATTCCCGTGTGGAGTGAACAAAGATCCTGAGAAAATGGACGTGAATACAGCTGCTGTGAGTGGAACTATTTATTTGGGTGGCGGACACGCACAGCTTGAAGAAGTGTTCTTAGCAATGGATACCAACAGGTAAGGCTTTCCATAAATATCACAATATAGTGTGTGATGCTTGGGAAGCGACAGCTTTGGGAGAAATGCAGACTGGTGCTCTAGAAGAGGCTGGAAAAGGGAGAAGTTGATTCTCAGGGTGTTCCGACGATAACCGATGTTGCTGATGGTCGCTGGTCCAGGCGTTCCTACAGAACCAACTACACTGTATTGTATAGAGTGGTATGTACTTAATAGCACACATATGCACATGAATTTTTCATGCATGTTCTTAAAAAAAATAGAATAAGCCAAGGCCGGATATGGGTTTGAAAAGGGACGCAGGATGCCCCAGCCGCTGGAATAGAGGGATCGTGGGATGGGCTGAAACTTTCTAAACAACTAAAACAAAAATATTAAAAAGTAAATTAAATATATGTTATTTTATCGTAGTGTTTTCATGAGTGTAGAACACTATATTATTGTTATAAATACAGTTTACATTGAAATGCACATGGAGGCAAAACTAATGCGAGATACGTTTATTTCTGGCAGGTTGGTGAGGAAAAAATGGGGGGGGGGGGGGGGCACAAATCTCCATAATTTCTACTCCTGATGAAAGAAAACGTATATCCGGCCGTGGCAATAGTGAGATTTATTTTGTTTGCAGCCACGACCAAAGTAAATAGAACTCTAGAAAAAGAGGAGCTTAAACTCACTGATGGTAGAGAAAATTATGTGTTTGTTTTGAGGTTAGATTGTAGTTATTTTTTGAAAACAAAAAGCTGTTTAGTGTTAATTTTGAGGATACCTATTATAATACAACTAAACCAATTGAATGGTTATAATTGGATAAAAAAGAAATTGGGAATCAAGTATTTTTTAATAATATTAAAGACCTGAATAAAATAGTACTAAATTCTATTAATAGATAAATTTAACATAATAAATTGTGGTGATCTGTTAATAATTATTTACATTAGGAGATTTATGTTTTCATAACCATTTGAAAATTGATTTTGATTCTTCGAAACTTTGTCTTTACATTTGTGTTAGGTATCAGCTGCGACTTTACATTTGTGTTAGGTATCAGCTACGACTTTACATTTGTGTTAAGTATCAGCTATGACTTTACATTTGTGTTATGTATCAGCTACGACTTTACATTTGTGTTAGGTATCAGCTACGACTTTATATTTGTGTTAGGTATCAGCTACGACTTTACAATTGTGTTAGGTATCAGCTACGACTTTAACAAAAACCTAAAGTCAAATGTAGAAGATTTAAATTATGTAACCACATTTAGGAAGAAATGACGTGTTTCGCCTTTAGTTTGTAACTAAAGTGTTATAATATTAGTGCGTAAGTTATGTAATATTGCCTCCAAAATTACCAAAACATTTACTGTTAAAGTTACTATTATGACTGTTTGCAGACAGCGATCGTAGGCTACAGAAGTGGAAAAGTTCTGTACATTGGCGTCAAAAACAAATACTGCTACACTTGTCATAAAGCAACTATAGAGAAGAAATATCCACGTGAACATTATTGCTATTAGAAGAATTGTGGCCGTGAACAAAGTTCGACTAGTATGGAAGCAGCTGTGATAGTAGAAGGATTTTGTAAAAGTCAAGACATGCACGATCTTGAGTACAAAAAATTCATTGCTGATGGAGACAGCAGTGTCTATAAGAATATTCTTGACGCACGACCATACAAGAACACCACAGTCAAAAAAATCGAATGCACGAACCATCTACTTCTAATTTTTTTGTAATAAGCTGAAAGATATTGCAACAACCTGCGACAAGACCCAGAACACTGTCCTCATGAGAAAAAAATCGGGGATAACATACTTCAGTGTAGAGCTGCTGTCAATACAGCCATTGACTACAGATGAAACGAAGATACGTCATTTTACACGAAGGTAGAGGAACTACAGAAAGATATACTCATCAGTGCCAGTCATATTTTCGGTGAATACAAGCAGTGCAAGTGTAAATTATGTATCAGTACTTCAGAAATGCGGCCTGTTTTAAAAAGTGCAGAATATTGTTAGATATGTGAGTAACCAGAACAGAAGTCTCATTCACAAAGTTAACAGTAACAGAGGGGAACACTACAATGTTTTGTGTTTAGACACCACTGGGGATTGAAGTTCAAAGAATGGAACGAGATAACGAATTTTGGAGGATTCAAATGCTCCCGAAGTTGGTGAAATTTTACAATCACTGCTTATTACCTGAACTTGCTGACCCCACGCCATCTCCATGCCAATCCGAGACCCGGAATATATTATTGAGACACGGAGAAAACAACAACAAAAAAAGAAAGTGAAATTAATTTCTTCCAACACTGTCAAAACTTCTCTCGCAAAACCTGAAATGTTATCCCATTTTTTTATGAGACACAAATTATTGTTATTATCCCACTAACTTAACCCAACGGATTTTATATGAACAGCCAAGTTACCATACTTTTAAATGTTTTAATTCACTTTTATATGTCTGGGTTATGCAGAGTCACATTAATTTTTTTATAGGAGCTGTTTTAAAAAGACTGCATCTTCTACATTGCTACACTAAAAACGAAAGAAGAGTGTAGATTAAAAAATTTATTTGATTCAAAATGTTCTTTATGCATTATAACATAGTAAAAATTTTAGCATATTTTTACAGATGACATGAATGTGATGATAGGACTGTGAAGTACTACAGTTGTAACATACCTTATATATTGTTTTATAATTTTCTATGTAGCTCTGGAACTGTACCATGTATATATAAACAAATTGTAATACACACACACACACACACACACACACACACACACACACACACACACATATATATATATATATATATATATATATATATATATATATATATATATATATATATATATATATATATATATATATATATATATATGCACACATATATATTGTAATGTCGGAATTTCATCATTTTTCATTTTAATATGTTAATAAGATTGCACATGTGATTGTGTCCAGTGACATTCGGTAAGATTTCGCGCCTGTGAACATATGATTATCACACATGATAATTGATTGATTTCAGTTGTTTGCTTACGTTAAATAATTTGAATTATCTTCAAGAAAATATGTTTGATTTTATTGTATAATATGTAATATTTGTATTTGGACATTATTATTTCTGTATGGGGAATGGTGTTACGTGTATATTACCATGGACTGCATTGTAAGTAATAAACTGTTGACTATATGCACGACTTGTATCAACATTAAATACGTAATTACATTTGATTTGTTTAAATTTAGACAACAATTAAAACTTTAATATTGTTTTATAATGTTGTTTGTTTTAAAATTCTTTAAAATTTGTTTTCTGACAATATAAAAAAATTTAGTTTGATATCTTATAAGAATGAGAAGTAATAAATAACAAATAAGTTGCGATGGAATACGTGTTTTATTTTGAAATTAATGTATGACACAATCAATATTAAACCTAATGTCTATAGTACAGCAACTTGTGAAGTCGTGGTGCTTGTTCAGTTACAGTTTTTTTTCTTTTTATACTGTATCTATTTCCAGTTTTAATGATATGACTATGGTTTAAATCTGTACGTGTGTTTTCCTCTATGATATATTTGCTTAAATTTGAAGTATTGGCGTACCCTGAATTCGATCACATTCAATAATAATAATTAGATGACTCGAAACATGTAGAGAGAGAGAGAGAGAGAGAGAGAGAGAGAGAGAGAGAGAGAGAGAGAGAGAGAGAGAGAGAGAGAGCGTGTATGAGATAAAATTATGCAATTAAAATTCTGTGAACTATTTGGAACATATTTCCTTAATCATGATTTTTTTTTTTTACAGAATTGAGTCATTGGGTTTCTAAGGCAGTAAAATTTGATCACTGAATAAATACAGAACAGCTTCAGATTTCCAGTTTTCAGAAAGAAAGGAACGAGTGTTAGTAAACAGGTATGAGAGAAATTTCTGGACAGTAAGATTCCCCTTAAAAACATTGTCACCCCTTCCCCAACTCCCCTTCCAGGCTTGTTGTGGTCGCGAGTGATGGGAACAATATATAATGTCAGCATGTAAGATGCCGCGGCTCGGTTCGAAAATGCACTATCTCCAGAAGCTAATGAAATAGCTAATATTAATATTAAGCATTACATAATTTCGAGGAAACTGTTAATAGTACCAATTAGTGATACATCACAAAAATCCGCTGAGTGTATTCTTGATATCACTTTTTAAAAATCTCTAATACACTAACTACAAGAGAAATTTGAGCACGATTTCTTATGCCATGTCACAGTAATCGCCGATCATCAAAATTGTTTATTTATTATAAAATTACATAGCAAAAAAAAAAATTATATTAAGACAATATAGTTATTTTCTCTGCATCAAATATGACAAAATAATTTAACTCTCATTAAATTTGTACATATAGAATTTCTGAAAAAGTCCCGTTGATATTGACATTGGTTTTTATGGCTCGCATTTTATGTACTGCTCAGTCTTAATGCTAATAAGAATATGGATACAATAGGTGTGTTGGTAACATCTAGTAAAAAATAGTTCTCGTGCAAAATATTATTGCACTGAGTGTGAACAGATGCGGGTTATTCTCGCTTTGAAGTAATTTTCTAGACTTGGGTTATCTTTGCTCGTACAAGTAGAAGGAACAGCGTGCAAGCAGAACCTAAGCATGCCGCTGAGTAGAAGCACAGCATGGTTCCGCTACTTAGAAGCACACAATGGTAGCGCTACGTAGAAGCACAGCATGGTGGTGCTACATAGAAACACGGCACGATAACGCTATGCAGAAACACAGCATGGTGGTGCTACATAGAAGCACGGCACGTAACGCTATGTAGAAACACAGCACGGTGCTGCTACATAGAAGCACAGCAAGGTGGTGCTACATAGAAACACAGCATGGTGGTGCTACATAGAAGCACAGCATGGTGGTGCTACATAGAAGCACAGCATGGTGGTGCTACATAGAAGCACAGCATGGTGGTACTAGGTAGAAGAACAGCACATTAACGCCATGTAGAAACACAGCACGGTGGTGCTACATAGAAGCACAGCATGGTGGTGCTACATAGAAGCACAGCATGGTGGTGCTACATAGAAGCACAGCATGGTTTTACTAGGTAGAAGAACAGCACAGTAACGCTATGTAGAAACACAGCACGGTGGTGCTACATAGAAGCACAGCATGGTGGTGCTACATAGAAGCACAGCATGGTGGTGCTACATAGAAGCACAGCATGGTGGTACTTGGTAGAAGAACAGCACAGTAACGCTATGTAGAAACACAGCACGGTGGTGCTACATAGAAGCACAGCATGGTGGTGCTACATAGAAGCACAGCATGGTGGTACTAGGTAGAAGAACAGCACAGTAACGCTATGTAGAAACACAGCACGGTGGTGCTACATAGAAGCACAGCATGGTGGTGCTACATAGAAGCACAGCATGGTGGTGCTGCATAGAAGCACAGCACGGTAGTGCTACATAGAAGCACAGCATGGTGGTGCTACATAGAAGCACAGCATGGTGGTGCTACATAGAAGCACAGCATGGTGGTGCTACATAGAAGCACAGCATGGTGGTACTAGGTAGAAGAACAGCACAGTAACGCTATGTAGAAACACAGCACGGTGGTGCTACATAGAAGCACAGCATGGTGGTGCTACATAGAAGCACAGCATGGTGGTGGTACATAGAAGCACAGCATGGTGGTGCTATATAGAAGCACAGCATGGTGGTGCTACATAGAAGCACAGCATGGTGGTACTAGGTAGAAGAACAGCACAGTAACGCTATGTAGAAACATAGCACGGTGGTGCTACATAGAAACACAGCATGGTGGTGCTACATAGAAGTACAGCATGGTGGTGCTACATAGAAACACAGCATGGTGGTGCTACATAGAAGCACAGCATGGTGGTACTTGGTAGAAGAACAGCACATAAACGCTATGTAGAAACACAGCACGGTGGTGCTACATAGAAGCACAGCATGGTGGTGCTACATAGAAGCACAGCATGGTGGTGCTACATAGAAGCACAGCATGGTGGTGCTACATAGAAGCACAGCATGGTGGTACTTGGTAGAAGAACAGCACATAAACGCTATGTAGAAACACAGCACGGTGGTGCTACATAGAAGCACAGCATGGTGGTGCTACATAGAAGCACAGCATGGTTGTGCTACATAGAAGCAC
The DNA here is from genome assembly GCA_029891345.1 of Dryococelus australis. Classification (NCBI taxonomy): domain Eukaryota; kingdom Metazoa; phylum Arthropoda; class Insecta; order Phasmatodea; family Phasmatidae; genus Dryococelus; species Dryococelus australis. Next base: position 126,786,037 of record CM057003.1, read on the forward strand.
AGCATGGTGGTGCTACATAGAAACACAGCATGGTGGTGCTACATAGAAGCACAGCATGGTGGTGCTACATAGAAGCACAGCATGGTGGTGCTAGGTAGAAGAACAGCACAGTAACGCTATGTAGAAACACAGCACGGTGCTGCTACATAGAAGCACAGCATGGTGGTGCTACATAGAAGCACAGCATGGTGGTGCTACATAGAAACACAGCATGGTGGTACTAGGTAGAAGAACAGCACAGTAACGCTATGTAGAAACACAGCATGGTGGTGCTACATAGAAACACAGCATGGTGGTGCTACATAGAAACACAGCATGGTGGTGCTACATAGAAGCACAGCATGGTGGTGCTACATAGAAGCACAGCATGGTGGTGCTACATAGAAGCACAGCATGGTGGTGCTACATAGAAGCACAGCATGGTGGTGCTAGGTAGAAGAACAGCACAGTAACGCTATGTAGAAACACAGCACGGTGCTGCTACATAGAAGCACAGCATGGTGGTGCTACATAGAAGCACAGCATGGTGGTGCTACATAGAAACACAGCATGGTGGTACTAGGTAGAAGAACAGCACAGTAACGCTATGTAGAAACACAGCATGGTGGTGCTACATAGAAACACAGCATGGTGGTGCTACATAGAAGCACAGCACGGTGGTGCTACATAGAAGCACAGCATGGTGCCTCTATGTAGAAGCATAGCACGTTGTTGGGCGGGTTACTTTACTGAGCTGGTCACTCTCTCCTGAGCACTTTTGAAAATAACCTCTAAGAAATGTGACTGCCTGAACTTGTCTGTCACTGGGTGCACAGTAAATATGGCAACAATGGAAGGAAGTAGTTCCTCGGTTGAACATTCAAATAAATGTGCGTGGTAAACATTGGCGATTATTGAAAATATTTATTTGGTTTTCTGTGAGAATCGGAAATCTGTAAAATATTTACTATTCTCATAATTTCACAGTTTCACTTGACCTATGTAGGTCTATATCAAGTTTATTTATACCTATGTTGAAAGAATACACAATATGCATACAAGTATATGTTAAGTAGCGCTTTCAAAAGTGCTCAGTTTACTGTGAACAGCATATACCTGGGTCCAGCAGGTAGCGGTGGTAAGGAAGATCTGGAACACTAGTACTTCCCTGTTAATTCGTCCAGTGGTTGTAGTAATGCACACATCAGAATAGATCAATACACTGTTGAGAAATAGCGTGGCGGGTGTTTTCAGGTGGGCGTTACTAATCTTTGATTGGCTATGCGAAGCTCTAAGAACGAGCCTTGAGTAGTGGGAACAGGGTGGATCGAGATCACTTCTAGAATGATATAGAGGAGGGATGGGTGCAGTTGTGAAGTGCGTGAGATGGTCCCAGAGGCGAGTATACAGACTGCAGGCTCTCTGCTCCCCTTGCGCCCTTCACCACATGATGTGATTCGTTATTGGTTAAGGGAGACCATCCATCTTTTCTGCCTGAAGCCTTTCTGGTAAGGTCAATTATGAGTTGAACCCGTTTATAACAATAGTCATAATTTCCGAACCGTTGAAGCTATTGTAATCGAATTCATAACATACATATAGTCCCCAAAGTAGATAAGAGTGATGGGGTCAAATATGCATTATGTCCTTTTATAAGCATAGTTAGTCATAAACTCAACAAATGCATACTCACCAAGTACATACTTACGAAGTACGTACTTACCAAGTGGCTACTTACCAAGTAGCTACTTACCTAGTACATACTTACCAAGTTCATAATTACCAAATATTTACTCACTAAATACATACTAACCAACTTAATATTATTTTATTTTCTAACTTAACCAAATATTCATTGTGATTTGGTTAGCTGCAAGGGATTCTTAATTTAATGTTAGTTTCGGAATTGGATTCGATTCTTGCATAAGGCGCAAAACATTATTTTTTTAAATTTAACAAAATATTATTTGCAAGTTGGTTAGCTACTGGGGATACTTAATGTAATGGTTATATCGGAATTGGGTTCCATTCACAATCAGTGCACATCATATTATTTCATATTCGACTTTTGACAAAATTGTATTTGTGAGTTGGTTAGCTGCTACAGATAGATAATGTCATGTTAATTTCGGAATTGGGTTCGATTCTCGGTCAGGGCATGTAATATTATTCTATTTTCGAATTTAACAATATTTAATTTGTGAGTATGTTAGCTGCTAGTCATACTTAATTTAATGTTAGTTATGAGATTGGGTTAAATTATCGGTCAGAGCATTTAATATTACTTTATCTTTAGAACTAAACAAACATGTTTTTGTGAGTTGGTTAGTTGCAAGGGATAATGTAATATTAATTTTGGAATTGTGTTCGATTCCTGGTTAGGGCTCATAATATTATTTTATTTTATAGTTAACAAGATTTTATCTCTGAGTTGGTTAGCTGTTAAGGTTACTTGATGTAATGTTGATTTCGGAATTGTGTTCGAATCTAGGTCAGGGCATATGATATGATATTATTTTCGTATTTAACAAAATTTTGTTTGTGAGTGGGGTAACTGCTAGGGATTCTTAATTTAATTTTTTTTTTGTTTTGGATAATCGAGTTTAAGTCTCGGTCAGGGCATGCAATATTATTTTATTTCTGAATTTCACTAAAATGTATTTGTAAGTTGGATACCTGTTAGAGATATATAATGTAATGTTAGTCTTACATTACCGAGTTCGATTCATGAACAGAACACTTATTTTTATTTGGAATTTACCAACATTTTTTTTGCTTGTAGTCCTGCTTAGAAGAATTAATGAGATATAATTTTTGGATTACTGAGATCGACTCCCAGACAACTTAATTAATATTTTTAAAAATAATTGTACTACCTTATCGGTGTTTACTGCTCAACTGATGTGTTACATGTTCGATGTCAACTGTTGAAGGTCGAGAATGATGGAGGAGGTGTGCAGTTGTATTATGTGATCGGGTAGTGATATCATAGTGTATATGATATATCTATGGAAGTCAATACTTGCATAACCATGAAATGTATATTTAATAATTATGCACGTCCCCACATGGATAATTAACATCTAACAATCATCAAAGTAATATGTCTTCTCAGCAAGATAGCCAGACTTGAACTGTCATATTGACCCATCCAACTAAGAACATCGTAACTGCAAAATGGGAAATGTTCAGGAGAGGAATTTAAAGTTTTGAAAAATCGCTGTAAATCGGATTGATTTTCGACAGCTGTGTTTAAAAGCTACAGCATAACATCTCTGCAAAGGGTTGTTTACATGCTACCCATATTTGAATTTTGTTCATTAACTCTTTTTTTGGGTAGACAAGGTGTTATTATATTTAAAAACTCCCATTAAATATAATCATAACTTAAGTTACGATGTTCTTAATGGGAACTATATAAATTGATAACATCTTAACTCATGTTAATTTGGCATTGATGGGCAATCTAAATCACATAGTAACATGGTATACTGTAGTAAGTATTACGTTACTGTCACTCTTAATTCGCTAATTAATATTTACAGTTATAATACTTCACCAACTTATCACTAAATCTGTATACATTGCAACAGCAGAAACTCAGTTGGGGCTAGACGGATATAAACACATTGTTTGTTTAGTATGTTGAGTTTCTACTTTTGGAGTTTTTTAAAATTTATACAAACACCATATTTTCAAGTATAACATAATTTGCATGATACATTTTTTAATTAAACACTCTCTTATTTTTGCAAATCACTGACACCTATTTAATTTCTTTTCCTCCAGCAATCGTAGGCCCGTTATTGTAACAAAATCGAACCTCGCAGGTACTGCATCATACAAACATCTAAACTACTCAGGCCCCGCATCGTGATGACATCCTGCAGTCCCAGGCCCGGAATCGTACCAAGGTCATCTAGACATCCCAAACCCTGCAAACCAACAATGGTATCGTAGGACAGGTATCTTAACGAAATCAAGGCAATACAGCCCATCATCGTAAACATATCATCGCAGGCCTGGCATCGTAACTACATCCATATGTCCCAGGCATCTGTATCCTAACAATGTCATCCCAGGCAAGGCATCGTAACAATATCCAGCCATCGCAGGACCGGCATCGTAACAAAGTCATCACATGCCTCGTATAATAACGACACGACGTCCAGCCTACACAGGCCCTACGTTGCAACGATACATAGCTACGATACATAGCTCTCGAAGGCGCTCAATCATAATAGTGTCATCTCAGGCCTTACATCAAAATGATATGTAGCCATCGCAGGCCCGGCATCATAATAACGCCATCGCAGGCCTGGCCTCATAACAACATCCAGCCGGCACAGGACTGGTATCGTGGCAACATCCAATCTTTGCAGGCCTGGAATCATAACTACAACTAGCTGTCAGAAGACTGGCATTGTAACAATATCATCACAGGCATGGCATCCAAATAACATCCAGCCAATGCATACCATGCATCATAAAAATATCATCTCAGGCTGGCATCGTATCAACATCCTGCCGTCGCAGGCCCAGAATCGTAAGTGTCATAGCAGGCCTATCATCGTAACTACTACCAGCTTACACAGCCCCCACGTCGTAACAACATACAGCTGTCGCTCGCCCGGCATCGAAACAATGTCATCACAAACCTGACATCGTAACGGCATCCAGCCCTCGCACGCCCGGCTTTTAAACAATTTTATGGTAGGCCTGGGACCATAACCACATACAGCCACCGCAAGCCTGACTTCATAACACTGTCATCAATGGCCTGACATCGTAACTACATTCAGCATCGCAGGCTTGGCCTAAAAGAGACATCCAGGCATCGTAGGCCCAACATCATAACCAAATCCTGAAACGTAGGCACGGCATCATACAAACATCCAGCCTACGAAGGGCCCATGTCGTAACGACATCTAACAGTCGTAGGACCGGCATCGTAACAATGCCATCGTATGCCTGGCATCGTAACCACATGCAGCCATCGCAGGCCCCGGTTCGTAAAAATATAATCGGAGCACTGAAATCGTTTCGACAGCCAGCGATCGCAGGCTCACACATCGTAATAATGTCATCGCAGGCCTGGCATTGTAACTTAATTCAGCCGCCCAGGCCCAGCATTGTAGCTATAGCCAACTGTCGCGGGCCAGGCATCGTAACCACATCCAGCAATCGCATGCTCAGCTTTGTAACAATGTCATCCTGGGCATTGCATCGTAAATGACATCCAGCACTTACAGGCCAAGACAACTGACAAACTCCAGCTGTAGCAGACCTGGCATCGTAACGACATCCAGCCATCGCAGACCTCGTATAGTAACAATATCATCGCAGGCCTGGCATCGTTATGACATGCAGCATTTGCAGGTCTGCTATCGTAACAATATCATAGCATGCCAGGCATCCTAATGACATCCAGCCATTGCAGGACCCGCATCGCAAAAATGTCTATGAGGGCCTGAAATCATAACGACATCGAGACGTTACAAGCCCAGCATCGTAACAATGTCATTGCAGGTCTGTCATCTTAACTACATCTAGCACTCGCACGCCCGGCATATTTACATTGTCATCGCTGACATGATGTCCTTACAACATCTGGCTTTCGCAGGCCTGGCATCGTAACAACATAAAGCTATCGCAGGCACAGCATCGTAACAATTCCATCGCAGGCCTGGCATATTAAAGACATCCAGGCATCGCATGGCCCTATCGTAACAATGTCATCGCATACGTTGCATCGTAATGGCGTCCAGCAGTCGCAGACCCGGCATCTTAACAATGATATCTCAGACCTGGAATCCTAACAATATCCAGCTATCGCAGACCCGACATCGTAACAATGTCATCGTAGACCCGCAATCGTCATCACATCCAGTCTCGCAGATCCCGCATCATAGAGACATCCACTCATCATAGGCCAAGCATGGAAACCAAATCCAAACTCGCAGGCTATCCATCATACAGACATCCAAACTATGCAGGCCACGCATCGTAATGACATCTAGCAGTCGTACATCCCGGCATCGTACCAATGTCATCACTTGCCTGGCATAATTATGATATCCAGCATTCGCAGACACGGCATCGAAACAATGTCATCGCTGGCCTGGAATCCTAACGACATCCATCATCGCAGGCCCATCATCATAGTGACATCCAGCCATTGTAGGCCTGGCATCGTGACAATATCATCGCATGTCTGGCATCGTAACGACATCCAGCCGTCGCATGCCTAGCATCGTAACAAAGTTTTTGCAGGCCTGCCATAGTAACAAATTCCATCCTTGCAGGCCTCGCATCGTAACGACACCCAGCCTTTGCAGGCCCCGCAGTGTAATAATGTAATCGCAAGCTTGGCATCGAAACGATATCAAACTTGCGCAGGCCCTGCATCGTAACACTGTCATCGAAGGTATGTAATCGTTTAGACATCCTGCCATTACAGGCCCATCATTGTAGGGACATCCAGCCATCGTAGACCCGTCATAATAAACACATCCAGTCTATGCAGGCCCGCATCGTAACGACATTCAGGAGTAACAGGACTGGCATCTCGGCAAATTCTAGCCATCACAGGCCTCGCATTGTAACTTCATGCAGATGTCGGAGACCTGGCATCATATCAATGTCATCGTATGCGTGGCTTAGTAATAAAATCTAACATTTGTATGCCAGCACTGTAAAAACGTCACCGTAGGCCAGACATCGTAACGAGATCCAGCCATCACAGACCCTGCATCGTAACAATGTCTTCGCAGGCGTGATATAACTTCATCCAGACGTCGCAAGCCCAGCAAACTAACAAAATAATTAAAGGCCTGGCATTGTAACGGAATCCGGTCATATCAGGCCCGGCATAGTAACAATGTCATCGCAGCCCTGTCATCGTAACCACATCCATCCGTAGCTTGCCCTTGCATCGTAATAATGTAATCGTAGGCCTGGCATTGTAAAATTAGCCACACATCGCAGGCCAGGTATCGTAACAATATCATCGCATACCTGTCATCGTAATTTAATCCAGCCATCGCAGGCCCCACATTGTAACCATATCATCGCAAGTCCTTGCCTCCGACCAACATCCAGCTGGCGCAGGACTGCCATCGTGTCTATCTGCAGCCTTTCCAGGCCTGGCATCATAACGACATACAACCATAGCAGTTCCCTTACCGTAACAATGTTTTCTGAGGCCTGGCTACATAAAATCCAGCCGTCGCAGGCTTGGCATCATACAAAATCATCACATGCCATGCATCGCAACGAAGTTCAGCCATCGCAGGCCCCTCAAGGTAACAATGCCAGAGCATGCCTGGCATCGTAACGACATCCAACGGGCAGGACCAGCATCATAAATACATACTGCATCGCAGACCCGGATTCGTAACAATGTCATTGCAGTCCTGGCATCATAACGACATCCAGCCTATACAGGCTCCAAGTAGTAACGACATCCAGCTGTCGCAGTCCCTGTATCATAACAATGTCATCGTAGGCCTAGTTTCATAATGACCTCCAGAGGTCGCAGGCCCGGAATCGTAAAAATCTCCCGGTAGGCATGCAGCGTAATTATATCGAGCTATAGCAGGCCCAGCATCGCAACGACATCGTTAAATTGTAGGCTTGGCATCGTAACGACATCCATCCTACACACACCCCACATAGTAAGGACATCCATCTCTCGCAGGCCCTGTATCGTTTCAACGTCATCGCAGGCCTGACATCATAACCACACCCAGTTGTCGCAACCCTGAAGTCGTAACGATGTCATCGCAGGCATGCATCATAACGATAGCCATCTGTCGTAGGCCCAGCATCCCAGCGACATCAATCCATCGTTCGCCCGGCATCGTAATGACATGCATCATTTCAAGCACAACATCAAAGACATCCTACATACCCAGACACCATGTCGTAACGACATCCAGCAGTCACAAGCCCAGCATCAAAACAATGCCACCCAAGGCCTTTTACCGTAACAAGATCAAACCTATGCAAGCCCCGCACCATAACGACATCCAGCAGCTGCAGGCCCAGATATGTGGTAGAACTCTAGACGTCGCAGGCCATGAATCGTAACGACATCCAGCCATCGCAGGCCCCATATCGTAACAATATTAACACAGGGCTGGCATCAAAATGACATCCAGCCATCGCAACCCGAAATAATAACAATGTCATCACAGGCATGCATCGTAACGATATCCAGCTGTCTCAGGCACACCATCGTAGCGACATCAAGTCATCGTTGGCCCGGCATTGTAATCACATCCATCTTCGCAAAAATTACATAAAAGACACATCCAACCTACACAGGCACCATGTCGTAACGACATCTAGCAGTCTCATTCCCAGCATCGTAACAATGTCATCGCAGTCAGCGGCCAGTCCATATTTGCATTGTCCAATTCCGGAATATAACATCGGGATAAAATCTGCTGGTCGGAGATTGTCGGTTAGCTTTTACTGGCCCGATTCTGGCTCGTATTCAGTGTTTGCTGCGATAAGATTCAGACGTCGAAAGAAAATAACGAAATATATGTCTTTAAAAAGTTTTTAAAATGGTAAATACGATTAATTTAATCTTAATAAAGCTCTCCAATAAATGTGGTCATGTGTCATATTGTGCTGATTTAAAATAAATATAATGAAGCATTTAATTTATAAAAATATTTCTGTAATTGTACAAGGAAATTCAACAATTTCGCTTAGAATTGATATATACAGCTTTGAGGCACTGCTTCGTGTTGTGTGTTTGGTGGTTGAGTGGTGAAGAAGCTGGTCAGCAGATCACAGGTTCGAATCCCATCCTAGCATATAGAACATGTTCTCTTCTTAAATCCCATCCCAGCATATAGAACATGTTCTCTTCTTAAATGTTAACAGCTGTCATAGAAAAGGGTGAAATTTAAATTTTCTAAACCGATTTTCCATTAAAAATCCATTTGAAATACATCCTATTGTATTTTTCTTTATTTTTCGGAATTTTTTCGAATGAAAAATAAAACGAATTTAAATAATTCATCTTATTTATAAATGTATCGCTTGATAGATATATGATTGTTTTGTGACAATGCTGCACAGCAGCGCGAGCAGCCACGGTATAAGCCTCCTTTTTTTTCCCACACGTACTAATCGCGGAGGTCGTCAACACACTTTGCATGTTACAAAAGGCGCACCTGACTTGCAGGATATGTCGGCGCATGAATGCGTGCATCCATAGTTACAATCCAATGCGATTTAATTTACGCACTACAGTAAAAAAAAACTGAATATGGCAAAATGTTTAAATAATATTGATATAAAAATTATAATGATTGAATTGATTTTTATAGTATTAAAATTCGAATTGTTTTTACGAAGTCCAGCCTGGAATAAACCATACAATATTTTTATACACCTTTTCGTGAATGGATAATTACATCTTAATTAGTAAATAAATATACACTCTGGCGATTCGCACACTCTAGAAGGCGATGAAGGAACTATGTAGACAGTCGTGTCCAACGAATGTGAGAGACAAGAAAGAAAGGGAATGACAGGAAAGAAAAAATGCAAGAGAGAAAAAAGGGAAAACTTGAAGAAAGCCTATGGAATGCAAAAGAGACAAAGGGAAAGGAAATAATTGAAATGATAGATAGACCAAGGAGAAATAGAGAGAAAGCGAATGAGGAATACAAGAGAGTAAGGTAAGAGTGGAAGAGAAGAAAATAGAGAAAGGAAAGAAAAAGAAAAAGAAAGAGAGAAAGTAAGAGAAGGAGAAAGAAATATAGAAAAAATAGAGAAAGAGAGAAAGGGGTGGAATGAGAGAGAGACAAGAGAAAAAGAGAGAGAATATGGAATGACAGAGCATGAAAAAACGAGACAGAATGGAAGTATGACATCACGATCGTATGTGCTTTGAAAAGACTAGACCGGTGATATATAACACTTAATAACCTTTCGATTTTTTAAGTATGGAGATATATTTGAATATTTCATTACATAAATTTATTTTAGGTAAAAAAATTTTATTAAAGTAATTTTTTTGTCAACCCCTCATTACGTGGCTGTGTTTCAGATATCTCAACCACATCGAGGAGACATATCAGCCATCATTTATAAGGAAAAACGGTACATTCAAAGGGAATGGGAAATTGTGAGTGAACATAGCCGATTTTCAGAGCTAAACAACAGATTTTGAAGGAAAAAAAGGAAAAAATTCCTACATGGCTGCCGGTGGCCCTGGTGCATGGCATCTCCAGCGGCAGCAGTAGCCTTCGAAGGTACCAAACATATCTACTTCGAATAAATACTTTCAAAAAGTCGTACATATTCAAACACAATTTCTCTACATTCCAGCACATCTGAAAAAGGCTTCTTAAAAGCACCGTACTGCAATAAACATTGAGACAGACTTCACATTCTTTAAACGACAGGTACTCGGTTTAAAGTGACATGGCCAGACGCAACCCGACGAGAAATCAGCACAGCGTGTAGCGACGATGGAGCACCTGATGCGCTGGGCTGAATCACCCTTATCCCTCCCGAGCAGCTTGCCACGAGTGCGGTAGGTATATAGGCGTGCCATGCCTACTGAGGCTCCGCATCTCATGGACATTTACTAATGCCAGGACCCTTGAGGCACCACGTAACAATGCTATATAGGTGGGTTGGGCCCCTTGAGGCTCTGTGTCACATTGCTTTATAGGGGGGACGGGCCCCTTGAGACTCCATGTCAAATTGCTATATAGGTGGGCTGTGCACCTTGACGCTCCATATCACATTGCGGGTCAAACCTCTTGAGTCTCCATGTCACATTGCTATATACGCATGCCAGGCCACACTAGGCTCCATCTCACATTGCAATATAGGCGGCCCAGACTTATTGTGCCACCATGTCACATATGTATATAGGAGGGCCGAGCCCCTTGAGGCTTCACGTCACAATGCTATACAGGCAAGCTGGGCCCCTTGCGGATCCATGACAAATTGCTTTACAAGTGGGCCAGGCGCCTTGAGTCTCCATGTCACGTTGCTAAAAAGGTACGCCGAGCCACTTGAGGCTACATGTAACATTGCAATATAGGCCGGCCGAGCCCAATGTGTCTTCATGTCACAATGCTATATAGGCAGGCTGGGCCTCATTAGTCTCCAACTCATATTGCTTTATAGGTGGACAACAACCCTTGAGACCTCGCATCACATTGCATATAGGCAGGTTAAGCCCATTTAGGCTCTGTGTCACATTGCTGTATAGGCGGGCTGGGCCTCTTGAGGCTCCATGTAACATTGCTATATAGGTATTCCGAGACCCTTCGCTCTCCATATCACATTGATATATAGACAGGCCGGGCCTATTTAGGCTTCATGACACATTACTGTTTAGGCGGGTTGTACCCCTTTAGCTCCATGTCACATTGCTCTCTAGGTGGGCCGGGCACATTAAGGCTCCATGTCACATTGCTATATAGGCGTGCCGAGACCCTTCAAGCTCCATCTCACATTGCTCTATAGGTGGGCAGGGCCCATTGGGGCAGCATGTCACATTGCTATATAGGTGGGCGGGGTCCTTTGTGGCTCTATGTCACATTGCTATATACGTATTCCGAGCCCTTGAAGATCCATATCACATTGCTATATAGGGTGGCTGGGCCTCTTTAGGCTCCATGACTGATTGCTGTATATGCGTGATGGACCCGTTGAGCCTCCATGTAACATTTCAAAATAGGCAGGCTAAGACACTTGAGGCCCTATGTCACGTTGCTATATATGTTGACCAGGCCACTTGAGGCTCCATGTCGCATTGTAATATAGGCGGGCCGATTCCTTGAGGCCCCATATCACATAGCTATATATGCTGGCCAGGCCCCTTGATGCCCCATGTTACATTGCTATATAGGCAGGCCAGGCCCCTTGAGGCTCCAAGTCACATAGCTATATAGACATTCAGAGTCAATTGAGGCTGAATATCATTTTAATTCATATTCAGGTCGGGCCTCTTTAGGCTCCATGACACATTACTGTATAGGCGGGCTGAATCCCTTGAGAATACATGTTACATGCTATTAAGGCAGGCCGAGCCCCTTGAAGCTCCATGTCACATTGCTGTATAGGTGGGCTGGGTCCCTTGAGGCTCCATTTCACATTGGTATACAGGCCTAACAAGCAACTTGAGTTCACATGTCACATTGATATTTTCATGTGCCATGCCACTTCAGGCTCCATGTCAAATTGATATATAGGTGGGCCAAGCCCCTTGAGGCTCCATGTCACATTGTTACATAGGTGTGCGGGGCCCCTGAAGGCTCTATATCAAATCGCTACATAGGCGTGCCGAGCCATTGAGACTCCATATCACATTGTTTATAAGCAGGCAGGGCCACTGTAGGCTCCATGACACATTGTTGTACATTCGAAATGGACCCCTTGAGGCGCCATGTCCCATTCCAATATAGTTGTCTCAAGACACTTGAGGTTCTACGTCACATTTCTCTATACATGGGCCAGGCCACTTGAGACTCCATGTCACATTGCAATACAGGCGGCTAGGCCTCTTGTGCCTCCATTTCATATAGCTATATAGGTGGGCCGAGCCCCTTGATGATTCATGTCAAATTGCTATTTAGTGGACTGGGGCCCTTGAGGCTCCATGTCAAATTTTTTGAAGGTGGGTCAGGCCCCTTAAGTCTACATTTCACATTGCTATATAGGTGGGGTGAGCCACTTGAGGCTCCATATCACATTGCTTTATATGCTGGCTGGCCCCTTGAGGCTCCACATCGCATTGCTATATGGGCTGGCGGACACACATGAGAATCCATGTCACATTGCTATATGGGCGTACATGGCCCCTTCAAGCTCAATATCACACTGCTATAAAGGCAGGCTGGTCCTCTTTAGGCTCCATGACACGATGCTGTATAGGCGAAATGGACCCCTTGATGCTCCAGGTCCTATTACTGTACAGGCGGGATGGGCCTCTTGGGACTCCATGTCATATAGCTATATAGGCGGGCTGGGCATCTTGAGGCTCCATGTCAAATTGGTATATAGGCGGACGAGGCCATTTGATGCTCTATGGCACATTGCTATATAAGCATTCCAAAATTGCATGAGGCATCATGTCACATTACTTAATAGGCGGGCTGGACCCCTTTAAGCTCCTTGTCACATTACTAATTAGGCGGGTCAAGCCTCTTGAGTCTCCATTTATCATTGCTATATATGCAGGCCAGGGCTCTTCAGGCTCCAAGTCACATTTATATATAGGCAGGCCGAGTCCCTTGAGGCACCATAAAGCATTGCTATATAGGAGAACGTGGAACCTTGAGGGTCCATGAATATTGGTATAATGACATTCCGAGACACATGAGGTTCCATATCACATTGTTATATAGAAAGGCCAGGCCTCATTAGGCTGCATGACAAATTACTGTATAGGCGGGATGGACCACTTGAGGCTTCATATCACATTGCTATATAGGCGGGCGGTGCACCTTTAGGCTCTATGCCACATTGCTATATACGCGGCCAGGCCACTTGAGGCTCCATGTCACATTACAATATCGGCAGGCCAGGCCACATGTGTTTCCATGCCACATAGCTATATAGAAGGGCCGAGCCTCTTGAGGCTCCATATCACATTGATTTATAAACTGGCCGGCCTCGCTTGAGGCTCCATGTCACATTGCTATATAGACAGGTGGAGCCACTCGAGGCTCCATATCACATTGCAATATAGGCGGGCCGAGTTCCTTGAGTCTCCATGTCCCAATTCTATATAGACAGGCTGAGCCTCATTATATTGCTCTATAGGTGGACAGAGCCCCCTGAGTCCTTTCATCACATTGCTGCTTGAGTGTATATGTCACATTTATATATAGATGGGCCAGGTCACTTCAGGCTACATGTCACAGTGCTATACAGACGGGCCGAACATCGTGTGGCTCCATGTCACATTGTATATAGGAGGGAGCGGGGCCCCTTGAGGCTCTATGTCACATTGCTATATAAGCATTCAGAGACCCTTGGAGCTCCATATTACATTGCTATGTAGGCAGGTCAGGACTCTTTAGGCTCCATATCACCTTACTGTGTAGGCTGGCTGGACCCCTTAAGGCTCCATAATATTTTGATATATAGGCAGGCAAAGCCACTTCAGGCTCCATGCCACATTGTTATATAAATAGGCCAGGCCACATAAGGCACCATGTCACATTGCTATTTAGGTGGGCGCCCCCTACTTGAGGTTCCAAGTCACATTGCTATATAGGCGGACCAGGCCCCTTGAATCTCCATGTCGCATGATATTTAAGCGGGTCGTTCCCTTGAGGCTCCATTTCGCATTGCTTCATAGGGGTATGGAGTCCTTTGAGGCTCAAAGACACATTTCTCTATAGGCGGCCCGGGTCTCTTGAGACTCCATGTCATATTGCTATATAGACGGGCCAGGTCCCCTTGAGGCTCCATATCACAATGCTATATAGGCAGGCCGGGCCTCTTTAGGATCCATGAAGCTTTTAAGGCGGGCTGGACCCTTTGTATCGCTATGTCACACCATACATAGGCAGGCCGGGCTCATGGAGACTCCATTGCTATATAGGCGGACAAAGTCACTTGAGTCTCCATGTCATATTGCAATGCAGATGGGCCGAGACCCTTGATGCTCCATGTCACAATGCTATATAGGCAGATTGAGTCTTATGAGGCTCCATGTAATATTTCCGTATAGGTAAGCCGGACCCCTTGATATCTTGCATCACATTGTATATAGACAGGCTGGGCCCATTGAGTCGCCATGTCACATTGCTATACAGGCATTCCGATCCCCTTTAAGGCTCCATGTCATAGTGCTATATAGGCTAGCCGGTCTTCTTAGAGCTCCATGTCAGATTGCTAGACAGGCAAATAAGGCACCATTAAAGCTCTATTTCAAATTGGTTAATATGCATGCTGGACGCCTTGCGTCTCTGCATCACATAACATATAGGCAGGCAAGGCCCATTCAGGCACCATGTCACAATGCTATATAATTGGGCTGGGCCTCTTGAGGCTCCATGTCACATTTCTATATATGCGGGCCGAGCCCTTTGAGGTTCCATTTCACATTGCTATAAAGTCAAGTCGAGTATCTTGAGGTTCCATTTCCTATTGCTTTATAGGCGGGCTGCACCCTTAGAGTCGCTGTGTAAAATTTTACATAATCAGAGCGGGCAAAATGAGGCACCAAGTCTTCTTACTATAGAGGTGGACAGAGTCACCTGAGCCACCATGTCACATTGAAATATAGGCGGGTCGAGACCCTTGAGGTTCCATGTCACAATGCTAAAAAGGCAGGCTGAGCCTCATGAGGCTCCATGTAACAATGCAATATAGGCAGGCTGGCCTCATTAGGCTCCATGTCATATAGCTGTATAGGTGGGCAGGACCCCTTGAGTCCTTACAACGCATTCTACTTAGGCAGACCGGGGATGTTGAGGCTCCAAGTCACATATCTATAGAGGCCGGCTGGGCCTCTTGAGGCTCCATTTCACATTGCTATATAGGCAGGTTGAGCCTCTAGAGTCTCCATGTCATATTGCTCTATAGGTGGGCATCTGCCCTTGAGTCCTTGCATAACATTGTACAAAGGCAAGCTGGGAACATTGAGGCTACAATTCACATATTTATAGAGGCAGGCTGGGCCACTTGAGGCTGCATGTCACATTCCCATATAGGCAGGCCAGGCCCCTTGAGGCTCCATGACACATCACTATATAGGCATTCCGAGCCCCATGAGGTTCCATGTTATATTGCTATATAGGTTAGCCAGTCCCCTTGAAGCTCCATGTTACATTGGTAGATAGGAAAGCAGGCACCATTGAGCCTCTATTTAACATTGGTTAATATGCGGGCTGGACGCCTTGAGTTTCTGTGTCATACGGTATATAGGCAGGCTGGGCCCATTCAGGCTTTATGTCACTGTGCTATATAGTTAGGCTGGGTCTCTTGAGGCCCATGTCACATTTCTATATATGATGGGCCGAGCCCATTGAGGCTCGACTTCACATTGCTATATAGTCAAGCTGAGTATCTTCAGACTCAATTTCCCATTGCTATATAGGAGGGCTGGACCCTTTGAGGCAATGTGTCTCATTGTTCATAGGCAGAGCTGTCACATTGATGCTCCAAATGACATTGCTATAGAGGCAGTCTGGGTCTCTTGAGGCTCCTTGTCACATTGCTATATAGGCAGGCCAGGCCTCATTAGGTTCCATGACACATTCTGTATAGCCGAGCTGGACCCCTTAAGGATTCATGTATCATTACTATATGTGCGGGTAAATCCCCTTGAGGCTCTTTGTCACATTGCTATATACGCAGTCCAGGTCCCTTGAGGCTCCATATCATAATGCTATATAGGCAGGCCGGTCCTCCTTAGGCTTCATGATGCACTGCTGTATAGGCGAACTGGACCCTTGAGGCTCCATGTCACATTGCAATATAGACGTGCCAGGACCCTTGTTTCTCCATGTCACATAGCTATATAGGAGTGCCGAATCCCTTGAGGCTTCATGACAAATTCATATATAGGCGGGCCAGTTCCGATGAGGCTCCACGGAAAATTGCTTTATAGGTGGGTTAGGCTCCTTGAGTCTCCATGTTACATTTTTATTTTGGTCGGCAGGGCCCCTTGAGGCTACATATCACATTGCTTTATATGCTGGCCGGGCACCTCAAGGCTCCATGTCACTTTGCTATATAAGCAGGCAGAGCCACTCGAGGCTCAATGTCACATTGCAATAAAGGTGGGCAGAGGCCCTTGAGTCTCCATGTCACAATACTACTTAGGAAGACTAAGCCTCATGAGGATCCATGTCATCTTGATCTATAGGTGGACAGGACCCCTTGAGCCTTGCATCACATTGCATATAGATAGGTTGGCCCATTGAGTCTCCATGTCACACACACACACACACACATATATATATATATATATATATATATATTTTATATATATATATGCAGTCTGTGCCCCTTGGGCTCCATGTAATATTCTATATAAGCCGGCCGATCTCCTTCAAGCTCCATGTCACATCGCTTGATAAGCAAGCAAGTGCCATTAAGGCTCTATTTCCATATAGTCAGGCTGTCACATAAGGCTCTATTTCCCATTGCTTTTAAGGCGTTCTGGGCCCTTTGTATGACTCTTTCACACTGTACATAGGCACGCCTGGCACATGGAGTCTCCAAATCACATTGCTATATAGGCGGGCAAAGCCGCTTGACTCTCCATGTCACATTGCAATATATACGGGCCGGGACCCTTGAGGCTCCATGTCACAATGCTGTATAGACAGGCTGAACCTCATGGGGCTCCATGTAATATTACTGTATAAGTGGGCAGGACCCTTTGAATCCTTGCATTACATTGTAAATAGCCAGGCCGTGCACATTGTGGCTCCAAATCGCATTGCTATAGAAGTGGGCAGGGCCTCTTGAGGCTCCATTTCACTTTGTTATATAGGATTGCCGAGCTCCTAGAACCTCTATGTCACATTGCTATATATTCAGGCTAGACCCCTTTAGACTCTGCATCACACTGCATATATGCAGGCCTGGCCTATTGAGGCTCCATGTCCCAATGCTCTATAGGTGGGCCAGGCTCCTTTAAGGCTACTCGTATCATTGCTACATAGGTGGGCTGGCCTCCTGAGTCTCAACATTGCATTGCTAGATAGGCTGACTGGGACCCTTGATGACCCATGTCATATTACTCTATAGGTGATCAGGACCCCTTCAGCCTTGCATCACATTGCATATAGACAGGGTGGACCCGCTGAGTCTCCATGTAACATTTATATATAGATAGTCTGTGCCCCTTGAGGCTGCATGTCGTATTGCTTTATAGGCCAGCCGGTCCCCTTGTAGCTGCACACCCATTGATGATAGGCAAGCAGGCACCATTAAGGCTCCATTTCCCATTGTTAAATATGCAGGCTGAATGCCTTGAATCTCTGTGTCACATTGTTTATAGGCAAGCAGGGCCCATTCTGGCTCCATCTCACAATGCCTTATAGGTGGGCTGGGCCTCTTGAGGCTTCAATTCACATTTCTATATATATTGGGCGAGCCCCTTGAGTCTCCATTTCACTTTGTCGTGTAGACGAGCCGAGCATCTTAAGGCTCCATTTCCCATTGAAATAAAGGCGAGCTGTGTCACATTGTACATAGGCAGACCGGGCACCTTGAGGCTCCAAGTCACATTGCTATAAAGGCGGGCAGAGCCACTTGAGGCTCCATGTCACATTGCAATATAGGCGGGCGAGCCCCTTCAGGCTCCATGTCACAATGATATATAGGCAATCTGAGCCTCATAAGGCTCCATGTCAAATATCTGTATAGGTGGGCAGGTCCCCTAAAGTCCTAGCATCACATTGTACATAGGCAGGCTGAGCACATTAAGGCTCCAAGTCAAAATGCTATATACTTGGACTGGGTCTCTTGATGCTCCATGTCACTTTTATATATATGCGGACCGAGCCCCTTGAGGCTCCATTTCACATTGCTATGTAGGCGAGCCGAGTATCTTGAGGCTCCATTTATCATTGCTATATAGGCGAGCTGAACCCTTAGAGTCGCTGTGTACCATAGTGCATAGGAAATTTGGGCACATTTAGCCTTTAAGTCACATTGCTATAGAGGTGAGCAGAGCCACTTGAGGCTCCATATCACATAGCAATATAGGTAGCTTATTATTCGTCACATAATTTATAAAATAATTATATAGATTGTTACACTACACTGTCTATTGCGACTGATATTTAATTATTAATTTTCATTGATTTCTTTGAGGTAATATATGTTTTATTTATTTAAGCCATTAAATGTAAGAAGTAGGTGATATATCTATATTGCGAGATGTTGAGCTGAGAGAAGTGTGTTTGTGGGTATTGTAAATAAAATTATTACACTATAATTAACACTTTTATTTAATAAAGGCCTCCACCTCTTAACGAACTTTAGAGCAGTACTGTAAAATATTAATATTTTTACGGCCTTTTTACAACTACCAAAACATACGCAGTGAAATGAAATACATAAGACATTAAACAACTCATAATGCGTAAACGTCCCACAGTTCTGAATAATTAAACTGAATCTGAAATGACGACACGAAGACACATAATGTATGTGTAAGAGGTGAAGCCAAGTGTTAAGTAGTGTGTGTGTATAGGAAGTAGATGGCTTGAAGTGGGAACAGCTGTAGTGAGACGCCGAGCCACCCCAGGCAGCTGAGTGGTGATGTCATTGCAGACGACATACGCCCCTTGTCTATACGCAGGAGATAAGACATCCCCTGGGGCAAGGCTTAGCATCTGCCTAGACACTGCTACTGTCAGCCTCTTAGTGAGCTGTGTTTCGCCTGCCAGTGAGTACCAGCTTGTACAGCATACACAATCCTCTAGTCTGTCGCATTACTTTCTATACAACAATGACTACATCACAGAATACTTATCAACACAGAGGTCTAACAACTGCTTATGCCGCCAACTACAGCCAAGACATTAGTTTGTACAGGTTAGTATCTTCAAACGAGAACACATTGCAGTTCACGACGAAACGTCGTATCTTTTGACTCGAAACATACCTCTGTGATCGTCCGGACTGTATATTGCCAAGTTTCGCCAGTTTTTCGTTATGTTGTCGTTATTACATATATTTGTTGTTCAAGTTTTTACCGTCGCGTCAACCGTTTTCGTTTTCTTGTTGTTTTCTGATTTAATTCCTTCTTCTGAATATTCTGTCTTTTTTTTAAATATCTGCTAACGATATCTATGCTGAGAAAAATTAGTGTTTCAGTGCATTAAACATAGGCCCATTTGTTTGCTTGTGGTTTGTTTCGGTTAAACGATATTTCGTTGGTATAGACCAAGTCTCTGTTCCACCAAATGAATGATGTTTCTTCACAAAAAAAAAAAATATATTTAAAACAATTTCCTTTGTGCCAATGAAATGTTTTCTTGTTTCAGTATGTTAAACAAATATTTAGTGTAAGCGAACGTATTGTTACAATTTCTCAACAAATTAATATAATTGTAACGAGACATATGTTTTAAACAATAATTTTGTTGTTGACAGTAATCCATATAAATAGTTTTCGTCTTCTTTGTTAGCTGCGCTTTCAAACAATTGTCCATTTTTCAGTAAAAAGTCCGTGCACGAGATTGTCTTGAGAATGGCTGATAAAAAACCAAGAAAAATTTTGGGAGATCCAGATGAAAATTTGACTTCTACTGTGTGCCGCTGCGTTTGTTATATCCACGCATTATTCTGGTTTTCTTTGTGACTCAATGCACCAGATTAGGACAACTACAGTAAACACACACTGAGACTTAAAAAATACATAAACACTGAATTAAAAAAAAAAACATCTCAACAGAATCCGAGTGTAGCCTGATTTTATAAAATACGATTCCTGTCTGACAATTCATATGGTCAGTGAAGTAATTATGTTTTTGTGCCTTTCGCTAGCGAAAAAGTGTTTCAATAATTTAATATTTGGTGTTTCAAATTTATGCGAGACTTATTTGCCATTTTCATAAACATCATTTGCATGTTCTCAAACACACATATACGCAAAACCCTAGCATCTCTCAATACGCTAAATGCTTAACTATTTTATATGAAATAGTAACAAATGGTATATTTAATCGCGAAGCTATAAATTAATAATACTGTCAGAAAAAGGGAAAAAGTTATAAATTACAGTGGTTGATAATACAGAAAATCCATTTCTTTTTAAAACACTTCACGCAATATAAATCTAAAACATCATAGGATATCGTTTTCTGATAAATTTATCAAAATATTCTGGTGCAAAAAAGAGAAACATTTAAAACCATTCAAAATTGAATTTGTATTAATAACATAGATAATTTACCACTACTGATATCTAAATGGGCATAGATTATGTTAACTCCCTTGTTTCCAATAACCAGAGAGGGAACAAAATTAACTCTCTTAAGGTTTTACTTATCGACTGAGAAACGTAACTCATTAATAATCTAACCATTAAATATCAAAGGTACTTTACTTGTCGTTACTTTACAAAAGATATAATTTACTTCATCTTTAAAGCAATTCAACACTCAATGCAGGTTATGTGATTGCATTGTGATAAACATCTGTAACACCCTGATGTTCACGTCAGTTATGTACATATTTTATTAATATATTTAATGGTTATTAACTATTATTTCACACTACAATGTATGTTTGTTTCCACATCTAGATACTGGATACTACATGTGTAATACATTTTTCTTAAGTAATTTGGAAAGTTGTATAGTCACAGTGCAATGTGGTGCGCATCAATCTTAAAATATTGTAACATGTAGTGCCATCTGCACTAAAATATTGTAACATGTAGTGCCATCTGCACTAAAATATTGTAACATGTAGTGCCATCTGCACTAAAATATTGTAACATGTAGTGCCATCTGCACTAAATACACTATCACAAAAGCCCATATGTTAGATTTACCTCTTTTTATTCTGAACATTTGCAAAACATAGCCTAGGCCAACTCAGTGCAATATCCAGAACTTTAAATTTTGTACCACATGAAAACATAGAATATTATGTGTTTGATTCAGTAAGTGGATAAAATGAAATAAATACTGTTCCAAATAAATCTGTCTATGCTCGGCTGTGCTCAATTTAGGACTCAGTAAGTAAGATGGGTAGAAACTCACCTTTGACTACAACACTTCCGTTACTGGCAAGCTATTATTTGCTACACATACTGTGGATAAACTTATGTACACAACTACACATACTGTGGATAAACTTATGTACACAACTACACATACTGTGGATAAACTTATGTACACAACTACACATACTGTGGATAAACTTATGTACACAACTACACATACTGTGGATAAACTTATGTACACAACTACACATACTGTGGATAAACTTATGTACACAACTACACATACTGTGGATAAACTTATGTACACAACTACACATACTGTGGATAAACTTATGTACACAACTACACATACTGTGGATAAACTTATGTACACAACTACACATACCAAAGAGCTCGTTTAATTATTTAAAAATGAAAATGTGTAGACGAGGGATAGGATGAAATGTTCATATTCAGAAGAAGTGTCAGGCGTGTCAAATCCCGGTTAAACTGGTTTATTCAAAAGATTCAAAATGTGCAAATTCCAAATATCTGTTTCAAATAAGCTGGGAAATAGTTAAAGAAAAATAAAAAATCCTTAAATGGCAAAGAGCAAGAAAATGAATAATGTGTAACCTAACCCACAGTTGGGAAGTGGTCATGGATAACGGTCATATTTCAAAATCCTTAGGTGATACTCAATTAACAGTCTGACTTCAGCAGATGAAATTAACGTAGCTCTCTCAAAAATCACATGTCTTGAAAGTAGTTCAGAAAAAATGTAACTGTCTCAATACGGTAAAATACTCGACTTTCTCTCTCAGGTTAAATCATGGTTTAAAATGGCTGAAGTTTATTTACGCGCCTTGCCAGCATGGTGCCCGTAGAATGTTCTACGCCCATGGCGTAACGTAACAAAGTCCAAGATGAAATAAAATCTAAAACTTGATGAAAAACAGTTCTGTAGGTTAATACCAGGTTATAGATGAAAGCAGGACGGTGTAACTCGTAGAAAGAACGGGGGTAAAAAAAAATTTAGATTTGGATACGGTAGTTCTTTACGTGGTTCAACGGCTCACTGACGTTACAGATCTAGCTAGCTACTTATACTCCTAAACAGCTGCTTTATTTTATCGAACTCGACGCAAAACACAAATCAAAAATCATTGCAAGCTGTTAGAAACTAGAACACCCTAACTATAATTAAAGTTCCTCCACTGCGTCGAACTGTAGGACGAGCGCCATAGCTTTACGTCTAGCGTAAATGAAGGTTGGAGGCAGAGAGAGCGAACTTTCGAATGGCGCGCGCATCCTAACCCTATGCCGAGCTCTCCAGTCAATCGGAGTACAGGATTTTTACATGTTAGCCAATCGCAAGGCTTCCTGACTAACGATATAAAATTACACACTGCAAACGGCCTAAATTCATATTCAATAGAGTTACGGGTCTTGTAGAAGTTAATAAAAATATATGCAGGAAATTCCCCGATACATTAATTACTACGTTATTAATTAAAAATACAAACAAAAGAAATCATAGCTAAATGTCCCAATTAAACATTAATTATTGCCATACGTACATCTAAGATTAAATATTCTAATCATATAAAAATGCCTAAATAAATATAATAAAAATTACGAAAAATTAAACATATGTGAAACATAGGTAAAATTACAAATATTAAACAGATGTGAAACATAGGTAAAATTACAAATATTATGCATTATGGTGTCCAACATGTGAAACAAATATAAATTATTACAAATAGTATCAGGTAGTGTAAATGTTGTGTTACAGTAACTATGTCAAGGATTGTTCTTATTTTTCTTTTAAATTATTATTATGTCTTCTTTCTCACACTAGGAAGTTGTAGGCAGAATGTATCGTAGCAACTTTAAATTGTATAAGTTTAGGAATTTAATTAGTTAGAACTTTTCATTTATTTTTGTAACTATATCTTTTGGTCTCATGATGTGATTAATTCTGTTTCTTTAATAATTATAGCATTTATCCAGTAGAGCGCCCTCAGAATAGTCACAAATCACTGTATATATTTCTAGGAGATAGAAGCCAACGTGCTCATAATGTATGTATGTATTTTGTCTCTGGGTGAAAACATGTTAGAACTGTTTTGATTTAAAAGAAATAATTATTGCAGAAATTAATTGAGTGTTAATTGTGTTTTCGTTTTGAGAAGTATACATTGTAAGGACGCCTGTATCTTCGCACCTCATTGAAACAGATAAGCACTTCCCATTATTAGCCAGCAGATCAATATAAGTTATGCCTGCGGCAAATCCGGGAGATGGAGTCATGTTAACTGATCTAGACACACACAGTATTTTAATTAATTTAGTTTAAAGATTAGGTGTTTGTTTGTTTGGTAGTTGTTCTCCTGCTCAGCCAGTCCACGAACCGGGCACTAATAATTAAAGAAAACTCACTCATACTACCTGATTCTTATGACAAATCTGAAATT
This sequence comes from Dryococelus australis, assembly GCA_029891345.1. NCBI lineage: Eukaryota > Metazoa > Arthropoda > Insecta > Phasmatodea > Phasmatidae > Dryococelus > Dryococelus australis. The sequence continues at coordinate 126,810,169 of CM057003.1, forward strand.
ATTCTTAATTCAACAGAAGTATCACTCTTGAAATGATCAAACATATATGGGGCTTAATTATTTAAGGGATAACTTCATATTTTAACAGAATGGCTTTCCCACCGTGAGAGCAGGTAAAACTTTGCCGCAAACTTTCACAACATAAGTTATTCAATAACTCAATCGTGCTACTTCTAAAAATATTTCACTCTTTCTGTTGCACAGCATAGAAGTATTTACCTTTCAATACGCGGAATTCATCAGCACTCCCAGCTTTCAAAAGCGGTTTCAAGATAATGAATGAGGAACAACTTATTAGTCCTTATATGTCCTAAAATTTTCTTGTTTTAATAATATCCCATGCTTGTATTCATAACACTGTATTGGAGCCTTCGTAGTAGAGCGGTTAGCCTGCTCGCCTCCCAAGGTTAACGGGGTTCAATCCCCGCCCGGATCACTCCCTTATTTTGCATTTGGTAATCGTGCCGGACGATGCCGCTGGTCGGCGGGTTTCCTCAGGGGTCTCCCGTTACCCCCACCCTTTCATTCCGGAAGTTCTCCATACTTACCTCAACCAAGTCCTCGAGAACTCGCTGTTAAGTGCCGCTCTAATATATTCACTTATAACATTGTATTCTACTTATGAGGTTTATACTAGTTGTTTATTTCATATTGATTGTAATTATGTATTTGTTGCCTACCATTAATTATAGCGTAATTCTATTTAATTTTCTGTAATTTTTATGTTTGTATAATGTGTATTTTTATTTCTCCTTTTTATTTTATAAGTAAATGGGTATCTTATGAATTGATATTTTATACGGATTGCTATAAAGTAAATGTTTTTAAATTTTTTTGTTGCATAAATCAATAACTTCATTTGTAATTCTTTAGTCAGCTTAATTTAAATGTAAAATGAATGGTCGAGTATAAGAGAAAGCTACATGCCTTAGTTTCGCCATTTTAAAAAACGTAAATAAATATGCCAGCCAACGTTTTGCTAAACCCAGATTCGCGACAGAATATCACACATCATGTGAATGTATTTCGTTGTATGTCCGTACGGAGTACAAAGTTCATTCTTAAAGTACGATCTAATATAACACAGTGACGAAAATGTACACTATCATGTTTATTTCATGGAAATCGCATTCATCCAATTTACTTAGAGTACATACAAAACTGAGAAATCGGACACCAGTGAGCCCTGTCGGCGAACATTTGTTGTTACCAAGGTAAGAGCATCGCGTTTGCCAGCGTTAGTAGACATGTCAAGAGTTTCCATGGCAACATTCCCTTGCTGGAGGTATGAGGTCAAGTGCGGGAGCCATTTTACATCACTGGGACGCTACTCCCTCAGCGCGGGGGTTGATCGGTCCCTTGTGAGGGACCTTGGCCACCCAGTTGGTTATCAATTAGTTTGCGGAGGCGAGGAGAAGCTAACCCCCGCCCCCCCGCACCTATCAAAATTACTTCAAGCTGCCAAGCAACATTATTGTACAGGATTCCCAGGGTAGCGCCTGGGAGCTGTTTCCATAACTGATTTTTACTCTCTTTTTCCCTGCCTGTACGGGATAAAAGAGAGTGGAGAAGTTAATTGATTTTATCAGCGCGGAATTTTAAAGTTTCGGACTTGTGAAGTACTGTCACGAGCCCCCTGTGAGAGAGCTAGCGACAGTTTGGTATAAAAAGCGGAGGTTAATAGCCAAATGAAGTTAAATATTCGATAAAAGTAGCTTTCCCATGACTGGAGTGGCAAGGGTTTATATAATTAAATTAATTATATGTATAAGATGTGGTGAATTTAAGTTTCGCGAAAATTTAAATCAGTGTTATTGGTTCAGTTTTTGTAATTACTTCATATCTCATATGTTATATTCAATTAAATAATCTAATTGGTGTGTGAGTGCATGTCTGAATGTACCGTGACGAGCGGCTAAAAGTTAGTTAAAACATGTTAACCGGGGAAGTCCGAGAGCGATATGGCTGGCGTGATGCTAGCGCCAAACGGTCCTGCCACAAGGTAGTAGTTTGTCCCGGACCGATCGGAAAACTCCGGCCAGTTTCGGGGCCATGTTTTTTATGAAAACGGGCGGTATTATTGCGTTTATTTTTGCTCGTCAGAGTGAGTATAGTAAATGTAAAGTGTTTCGGAGTCGCTCCAGTGCAGAGTAGGGGAAAATGGCAAATGCGGGTCTAGTTGACAGGCTAGGGGGCCGCAAATGACGCCATGGCTTCGAGAAGTAGCCAGGTTCTCTCATATTGTTCAGTGGTGTTGCGGAGTTTTTGTATGTAGGGGTGGAAATGAGCCATGAGCGAGGCGAAGTCGCATGCTCTAAGGAATTCCATGAGTTCATGGAAATCCTGCATTACGTTTCGCATCTCTCCTGGCGAATTTCGCTGGCGAGGGCGGGACTGCGGTTGTGTGTTTGGCATCGCAGGGGTGTCAAGAGTGGGAGCTGGTTTGTGAATATTCGCAGAGAGTGCCTGCGAATACGTTTTGCCAGGCTGTAATGTCCTGACTGGAAACCTGGACGGGGCAGGAGGTTTTTTTGCGGTTTTTGTGGCGATTTTCGTAGCCGCAGCAGTAGTTCTTTTCTGCACCAAGTCCAGGAACTTGGGGCAGGCTTTTGAGAGAGCTGTGTGTTCGCCTGCGCAGTTACTGCATGTAGGCTTGGAGTTGTTTTTGATTGTTGCGCAAGCACTCTCGGGGTGAGGGCCGGCGCAGTGAGGGCATTTCGTCGGCATGGAACAATGATTTTTGGTGTGTCCTAAAGCGAGACAGTCGCGGCATTGTGCCACGTCTGTCGGCCGTTTCTGGTATTGTCGGGGATGAACTATTGTCATATTTATCCTCGTGACAGAGAGCAGAGGAGGGAGAGAAGTGTTCTGCGCCGCCGTGACACAGAAAAAACGTTGAGGCTCCAACGTGAATTTCGTGGGGTCTGTTTCGTCTTGGATACGTTTTTTAAATTGATAAATGTGCTGGATTGAGTATCCGGCACATTCCAGGTCCGACTTGATGTCCGCAATGTCGGTTGTGGTGTGGAGGTCAAAAACGACTTTCTGTGGGAGCTCGGCAGCTTGACAGAAAGTATAGTAATGTATGTAGTTCGCTTCTAGTATTGTGCGAGCAGCTGTGAAAAAGTCAAAGTTTTTAGTGAGGATTTGTGTTCCGCGAGCTGTGGGGAGAAGGGAGAACCCGTCCCTACTAATGGCTCGCAGTTTCTGGACAAGTAGGTTGTATTTTGTGGCGTCAGGAACCACTAATCTATACTGGTTTTGTTTTTTCTGACGTGTTTGTGGTGCAGCCGTTTGTGTTTTGTGGGTGGAGATGCTTGAAGAGCCGGGACGATCAAATGCTGAGGTTTTTTCCGTTACCTCCTTAAGCGGGGAAAACCTATTTTGTGTAGGTATGGCGTTTGTATGTGCCTCGGACGACACAGAATGGAGACGCTTGTTCTCCTTCGTGGTTGTTCTGTCAGCTTTACGTTTGACTAATTGGAAGTCGGTTTCCATGTCAGAAGTGTAATTTCCTGCGGCCGGTGTTGACGATCGGGAGGAAGTTGACGTGGACATTGTTGGCGTCGTCGGTTCCCCGCCCGCCGCCATGACCCGTGAGGGTGGTGGGGGAGGGGTAGGCTCGGTGTGGAGCGACTCTCGATGCTGTGTTGTTTGCAAACTGCGAGAAAGTGTTGTTAAAAAAGTATCTAGATCGGTGCTATACAGTGTAATCGCTGACCCACTAGGGGCTAGGCTCAAGATGACCTGTTTCCAGGCCGATCACAAAGTACAGGGTGTATGCCACGAGCTAAAATGTTAATAGTCGCTAATAGTCGTATTCAGCCAGAAGAAGCAGAGACGCACCCTCCTTAGTCGAAGGCGAAGTCAACACCTGTGTGTCTGTGAGGATTGCTGTTGTGAGGAAGTGCGGGAGCTATGCGATCTGGAACTGGATATATGCCGTGGGGAATTCCTACATGTAGCTCTTCTCCAGTGAGTCAGTACAGTGCCGTACAAGCATAGTGCATCCCTTGTGAGCCACTGTACGCGAACTGTGTTCTACAGCTGCCTAACAAAACCCACATGAAATACATAGTAAACGGAACGAACTGATTACAAGACCTGAATTTTACCAATGTTTTAAAAACGCAACAGTTTGCCACCTACGAAATAAAATAAAACCTTCTGTTACAAATTACCAACATATGCTTACAAAATGTGTTACATGTAACCTTCATAAATAATCCGGCCAAAGCCATGTAGGCCTATGTGTGTTAATGAATTCGAATATTATAATGGAAGCATAAAAGTATTTTTTTTTAAATTCGGTCCACATTTTAGTATTGACTCAACATTTTCTCCTTTATTTTTACAGCTTTGTTTCCTGTACCGTAAAATGTTTTGTATTTTTTTTGCGCCAATTAGTAACATCAAAATCGGGGCAGTTAAGTCATCACTTGTTTCCGTTAGAGTATACATTTTTGTTTAACCATACCGAAGAACAAACTAATTTTTGTACAGTGATTAGGAATAATAGTGATTTAAAATATGAATTGCACGAACATTTGTTAAGTAAAAATATATGAAATTATCTCAAATATATTCATTGACACGGGTAATTACATGGATTCGTATGCAGCCAAAACCCAAGGTTAGTAAAGGGTAGGCTTACCATAGTTTCTGGACTACAATCCGAAACATTTTTGGAAGGGGTTGTTTTTTTAGTAAATAACATAAAAAATATTTTTTGTTTAGTTATTAATAATTTTTTCCACTTAGTTAAAATGAATTGGTTTACAAGTAACGTAATAATTATCTACATTATTATTTTTACAGCAAAAATGTCAGCAAAATTAGGAGTAAAAACGTCCAAATACTAACTTAGAACTGCGTCCTGCGATTACAACATCTTTACGATCGGGTTCTTGCTTTTGCCCTGGAGTTGGAAGTGTGTAATATTTCTCAGATGATAATACTTTTCCAAGGAAAACCTTATCAGTTTAAATTTTTTCATAAAAGTCCACACAAGACATCTTTGAATTAAGTTTTATGTTGAGTAGCTCCCTTACAACCGAAACGGACATTCTTCCCTCTCCGCCGTCCAAACGTTTCCCATCATAGAAAATACTCTTTCCACCAGATCTGATGTGCCTGGCAACCACATCCCGAACTCCACCAATTTGAAAATGTTTTTGATCTCAATGTTGCACTTTAACATTGGACGAAAGACTTCCTTCCACTTCTCTTCTTGAGTGCTGAGCTTTCCTTCTTCGGGCAGGCCTTCCCACTTTGGCTTCAATTTTATAATTATGTCACAGCATATTGTAAGCTCGTCAAACAACTGGTACACGTCAAATGAATCGCGCACTATGCAGTTTACAGAAATTCCTCTCTTTTCCAGTTATGACCAGGTAATTTCTTCATTTTTCAAGCGCAACCATGAAAATTTGTCTGCTTAGTCGAAACTAGATCCCCACAGTTTTAAGTAGTTTATGCCAGCATCATAAAACACTGATAAACTACCATAAAACCTTTCTTCCTCGACTTGACCTTCATATTGTAGTAGTTGGTTCAGCATTTGTTTGGCCGCAAATGGAACAAATCTGTGTAGCTTCCTCTCTTCCAGCTGGCTTACCAAAGCTAGGTAGACCTGCCACGCCTCGGAAGCAGTCACGTCCTCTCGCTCTACTTCTATAATATATTTTGAAACGTCTGCAACGAACCATGAACAAGTAATAAATTAATAAGTAAGAGTTCATTAATTGATTTATTGAAACAACCACAATCAGTTTTTGGCTATGTTCGTTAGTCGGAAAGTACAGTTTAAATGGCTTGAACTGACCAAGAATTCTTTCGATAGCTGGCAACAAACTCAAAAATCTGGTGCTGCCATGAGACAAAAGTCTTTAGAACTCAACACTTGCGAAATCACAGAAATATTTCATTTCGGTCACCCTAACAGTGTACTTATTACGCCCCCTTTAGGGAGTATCAGGGCTAAAGCAAGGAAAGGAGTAGGACGCATACCGTAAAAAAAATGAAGAAAGCGTGGACACAAAAATCCCATCGACTCCTTGGCCGTTGGAGATAGATATAGTGCCTATGGTGGCATTGGAGATATAGTGCCTATGGTGGCATTGGAGATATAGTGCCTATGGTGGCATTGGAGATAGATATAGTGCCTATGGTGGCATTGGAGATAGATATAGTGCCTATGGTAGCATTGGAGATAGATATAGTGCCTATGGTGGCATTGGAGATAGATATAGTGCCTATGGTGGCATTGGAGATATATAGTGCCTATGGTGGCATTGGAGATAGATATAGTGCCTATGGTGGCATTGGAGATATATATAGTGCCTATGGTGGCATTGGAGATAGATATAGTGCCTATGGTGGCATTGGAGATAGATATAGTGCCTATGGTGGCATTGGAGATAGATATAGTGCCTATGGTGGCATTGGAGATAGATGTAGTGCCTATGGTGGCATTGGAGATAGATGTAGTGCCTATGGTGGCATTGGAGATAGATATAGTGCCTATGGTGGCATTGGAGATATATATAGTGCCTATGGTGGCATTGGAGATAGATATAGTGCCTATGGTGGCATTGGAGATAGATATAGTACCTATGGTGGCATTGGAGATAGATATAGTGCCTATGGTGGCATTGGAGATAGATATAGTGCCTATGGTGGTATTGGAGATAGATATAGTGCCTATGGTGGCATTGGAGATAGATATAGTGCCTATGGTGGCATAGGAATTAGGGAATAGCAGTGTGGCGCCTTCCGCCATGTTGTATTCCGGACTGTCTGCTCTCACCGCCGTATTGGATTCCGCCATGTTGGATTCCGCCATATTTTAAGCCAGCACATCGCCATCTTAGTAGCCCTATAAACAACCATTTTTGTATCCAGTATGCCACCATTTTTGACTGCCATATTTGAAGCCACATTTGTTATTTACTTTCGTTCGACTGCCATCTTGGTAACCAATATGTCATACTCTTGCATCCCGAAGATTTTCTCCGAGTGTCCCAACTGGTTTTTATTTTACATTCTTTCTTTCCTTTCTTTTTATTAATTGTGGTTTTCTCTTCCTTTCCTTCTCTATGTCTCTCCGAGGGTCTTCTCCGAGTGGATACATTTTTTCTTTTGCATTTTTTCTCTCTCATTATTTACTTCTGTCCTTATTTCCTTTCTTACTTTTTCTGTATCTATTTCTTTCCTTTCTCTTTGGTACGTCATTTGTTTACATCGGCTGTTATTGTAGATTTTCTCTCACCTCCATTCGACTGCCATCTTGGTTTTTTCATGTGTCATTTGATACTGGAGGCCACCATTTATGTTTAAATATTCATGGAGTCCACCAGATTGTTTTTCATTTGTTATTTTTTCCCACATTAGTTCTGGCATTCGCCGCTAAGAGCGCTGCCATCTTGGTTCTGGCTTCAGCCACTAGAAGCGCTGGTGTACCTCTCGTCCTATTAGTTGCTCTCGCACCCAGCTGCCATATTGGTTTTGGAATTAGCTGCTAGGGGCCCTGCTTTTTTTTAGGGTCGCCAGACTAACACCTATGACCACTCGGCTATTGCAACATGCGCTGGGGCGTGACTGCATGACGTCGTAACTTCGTGACTGTTTATGCCTGTCACTTGTGAATAATCCGCAAAGGAAGCTTCTGGAGAATTCACAACCTGCGAAGAATGAGATTGTTTACATTCGCCAATGCCTATCTGAAGAAACTTTTAACACAATACACTATATTTAAATATGACGACTGAGCCGATGAAATTGGGGCATCCTGTACAGTCTCCTTAAGAAAAGTAGGTACATAGTTTATTTTGATGACGGCTTGACACTTACATTCGTAACGTTTTTCAATTTTATTTCTAATGTTTGCTCTTGTAAACAGATGTGACTACGGATATAAACGAGCATATTTTAAACAATACAAGAGAGAAGCACAGTATTCGAACTTGATTGTCACTTTACTCAGAGTTGAAATTAATTCATTGTCATTCTAGATAGTGATCTTAAACTTATGACCGATACTACATCTTATACCTATGCTGCTGCACACACAATGTACACTATAAAGCGTTTACTCAATAAACAAGAACTAACTCATATTACTACTGAGCCTACTTTCATCTACGTGTATGCAAATAATTGTCAATGAAGTTCTTGAAATCTTAGATTGTAGGAAGGCGTTAACAGCAATATCGTTATAAATTAAACCAGAGTTACATGCAACTAATGAGAAAACTATAAATACGCACTTGTGTTACCCGGTGAACCCAGCAAACCTCGCACTTGTGTTACCCTATGAACCCAGCAAACCTCGTACCATAAACATGAGTGCAATCCACTTCATTACGGAGCTGAGGTAGAATTCAAAGCATCAGCTTCGGATGTAATCAGTTTAATTTTTTAAATACTGGATTTTACGAACCTGAAATATTTACAGGGCCTTATTTTGAAAATAAGTGTCTCTCCCCTTTAACACGTAAGTTTACCTAGCCTACTGTAGCGCTATTTATGTGAATAATTTGGTGAAAATCTGTTCGTTAGCCCCTAAAAGTGGCATAAAACTGTACTTTTTTATTTGGTGCTATCTTTAAAAATGCCGTAAAAACGAGGTTCTCATACAATGTTTCTAATAAGTACTGTCAACGTACCAAGTTTAGTTGAATTTGGTTAAACTGTTTAATAGATATGACAAACTTATCTGAAAATTTATATGGATGCCATGTTGAAAATTGATTTGTGACCCCAGTTAAATCGTAGAAAATTTACATAGCCTTGTGTAGTACAAATGGTGAGTAAAGTTTGTTGGAAATTCGTTGAATTGTTCGGAAATATGGCAAAAAGTGAAATTTCCTCTCCTGGCACTGTTTTGAAAATGCCAACAAAATAAGACTCCATATGCGTAATCCAGCTTCTAATGAATACTATTCATGTACACTATTTGACTGATTTTTTTTTTTAACTAGCCGAAACTATTTTCATATACACCATTAAAAAAGCTTGCTGCGCTTAAAACACGCAAGTCTTCATGCACTACTGTATAGCAACTTGTATGTGTCAGATTGTATGGGAATCGGTGTATTGGTTCTCGAGATATAGCATCAAAATCTCAACTCATTTTTTCAGAGACAAGTATGGTTGTTATAGATACTGTCAGTCTACAAAGTAGGTGCAGCTGATCACTTTCTGCTGTTCTGAAAAAAGAAACAACCAAAACTAAAAAGTCAGAAATAGGAACAACAAAGTTTAAACAGTTGTGTTCTACCAGATGAGCACGAGTCGGTGGCGATTTTATGTAATTAACAGCCAGTCTACGGTTAATCGTAACTTATCAGTGATGTATTCGGTTATTCACGTCTCCCCTCCAAAAATCCGGCGCCACGGCTCTGGTAGCATAATTGTTCTATTGTAATTTAAATTTCTTTCAACAGTCGCTCGTATTTGGTTATGCTCAAAATACACAGAATGCCCCAAAATAATTACCTTGATTTTGAATTTCGTTTCGCTTTGATTGGTGATTTCGTCTGAGCCAATCAAACAACATCCTGTGCATTTCCTACTATGAAACCATTTTTGTGACTCAGCAGCGAAATTTACGTGCCTTAACCAACAACCCAAACAAATAACAAACATTCATTGATATGATTACTATAATTGTCACTGCTCCTGTGAAATGAAACCACATCTTCGCTGTTAATAAAGGCCGACTACCTATCAACTTTTTCCGCGTCAAATACATACTCCATCACTCAGGAAAATAAGGTCAGTTTTTTTTAGAGAGATTGGTTTCAAAAGCGGTCATTAAACAGCAATGCAACCAACTGAATGTGTGTCAACACGCAACACACGGAACTGCTGACGTCATCAACATCGAGTCTCACATATTTCTGAGCTTCCAACTATATATACGCCCAGCAAAGACCACAGCTAGGAATGCATATGATGAAGGGGGAGGTGTGTGTGGGCGTGTGCTGATTTCTGTGATGAGCTGGCTATTTGTACGGCGCCGACTGCAGCGCTAATACATTCCTGAGGCTGTCTGCCGCCTACGTTTCCATCTGCAGTGTAATAGTGAGTCCCGTCTCACTTTGCCACCCACATTCATTCCTCAACTACTTTTAGTTTTGTAACCATCAGAAATGAGACTTTCATACTTGAAGAATTTTTCTCCTCATATAAGTTCAGAGTTAAAGCATTTTTGAAAGCCCCGAAACAGATATACAATTCTTTTCACTTTCCTTATCCTCAGGCCATTAAAAAAAAATTTCATTGCTATGAGGCTAACAATTTTATGTCTGCAGTAGTCAAATGAAAATGTTGAAGATATCAAGTATTTGAATGCGTTACTGATATTGTAATTTGCTCTCGAGTGTGTACAGAGAAAGTAAACACTAACTTGAGTTGTCATGAATGTAAACATCACCCTCCTCAGTGAAGTCTGGAAACTACTTGACTTGCATCACAGTCTACATGTCAGTGTGTGCGGTAAACGTGCTCTCACTTCACCGCAAACAACACTACCATCATCAGTTTACGTCATCTCACACTACAGCAGCAGCCATTGGCTGTTTCAGCCAAGGCTCCAGTAAGCAACGTGGCTGACATCTAGTGCCGGATTTCCGAAACCATGGAATGCTGATAACCCACTTGGCTTTATCTTTCACCTGCATAGTAACTTAAGAAAATTTCAACTGAAGAATAAACTCCAGATAGTACGCCTACTGCTTCGTTTGCCAACATAAAGAATTCGCATTAATAGTATTCCAATGTAAAAACTTGTAAATCTCCAAAAATAATGTTGCTTACAGAAAACCGAGTAATATAGTTACAAACTTTGACATTCCTACATGCCAGAATTTCTACCAACCGTGATGTACTCTCACATAACTAAAAATACAAATTTCAACCGATATAATACTTCTGTATTCAACATTCCAAAACTCAAATACCTAATCGCTATGCACTGCAGCACTCATAATCATCACCGCAAGTTCGGCCACTAAGCAAAACTAGTTGGTGAGACCTACGACTGATCTGGGAACAAAGTCGTAGTTCTGTTGTTATTATAAACACAAATCATAACTTTAATTATAACTCAACCTCATTTTTGTATAGTTTTTACATTTATTTATAACGTTTCTGCAATCTCCTATAGTGTTTTACAATTATTTATAACGATAATGTTTTACATTTATTTATAACGTTTCTGCAGTTTCCTATCATGTTTTACATTTATTTATAACGTTTCTGCAGTTTCCTATAATGTTTTACGATGGAGAAGTTTCCTTTGTTCTCTTCCTATAAAAAATGGGAAACCATTAGAAAATAAAATATAATGAGCTTAATATTATAAAAATGTTATATGTTAAGTTATATGAAAACTTGAACGAGACATTAGTTATGTGCAATTTAAACAGTTGCGATTTGGTTGCGACACAGTGCTAGAAAGTAAAAATATCTGCTACTATAATAGGTTCAGCTAGCATACTGAAAGAGAGATTGCTTTGTTAAAAGGCATTGCCTTTTGGGGATTGTGTAATTCACCCAATGAAGTCCTCTAATTATTTCAGACACCTGCAATAAAAACAAAAAAAACTATGTTTGTTAATACAACCTGTTGTAAACAATAATTAAAATAGAATAGAGCTGAGTTTATTGGTGAAATAATATATCCTAATAGTTAATTTGTGTAATTTAGTTATTTCAAAAGAAAATTTCAGGTGCTGTATTTTCAAGATGGGCTTACTTTTATTTCCCAATCAGCAGAGTGAAGATCGAGGCAACTTCTGTTAAAGTTTCATTACGTGAATGTAACTAATATATTTAAAAACACATCTTGGCATTGCTTCCTCTACACACATAGCCATATACTTTCAAAACAACTATAATTGAAGTTAAGTCACCTATGCAAACCTGCCCTGTTATTGGGAAATATTGTGTTGGCGTAACATACAAATGCCACTTGATGTTAAGATTGAATATCGCAATAGTGAAAAGAATAAGAATATTTTTTAATATGAAAAACACATAATAAAATACAACTAACTTGTTTCTTTGAACCAGGTAAATTAACAACGTCACTGTCATCATTTTCACTCGCATTAGAAACACACATAAAATACAATGTCTCCGGAAATGCATTCTTTATTACACTTGCTATGCTTATGCATTGTAGCAGCATTACGGTTTGCTGTTGCCCGTAGCAGCAAACACAACAGCATCCGTCATCATCTTCACTCGCATTAGAAACACACATAAAATACAATGTCTCCGGAAATGCATTCTTTATTACACTTGCTATGCTTATGCATTGTAGCAGCATTACGGTTTGCTGTTGCCCGTAGCAGCAAACACAACAGCATCCGTCATCATTGTAGCAGCATTACAGTTTGCTGTTGCCCGTAGCAGCAAACACAACAGCATCCGTCATCATCTTCACTCGCATTAGAAACACACATAAAATACAATGTCTCCGGAAATGCATTCTTTATTACACTTGCTATGCTTATGCATTGTAGCAGCATTACGGTTTGCTGTTGCCCGTAGCAGCAAACACAACAGCATCCGTCATCATTGTAGCAGCATTACGGTTTGCTGTTGCCCGTAGCAGCAAACACAACAGCATCCGTCATCATCTTCATATTCACCTTCACATTCCAACGGAGAAGTACTTTTTGGTCTGCAAATTTTTGTTGCTGCGTAAGTAGAAGGAAAATGATTTTTTCGTTGTTCCTTGTTTCTAAAAGACCCGCTTTCTTTCTATTTATAGATTTCAGTTCCTCTGCCAAAGCCCTCTTTATTTTCATTTCTGTCAAAATTGCTAACCTCCTTTACTTTCGTCCTTTGAAAGTTCCATCACTTTGTCCCGCTTTTGTGAATGGCCTTACCACCTCTGGGGAAGGATACGATGACTGAGCAGTAGCTGAATTAACATGAGCAGAAGTAGATGGAACAGGAGTAAGAATGGGTAGAGATGAAATAGAGGGGCCATCATTATTGGTCAGGTCTGTCTGTGATGTAATAGGGAATGAAATCAGCATCGGTGTAGATGTTCGGATTCAAAAGGAAATTCCCAGTGATTCTAAAACCGATGGGCTGTTGTGATGCTGTCACAGGCTGTGGATACAGTGGTACAGCCTGTTGTGATGCTGTATGAAGCTGTTTTGCTGGTATCACGGGATGTTACGTTGCTGCCAAATACAATGACAATGCAGTTGCAGGTTGTGTTAATGCTATCCCAGTTTATAAATTTTTTTTTGTAATTAGCACATTATCTAGCCATAGTCGTAAATGTTATGCCGACCTTGGGCAGCTCCCCTCATAGATCTATCCGTTATTTTTACATAAAGTACGGCTAATTCCATTGCACCAGCAGATAATTGATCTGGTAGTCTTTTTCTTGAATGTGCGCAACATCACGAGCTATGAAACAGGAACTTCAAAATTTAATATTTCTCCTCTCTTTTTGGCAGCGACATGAAAAGGAAGAGTGTAAAATCTACCAATTTAACAACAATATTCTAATATATTAATTATTATAATTGCAAGCATATTTTAGGAGTACAGAAGCCCGCTGGTAAGGATTTAAATAAATTTTAATGTTACAGGGCATATTGGCACAGTGCACCATCTTTACTTTCTTCCATTAATCCTCAAAACATCAACATAACGAAATAAACTCTTCTTGACAGCTAAAAGTAAAAAAACAGTGAAACACAGTGGTCTTTAATGTGAATATATAAAAATATATTTACATTTAATATACAATGTTATTTAGGATTAAAACTAAATGAAATTTTACTTCCAAGTTCAAGAAACACAAAAGTTAACTCTTCTTCTGAAGGTATCATAATACTCAATACCGTCAACGGAGGGACCAGATGATAGACTGACGAACCTCGTGTGGGACTGGTGGTGCGATCCTGTATCTCATTAGAGAACTGTAGTGAGTGGCCCGACGCACTCCTAAAGACTACCTGCCCCTGTCTTCCCTGTATTATAAAGGGCCGATTTGGATTCGTACATACACATTCCAATCAATTCTGTAGTGCAAAAAATTAATAAATATTTTCTTTATTTTGGAAATATAATTTTCTTGTGGTAATGAAAAGCACTGACACATTCACTTTTCGTCACGTTTTAGGCTGAGTGTCACAAATAGGGAGACCTCACAATTACTGGGACCTAATTTATTCAAAATAGCAGCGATGCTGTTGAAAATAATAGGAGCCAGGTTATTCAAACTCACTAAGCGAGGAATAATGTCCTCAAAAATCTTGCAATAATAACCAAAAACATTCAATCGTACTAAAAAAAAGACTATAAAAACTCTCTGGCGTCCTGTAAAGATATTTACACTGAATACATGCTCCAAAAGCACCTAATACCACCCTGCACAGTTAAAGGTCCGAGGGGTTTTGGACCACACAGGCAAGAGTGACCTGTGTCATGTCACAAAAGAGTGATTAGGTTCGGTCGGACGCCTCCACCCCCCCCTACCATCCCCAAGCCACTTCAAGATGTGTGTAGTGATTGGTAGTCCCCGCTCCCCTTCCAGGGCTATGTTGTGATTGGCTGTACCCCCTCCCTCGAGGTGTGTTGTGATTAGCTTGTGGTACCCCTGCTTTCTCCCATAGAGTCATTTGTTGTGAGCTAAATAGGTCTTCACCCATCGGAGTTCAGACCACGACTGAGCTCTGGAGCGGCATAGATGACTCCCCCCCGGAGTTCAGATCTCGACTGAGGTGGTGTAGCACTCGCGACTGATTGATGGAACGCATGTGTCCAACACGATACTGAGCTCTGAGACAAAATATTGAGGCTGGAATTGTGTAATATAATAATCGTGAAACATATATAGCATTCGAATTGAACAAACACAAAAACCACTAGGAACAACGAATTACCACTGAAACGAACCATATTGCAACAATTCCCAATAAAATTATAAACCCCGGAACAATCATCAAAACTCAACATTAAATATTAAACGCGAGATATCACTTACCACCGAAACATACCCTAATGCAAAGATTTCCTAATAAAACATACTATCAAACAAAAAATTATTAAACATAAACAAAAAAAACTATACAACACTTGCAAGACAATTACCCACCACGAATTAAAATACTATAGTGACTAATTACAATGTAGCATTCCCGTCAAGAGAATGTGTGTAACCAAACACGTATTTACTTGTTTAGTACAAGTAAAATATACATTATAAAATCCCATAGAATATGTTCCCATTCCTATAATAGGTTTAAAATATTTCCAAAATGCAAGTATGAATGAAACACATAAAAATTACTCGCTAACGAATAGGTTACTATTAACGCAACTAAAATAAACAGTTATAGTGACTAAATACAAAAGTTAATGACCTAGAATCCAGCTACAACGTAGCACTCCCGACTACAGACTGCATGTATCAAAACTCTGACTTAATAGTCCCATATGTATAATTTTTTTGTCGATTACCTGCTGGGGTTAATGTTAGTTCAGTGCACTCCGCTTCGATTCCCAGACGGAATATGTTTGAAATTTGGTGGAAAGACCGTGTTTGATCTCTAGTATTTGTGTGTCTGGAAATACCGGCTTCGATTCCAGGCAAAGGCATTAATGCTATGTCTGGTATTCACGGTTCGATTCCCAGGCGAGATACTTAATTACTTTGAAAGCATTTTGTTTTTGAAAGTCCAGGAATTTGAGCAATCACACGTGAGAAATAACGAGACCTGCTCCATTGATTTAATTTCGCCGACAGCCGGGACTCGACTAACGTGATATACCTCGGCAGACGATGTGTATGTGCACTGGTACACTGCAAACACAAGCGTAAGTGTATAAGTCAATGTAACTCTAAGCGTATGTGTAATCGTGTAACGAATGCATGGTCTTACGCAATCGTCGAATGTAATAAGTCATTTATATTTATTTACAAAAGCAATTACTTAGTTTTGGCATATACACTTCTGGTTCACTCAGGTTTGAGGGTCGGTCAGGTGATGTAATATTACAGTAATTTAAAATTTAAAAAAAATATTTTTTTGACTTGGATATCATAGTCACCTGATCTCTAACATATAGAATATTTAATTATTTATATTTCAGTATCCAGGCTTCAAACCATTGCACCTACAGAAAAAATATGTCCACACTCCACGAAATCCAACTGTCATCTGATTTATGTCCACCCATTACACAACTCACATATGCACACCCATTACAAAATATTGTCTTTAAATATCTTACATTAAAGCAAATGAAATATTTTTATTAATCGCAAATCCATTGAATATAACATATTACCATACCAGTCAAGTACACATCTGCGCAACTTAACGAGAGAGACATGTACTTCCTCAGCCGAGGACTGCCAATGTGAGACTGAAATAACTCCTATTACTCACATGCATTCGACTACCATTTCGTAACGGGATACTTTATTAGGAAGGAATAATTTTAGTCTCACTCTAAGTTTACAAGTCGACAATGCTATCTGTAAGGCATCGTCTGCCAATACAAAGTGTTTTCACAGATGTGGTATGCTATATATTAGACTAGCCTTTTCAGTGCAATGTTATTACAGCAAAGGAAATATCGTACATAGTATTGAACTGTTCTCACACATACCATCAATGGTAGCAATTCAAGATACGATAGTATTAAATGGACCTTTGTAGTATAATATCATAACTTATGATACGATCTTATTGCAGGTAAACAGTGTGAGATTTCTGAAACGAACATGTGCTCATACTTACTACACTGCAATCTCACGGGCGTGTTGTAAACTCTCGATGTAGTAGTCATTCCTTAAGCCGTAAAACGGCGTTAATGTCAGGAACTAGGTAGTTAAAGCTTGGAAGCCACAAAATAGAGTGCGGCACATTGGCTATAGTATTACCTAATGTTTGAGGGCAGAAAATGAAGTTATGTTTTCATGTATTGTATTGTATGCGTGTGAAATTGCATAATGTACAATAGAGGTAAATATCTTGTGGATTTAGCGAAGAAAATATCTGCCAGTGAAAATCAATCTCAAGGTAAGTGTGAAATTATGTAATATAAACCTGTTAAGAGTTTGTCCTCGACATAGTACCTTTTGTAAAGTAAACTGTAAAGGCATGTCCACAATAAGCTTAGTCTAAAAACGTATTATATTCGAGAGATAATGTGAACATCATAATTGTGATGTCCGATGTTTGGCTTTACGAAACTGGCAACAAAAAACTGTAAATAGATTACATTTAACACATTTAACGTATTCAGTTGTTATATTTTTAGGTTATATTTGTGATGTTATGCAAATGACATCATATTGTAATTGCTAATTCAAGAATTGCATTAAATAGTTAAACAACTATTTTGTTTTCATTTAACGTTTCTGTGTTTGCTTATTAATTCGGTTATATTATTCATATCCCTGTGATAAAATAAGTTATTGTCCCTTATAAAACGGAACTAAGACCTCTGCACTACCATGATGAGTTTACGGGAATACAAAACAAATATACTGCCTAAATTACTTATACATGACAATGTTTGGAAAAATAAAAGTTTGAAGTATATGATGATAGTATGAAAAATGCGCAACCATAAACATCAGTAACTATTGGTTATAGTTTTATATAGACTGAAAAATTTTGATTAATATTTACACGTGCCAAGGTTGGCGAGAGAAGACTGTACTATATTATAATTAGCGAACCCACTATATCGTCAACACTTTTAACTATATGAGTAAAGCTTCAAAAATAGTTGTAAACACAATATTTATTAATAGTTAATACTACACTTATGGTAGCTAAAAATAACTACATACTATATACTAAATACATTTTAGAAGTTGAATACTAACATTAACTACCCATGCCTCTCAGACATCAAACAAACCATGAACACATCCAGCCACTAACCAAAAGTTAGGAGCAAGTGATATTCTCACACCTTCTTTGTTCTAGGAACTGTTGTTATTCTCTTCTTTCCTTTATTTTTTTTTTGGTCCACCAATTCAAACTTACATTCACACAAACTCACCCCAACATACTCTATTTTAAAAAATAATTTAAAAAACCCATTTTTTAGATACTTAATACAAACTGTACTATACAAGGTACATAATGCAGACCGACACAAAATACCTTACTCACTAAAATATAGGAAAAAAATGCAATCAATTAAATTTCCTCCTAGAACAATTATAAAATTCCCAACTAAATTTTAAAAGTTATCAGGAAAGCTGCTATCAGTCTTCAAATTCCTAAAAAAAAAAAAAAGTGTTAGCCAATAAATAATTTTCAATAATGAAAATTCGCAACAATTTTTATAGTAAAAATAGTATGAACAAAAATGTTAACTACCAACTAGAACTATATTCCCATGGGGTTAAAAACTTTATAATAATTACATTGAGTTAAAAACTTTATAATAATACTGTGAAAAAATCACAATACTATTTAAAAAAACCCTATATGGTTATTCTTATTTACTTACATTACTTCTACTACCATATTCTCAATAGAGGTAAGTTTAGATAGCAGCTGGCGTGGATCGAACAGAGGCATGCGTGGAGGTTGGCTGGTGCGCGGAAGTCTCATACATATGCCAGGAATGGTGCGTCCCGAATAGTGGCGGAGCCTGGAGCCCGGCACAGCCAGACCCGGAGCAAGCTCAGTGCATGGACGTCTCACTCAAGTTCAGAGCCCGGAATACTAGCAGCGCTTATCACTAAAATAGCGTGCTCCTGAACTTATGTCGAGTGATAACATTACTGGTCCGACCTGGAGTCTGGAGCCCGGCACAGCCAGACCCGGAGCGAGCTCTGTGCATGGACGTCTCACTCAAGTTCAGAGCCCGGAATACTAGCAGCGCTTATCACTAAAGTAGCGTGCTCCTACCCTTATGTCGAGTGATAACATTACTGGTCCGACCTGGAGCCCGGCACAGCCAGACCCGGAGCGAGCTCAGTGCATGGACGTCTCACTCAAGTTCAGAGCCCGGAATACTAGCAGCGCTTATCACTAAAGTAGCGTGCTCCTACCCTTATGTTGAGTGATAACATTACTGGTCCGACCTGGAGTCTGGCTTAGTAACAGTGGGATGTCCGCGTACCATGGCTGTCATTGAACTAATGAAACGGGAGTAGGTGGGACGTGGTATATAACCCCCATCCTCCAAAACCAACATCATGTATCGTACATATATACAGTCGGATTAAATATCATTTAAATGTTTTTATAGGAACGAAATATCATCTCGGAAATGTTTTTCTTTGACATTTAATTAAATTTTAACAAAAAAACCTTATTAAATGCTTTATTTCATAAAGTCAAACGTAATTTTTATTTTTCGGGAAATATTGGATTGTTAATTTATCATAATTCAGAATAACCGACAAGGCGATGACGTGTGACACTGAAGAATAATAAATTAGTCTGCATGCGCTTCATTCAAGGGATAGAAAATAAAGTTAAGGTAGAGCTACCACGTAAATACGAGTGCCTTGATACGGTTTGTAATAGCATACGTCAGCCCCCGAGAGTATTGTGAGGGTAATTAAGGATAACAAACAGAGGAACCAGTAAAATTATTTTATAAATAAATTAATCTTACATTTACACCATATTGGATATTCAATATGTTATTTTGCTCTGCGTGTTTTCCTATGAAGCCCTGAACTGATGTCTCGTGTTCTACCAACTGAGATAATTTAAATAATTATTCATTATTTTAATTTACACATTTTTGCATTAATATAAAATATGTTGAAAGTGTTGTGCTATATAGGCACGCCTCCGCGACACTCCCTTTTTTTTAATGCAACAAAATAATTTTCCTTATGAGTCGCCGACCATTTTGCAATATGTCCTTGTGAGTTATAATTAATTTAATTTTTCCGGATTCCAGGATATGATTTCAGTTTCACACTTTTTTGATTGCCAAAATCGTTATATATTAACGAATGTTTTATTATATATTTATTAACCATTGGATTATAATAATACTTTAATTATGGCTGTTATTATTTCGTTTATTTTTATTTGGAATGATCTGAGATATAATTTATATTTAAAGCCAATTTGTCTTGTAATTTATAAATATGTTTTTAATTTGAAATATTTGACATACATTTAATTTAATTAATGTTTATTCCTGTTTTCACGTTGATAATATATTTCCCTATATTCTGTTTATTTTACAGTACAAGTTATTTATTTTCTATAGGCCAAAATAAATATGTATTCGATATTAATTTCTCTCAGTTATATTTCCCCTGTAATTTCAATTCTACTCATTTTTGACACTCTGAAAGAGTCTTCATCAAGTTCGCTAAATTTTTCCAGACAGCATTCGTCTTCTTGTTCCCGGTATGACCGGATGTAAACTACGGTGTTTGCAAATTATTTTTTAGCGACAATCGTCGTTATCCCCTACCACGCTTCATGTTGGCGTGGCTATGTTCTCCAAGTCCGCGGGTGATCATGTATCCAGTGCGTGACTTCGCACAGAAGCATATTTCTTTCTGTGCTCACTTGCCAAACTTGCAGATCTTTATTATCTTGTTCGTGTCACTTTTGGACCATCCGCGACATCTTGGAACTAACGGTACCTGTGTTTACCACAGTGGTGTCCCCTGGTGGTTGACTTTGGTACAGACACTTTGTTCCTAGGCTCGCTGACGTCATGACATGTTGGCGAAGTGCTGCGGCCTTCAGACAGTTTGTGAGTACGTAAGCCACTTTGAAGTTTTACAACAAAATGTTGTGCATCACCTAGTGGAGCCTAGTTGTAGTTTTTTTTTTTTTTCATTTTGGTGCGTCGCTACTTGATTTTGGCATATTTCTGGATAATGTAGTAATTCGCATCTCTACCATCATTGTGAGTACGTCTTCAATTTGTTTTCCCTCGTTCGATTCCATAATTAATTCTTTACTCGCTATTTTAATACAATTGTATTGTATGTTGCAGTGAGGGTTCCCCGGGTCTCAACTTTATACCTGCTTGACGTCCACGAAGTCTCCTTTTGGGCTCGTGGATTGCGACTCGTATCCAAGTCTCTTCATGACCTAGTATACGCTACTTTTCATCAATATTTAATATTTCGCCTTCTACAGTATTCAATTGATATTGGTTCAACTAATTTGGACAGTTAAGTGGACTAACCATTTAAAATAATTAATTGATCTATTTCATGCACAAGTAATTTACATACTATATAGCTACCAATTTATATGTGTTATTTACACTATTTATAACTTGGGTAGTAATGATTACTTAATTCAATCTATGACAGTTTTTTTTTACTTTGCTTGTGGTTTTGTTACGCGCATTAACGTACCTTAATTGGCATTCATATTTAAATTAAAATAAAACAGGATTAATATATAAATTTTATAACATAATGTGCAGGAATCCCATTTCAATTGGTTAAATGCTGGCCATACATTCTTTTATACATTTATGTATCATTGAAGTTTAGAATTTTCATGATATGGTTAAGTTATTTTTATCTTAGCCCTGTATTCAAGCAGCTCAGGTGCATTATGTTCTGAGAATTATGTTTCATAACGTTTTATAAACACTATATTACTTCATTTTGATGCAAATATTTAAATTCATCTTACATCATGTTTATTTATTTAAGTACACTAGCGTGCTAATTGGTTTGGTAGTTTGTATATAATTTATATTGATCACTAAAGAAAACAATACATTTAAAAGGGGATTATTTAAGCACACCACAATTCCATATTTCTTTATTTGGTTTACAAACATATTCTCTCTGGGCCTTTAATTATTATTTATCTACAGTGTTATTAACCTGTTTTAATTAATTATATAATGTGATATGTGCAACCACCCAGCATTAGTAATTAATTGTTTGTTTACATCGCTTCCAGACCTTTTCGCCACTTCTTTGGTTATTTTATTTTTTATTTTGTGTACGAAGAACTGACTGCATTTGTATTTTTGAGAAGCGGTATGTTTACATTTTGGTCAAGGCCACACAGTCGTCACAAAACGGACATAATTTTTCTAATTATTACATATTTTAATTATAAAAATGTAAATGAAACCGTTACATTTATTCACAACATGTTTCGAAAACGAAATTGACATAATAGTTTTATTTTAGAGTAAAATATTTCGCTGTTATCCAAATGCTTTTCCACATATAACAAACTGATAATAATTTCAGAAATTCGCCTTGGGAATATCTACAATTGAAAACCTTCATTCCTCTCATCTCAACACTACGTTCTGTAATGCTTTTTTCATGCTTCAATCCCCAATAAAGTTAAAAGTTATTTACTGAGTTATGCATTGCTTTATTTCCTAGTGATGTAAATAAGTGTTTATATGTTTTACTAATTGACATAACGTAAACAAATGCAGTGTCATATGTGCATACTTATTCTAAAAACACTATTCTCTACAACACTAAAATCATTGTCGATCGTTAAACTGGAAGTATATACACTTGAACATTTATACTGCAGGAAGCCGTAGATACTTCGACATATCAATGAGAAAGTCGAGGAAGGTGATGATGACGAGTGAAACTAGTTCCATATTTTCTAGGTAGGTTGTATGATCGGCGACTTGTAAGTCTTTGCCGTCCAGGCAAACGGCCAATGCACATGCACAACCTTCCTCCACCAGGTGTGTCGCAGTGCTATGTTTTCCCTAAGATTTTCTAGGTAGGTTGTATGATCGGCGACTTGTAAGTCTTTGCCGTCCAGGCAAACGGCCAATGCACATGCACAACCTTCCTCCACCAGGCGTGTCGCAGTGCTATGTTTTCCCTAAGATTTTCTAGGTAGGTTGTATGATCGGCGACTTGTAAGTCTTTGCCGTCCAGGCAAACGACCACTGCACATGCACAAACTTCCTCCACCAGGCGTGTCGCAGTGCTATGTTTTCCCTAAGATGTTTTTTTTTATTACAGCATCGCATGGAAACAGAAGCTACATCACCTCTTCGAGAGCAGTATTCGTAAACGTGATTACAATTTCACAAATTGAAGTTTGTCAAAATAATAAGAATTCTTATTCAAAATGTAATATATTTTATAAATAACTATATAATAAAGTTAAACAAAGAACATTACATTTCCTGTTAACCTGTAAACCAACATTTCAAGAGCAAAAAGTAAATATCCATTCCTACTATACTTTCCATACACACACAAACACAAACTTTGTAATCAACCAATTTTCTTAAAAAAAATTTTTAACTCAATAAATATTTTTCAATGCATTAACTTACAAGTTGTGTTTATATACCAATACATGCTCTACTATTCAGCTTTGTGATTTGAATCACACAAAAACCTAGAAATGGTACCTAAACTCAAGCCATTTTAAATTTCATTACTTCCTCACAAGAAGTTTTATTGTAAAAACCTGCACAGCGTAAACGAATTCGACAAATCATGTGAAAACCTACTGACATATTGCATTCTTAAAATTCGTAAAAATGGTTAAATATAGCATTTTTAATGCTCCCCTATTCAGTTTTCTTATGCGAAAAGAGACAAGTACAAACACATGGACATTTTATTCCGTAGGCTTTGATGACGTGTAATAAATTTCTACTGTTACACATATAATTTACTCAACATCACAATGGCAACACTGCATAGGAGCGATTAGGTACTGGGCACATGATTTAGTGCCGCCTTTATCACTCCCTCGCTTCTTAACCTTAGAAGCAAAGCTCCATCACACTCTTAAACATCTCGGCTGTCTCAATATATATAAGGAAATTATTTGTCAAGTGTAGGATTCGAAACCATACTAGCCTTACAGGGAACCTGAGTTTAAATCCACTGCCTTAGACCACTCGCCCACACTCGCCCACACTCGCCCACTATTAGAACATTCGTCCGAATGTTCTAATAGTGTAGAAATTTCAGAAAATCTTTTCTTTATTTATAATAAACATTTAAGTATTCCATCACATCACCGTCTTCGCATATCAACATTTATTTTCAATATGTATATATGTATAGTATATAAACACACTATAATTTTTTTTTGCAAGATTAGAAAATTCTAACAGTTTTTATATAACATATATATATATATATATATGTTTTTAAGGTTTCTCAACTTGCAAAGTAAGGATCATTTCTTTTCACATTTCATGACACTGATAAAAACAATATAGTTTCAAGTGTTGATGTAGATGGTGAATAGACTTCTTGCCCATAGTCACACGCAAACATACACATACGCACACACACACACATATACACTCGCTCATACATTCACACATATGCATAAACCCGTGCTGTTAATTGCTGCAGATGTACATGACGAATATAAACTTTTGCAAAATATTGAAAGTGCAGTGCGCAAAAGGAAACATATGGTAAAACAGATGTGTAGTAGAGTCAATAGACACTGTCAAACAGTGTTTTACAGATGAATATACGAAAAGTGCAAAGTCGACAAAGCACTCTCTAGCAGCAACCTTGTCCACACAGCAGAACACGACGTGCACTAGAGCAATCCACTCGGCCCTATCCATGTACCCACTTTTTAAGTAGTATCTGCTTTCTAGAATATTTACAGCTTATAAAGTTAATACATGCTGGGAACAATGGAACTGCTTTCGGCTCTGCATTTGTATTAAAATGCTAAGACTATGACAGTAATTACTAGGCAAAGTGTGTTTTCCCAACTGTGGAGAAAACAGTAATTGGGGGTATAATAGTGTTTTACTATAAGTGTGACAGTGCATACACGTGTTAACAGACACACAGTAGTGATTATTCATGAGCACATGTAGTAAGTCAGCACCATAACTACTACAAATATTTTTTACACAATTAACATTAGATTACATGGATGTCCTAACATACCATAAAAGAAAGAGTGTCAGAGGACACAAAGTTACAATATGAATAGCAATTAAATTACTCATTTTACACCAGTCCAGAAGCCACAAAGTCTGATAATAGAGACAAGCACTACCACACCCAGTCAATATTAGTGGGCTTACAACTAAATAATTTCTAGAACTGTATATGCAAAAACACTGAATCGCACACAGAAGTAAACAAATTTAGACACACAAGAGGTACACCCACCCAATATGGAACAACCACAGGCAGTACACCTATTCATAAAGTAGACAGAATATATTCCGATATTCGGGGGTGAAAACCATGAAAATGTAATAGAATTTCTAGAGCAATTTCAGGCAGCAAGAGAAGTAAATGGGTGGAGCGAAAAGGATGAATGCAAGCACATAAATTGTTATCTAAAAGGCACAGCAAAAAGGGCATATGAGAAAACAGAACAGTCTAAACAAGGGGATCTAACATGGGAAATTATCGATACGCAGTTAAAAATAACATTCACTCCCACAGGTGAACATGACAAATACAGACAGCTACTGTATGCGAAGAGACAACAGTTAGGCCAAAGCATTCAAAAGCCCATTGAAGATCTACAATATGATAGGTGCAGATATAACCCTCACATCAACGATGCAGAAATCATTAATATTCTGTGGAAACCACTCTTGTCTCAATCGTGAACAAAATAATTGCATTGGAAAATAATACACTAGACCACATGATAGCCAATCTCGAAAGTATCAAACTAGGAATTCAAAGGTACAATCAGACACTAAACCAATCGCCACATAACCCAGAAACAGAAAAATCTCAGGCTGAGGTAGCAAAACTAAATGACGAACTTGCAAACTTGACACTGCAAATACAAAAGGTTAAAGAAAATGCAGAGCAAAATAATCAAAAATATGCAAATAATTACAGATACACAAGACCACAAGGGTACAGGTATCAGACACACGGACAACAGTACAGACAGCAGCAAACCCAAGAGGTCGATATGCCAAGAATTCAACACCCAACATAAGTCAGCCAATATCAATAGTAAAAGAATATAGACAAGCACATCCCCACCAAAACTATAGTCAGGACAGGTCTTACCAAAAAAAATATGTAAATTCGTCGCAGAAAGACAGAGTCACAAGAAACTTGTATGATAACAGAGTTCAAAACTGGCAAGGAAACATACTAAGTAAGACTAATACACAAAGGTGCAATAATTTGTCTCAAAAACAAGTCGAAACTAAATTGAAGCAAAAAAACTAGGAAAAAAGAGGTGTCGCATTTCCCCCGAGGAGGAATATAGCATAAATACGTGCAGAAATATCTTCAGCAAGAGAGTATACTGGATAACATACACAGACATTGTGCGCATAAAAACAAATAATCAAACAGGCACTAGAAGTACAGGAGTTAGAAGTGAATTTCCGCAAAATCAGGGTAAAGTAAGTCATGATATAGGAAATCGCGGCAATAACTACAAAGTATAGACAAACTTTAAAGCCACGAGGAAAGAAATGAGCACAGAAAAACAGCCAACAAGCTACAGAACACGAAACAGTAGACAGGTCAGAAAATATAACAGCTGCAAAAAACAAATCACGTAAAGAGGTAAGCCAGTTAATTGGTCCACATAACGAAGTCCAAAATACGTGTGTCCTACGCTTCTATGCGGGGCACAAAGCAAAACACTACAAACTCATTCCAAACCACAACATTGAGTTTCGCACTAATATTTCAGCACATTTAAAAAAGTTAAAAACTAATTTGCTATAGGTCAAGTCACATTTTGTGTTAGCAAGGATGGCATGGCTCACAAAATTACATAACACCAAAACGGGACCAACGGTCGGCAATGACGACAATTTTCAATACAAACAAACTGAACCGACCGAAGTTCCGCAAACAAACACGCCATGGTTAACAGTTGCAATGTCAAAAGACGATTGTCCATATAGCGACAATGCACATTCAAGAAAATATCCGTGTTAAACAATATCATGCATTAATTTACACAGGCTGTTCTCAGAGTTGCATAGCAATCACTCCAATTTCAAACCAGATCCTAGAACCAGTGACAGAAAAATTTCACTGGTAGGACCATCACAGGAAATAGAAGCGACTAAGTTCAAAATTAATATAGAGTTGAGCATATAGGGACACACTTTCTCTCAAGATTTCTTTATTTTTGATAATCTTGACATGGACATTATATTTGGAGTAGACTTCATTAAGAAATACGACGTTATAACTATTCTGAAACATAATATTCTATTTATCAATGAAAATTACTATGACAAAGTTTTGCATGTGCCAATTTATACTTCAGTAATCTATAATAATAACATAGAGAAAATCACATTCTGTATTAATAGGACTGAAACAATATATAACATGCAGGAAGATATTTACACCGAAAGTTAATAAAAAATTAGAGCATTACCAAAAACAAGATATCTACAAATTAGTTGAACAATACAAGGTTAGGTTTGCACACAGCATACTCGAACTAACAGAGGCAAGGGAATTTCAAATTAAGCTTGAACTAGACACAGACAAAGTAATATCAACCAGACCTTATTGTATGAGACCCAAATTCAGGGAGGAACTGCTACAACAAATCAAGGACATGCAAAAGGCTTGACTTATCGAGGAATCTGACTCGGCTTATTCTGTACCGAGCCTTACTATACATGAAAAACATTACAGATTAAGAATTCTTACTGATTTTAGAACACTCAACCAACAATTAATAAAAGTACAGTATCCACTTCTGCGAAGGGAAGCCATTATAAACAATCTACAAAATTCAAAATCCACTACTTCTCTTCATTTAATTTCCAGGTTTTACTCAATTCCAGTAAGGAAGGGAGACTGCCACAGATAAGCATTAACGATCGATGGCGTGAGATTATTCCAATATTGCAGAATACATATGGGCCTAAGCCCATCTCCACAATTCTTCCAGAAATTCATTAACGTATTATTAGGACCATTCAGATGGACCACAGCTATTGCTTTCATATATTATATTTTAATAATTGGAAACACATTTAGAGAACACTTTGACAACATTAAAATTTTTTTTCAAAGGCTGCAAGAGTTTAATGTGAAAGTTAATGCCAAAAAGTGTAACATTGCAGAACTAGACATCAAAATCCTCTCTGACAAAAATATATTATATTATAGCATTTGCCTCGAAGAAACTTTCAAACAATTACCGAGATGGAGAGCTACGGAACGTGAACTAAGACAAATTAAATATTTCTGCTCCTATTTCCGACAGTATTTGTATGGTAGACGTTTTGTAATAGAAATAGATCACACTATCCTTAGGTATTTAAAATCCATGGTGGAAGACAATCTACGGATACAAGAAATGGCTATAGCTCTCGCCTAATAAGATTTTGAGGCAAATATCGTTAGGAGTAAACTCAATACTCTTGCAGTTACAATGATTCACATCCCAACTAAAAGCTAGAGGACAAGCCAAAATTGATACAATAACAATGAACACTAGCTAATACAAGGTGAAACAAGAAATACTATGCTGTAAGTAAATATATTGAGTGTTGGCATAAGACCTTTCCCAAAACCCAGCAAAGTGGCAGAAATAAAAAAAAAATCGCTAAAAATATTGTTAATAACTGGCCTGATATAAAAATCATATTAAGAAGGAAATGCTTACAGTAGACAAATCAATTATTAGCTAAGCTATTTTGAAAGGGTAATACATTCCAGCTCACGCAATTGCAAAAATCATCATGGAGACATTCCAAGTACACGTGGAAAATTCCCTCAACAATATCAAAACAACATGAGTCGATCTGGTGTTAAATTGTCAAATACTTATAACCACCACTCAAAATACAACACATTTTATACCTGTATCACGAGCAGGAATATGTAAATATTGAAAATTATAGTCAATTATTCCTGTGCCCGATCGACAACAACACATCACCATATTTAGGTGACTACCAAAACGATTCGCACATAAAAAAATAAAACTGCACTCACAGAACCGGACAAAGCCGACATTAAATACAAAAAGTTAGCTAGGCACTTCAGCATATTCGGAAATGTCGAAATATATTGAATGATAAATACCCCCTTTGGCGAGTAAAAGTTGACATTTGTTCCGGCATAATTATGTACAAGAAATAATCGCAGCGCATCACACTGCACTGTTAGGAGGTAGACATTTTGGCACTGTAAAGATATTGCAAAAAATCGAAAACAGTTATTGGGATAATATGCGTACTAACGTCAAAAACTACATACAAATTTTGAGATATGCCAAAAGACTAAACCAAGAAACCAAAAGCCATTAGGGCAGCTACAGCCAATCGCACCCCCACCCTTATTGAAATTTTGGTCTCTAGATGCGAAAAGTCCCTTAATGACATCGCACAAGGGCAACAGTTGTATAATTCATCATGACCAAGTTCTTTTGTAGATACATAGTGGCGAAGGCGGTAAGGAGCATTGACACCCAAACATGCGCAAATTTCATTAAGGATGTGATGTTGAGACACAGCTACCCTCAACAGATACTAACAGATAGGGGAACCTCATTTAATAATGAGTCAGTAGAAGAGTTGCTAAGGAAATTACAAATCAAAAACTCACAAACTACAGCATACAACCCTGCATGTAATGGGTTAACCAAAGCTATGAATTAAATAATCCCTAATAAGTTAACTGCTTGTGCACACGAAGCTCCCACAAATTGAGCGAGTACATTGATTTCATAATTTTTAATTATAATTTTTTCATCAATAGAAGCACAAAGTTTATAACGTTTTATCTGTTGCATGGCGTAGAGGTCACGCAACACATGCACTTAATTACTAACAATTATTCCGAGTGAGGTGTCAAATGGTGCGAAAAAGTAAGGCAGGACAGAGATCAATCTAGACTAAATTTAATAGAAGCTAAGAAGATGCAGAAAAACTATTTTGACAGAAAAGTCAGACCCAACACTATCCAGATAGGAGACTGGGTGTGGATATGCAATAGGGTTCACAGTTAATCTCTTACATTTAAATACAAAGGACTATTTAAAGGTGTTGAGAAAATACGGCTGTCTAAATTGCTGATACAAATAAATAAAACCAGAGAGCATAAAGCGATTCAATAAATACACACAACTCTAGGCACGCACATGTCAAATAATGATAACATTTTCTTTTTCAAAGCAGGCATGAAGAGAGAACAAATTGAAAAAAATTGCATAAATTAACGCTATATTAATTTTGTTACAGAGTAAACGATGGCATGTCTATGATTACAAAATATAACCCGTTCACAGCCAGACAACGCGGATGGCAACATCTGCAGCGATGACACGGCTCAGCAGCTACTTTCCAGCCAACACAGATGTCAACGGCGAAAGTGACAGCATCAGGGAGCAGAGCAATTGCCATTTAAGTGTGCAGCATGATGTACCCGACAGTGCGTGCATCTGCCAGAACGTACTCTGGGTTATCACTACTGCTAGATTAATTTACAAAATGAATACAAGTGAATGTGTTTTGTAACCTTACATTTTTAGCAGCAGACAATAGGCACATGGATGCAGCACGAGGTCGCGTGCAGCACAGGTAAACAGTAGGTATGTAAACAAATCATGCCGCCTTGTTAATAGTGCTGCTGCTGACCTCACACAGCTATAAGACAGTTGAGCACCATGTACTGGACACGTAACACCCAGTAAAGTTAAAACTTTTACTAATTTAAAAGTGTCTTTAAAAAAAAAGTGCTAAATGTATTCTGAAATATAGCCTCACTGCTTATTATTATGTAAGTCACACCCGATGGCGCATAGAGTGACACATATGGCGCGAGAGTCTGATTAAATAATATTGCAAGCAGAGTGTAAAATTATAATGACTGCCTAAAAGGGCAATTAGGCACACGCTGTAAAAATACTGTAATGGTAGAGGTAGTTAAACTTCATATTTTAAGCCACAGGGCACAGGCATATGACATATGGTACCAGTCACAAGATAGTTACACGAGAAAGCATGTGCGTATATAACAGTACTAGCTAACACTATAGTCAAAGATCAATTTCACACTTGACGTTTGCTCTCATTAAGGTAACAAAGTTACCCACACACATGTAGCCACATGACTTGTACGGTGAACGACAGACAGTTCACATATGGCACGCCTGAAGCACACATATTAGGCGCTGTAATGACGTAAGTTGATAGCATTAATATAAGTTACACTCATGCAGACTCAAAATTACTATATGAATTAATATATTATGTATTGGTCCAGTAGTCGCGAGTCCAGCGCGTCAAGGATATTGTATCACGAATAACATGTTACAGATGAGCGGCGGAAGTTATAATCGCTGACTCTGTCTTTTTAGTCAAGACTTGTGCATCACACCAACAAATAGCATTGCATTTGCGATCGCAACCTGTACAAACATTCCTATAGCCTCGAAGCATAGTGGCCACTTATATGTGTATAAATTGTATGAAGCATATAAGAAGCGCGTATTTAAGAAATCTAAGTTTATTCATATTATAACAGACTAAAAAAAAAACTAAAATCATTGAGATAACACATTGTGTAATGTAGAAATGAATTTAAAAGAGTGACATACTCTAGCGATTTATATAAGTTGGTAAATAATATATGTCCACAAATATAAAGAGGAGTCAGAAAAGTAGGGTTAAGTTATATGTTTTAATTAGGGCTAGACTTTTAAAATTCATGTCAAAACTACCACCCCAAAGAAAATGGGAAAAGTGTATTCACAATGTGCCACATTTATATTTTTTATTAAATGCACTGACATTACATAGGTAAGTCTTAAATAAACTCTAGCATTGTGATGTATCAAACCACAACATACTAAATTCCTTCCTACCACAATTCAGTGATCGGCACGTAGAAATAATTTAAATGTGGCCCGACCACCACCCTACTCCCGGTGAGACATAAAATAATGTGTGGCTTATAATGCATTACTGCAAATTGCACGTGTATTCATAACGAAAATATAGTATTGTTTCTTTAAAGAGAGGGAGATAACTAGTGAAAACTATTACAAAGTGTACTAAATTTTTTTGTAATGTAACACATCATAGATGGTTTAATGGTAAACTAGCCATCATAGAACAATTTCTAGGCTCCTGGGTTTGAGCCACGTCATGGATTTCTTCTCCTACATTGCAGCCGCCATTATCAGGGAACAATACCAGACCTATTAAGGACAGTCGAAGGAAGAGGCCCTTATATATTCTGATTTATGGATGGCTCTTACCTAATTGGCGGGGTTATTCGGCCAATCAAAGACTGTCTTCCTCCTAATTGGCTTAGGTGGTTGGCCAATTTTTGTGCGGGTGTAGTCTCTGCCCTGATTGGCTGGACTATCTGGCCAATTGCAGTCTGTCTTCCTCCAGATTTGTTCAGGTGGTTGGCCAATCCTGGCGAGTCTGTGTTCTATGATCTCGCATCACAGGATTTCAGATCATCTATGAAGAGATTTGCACATATTTGTTTAACTTGTGAACAACATCTGTGTTAATGTTATTCGGATGTTTTAATATTTCTATTGATTCTCTAATGGTTCTTGGTCTATAAGTTCGTATGTTGGCTATTGTGCTGTGCTTGTCGAAATCAATACTATGTTCGGTTTTCATGGAGTGTTCAGCAATACCTGACTGCTGGTTTTCATACTTGTAGGCCCTGATGGATTCGTTTCTCTGGTTGTTATTTTTCTGCCAGTTTGGCCTATTTACAGTTTCCCGAATGAGCAAGGTACCTTGTAAACTACAGCGTGTTCATCCCAGGATGCTTTCGGCTTTGTTTATAGGTTTCATGATGGTATGTATATCATTTTTCTTCAGTAAGCATGCCAGCCAGTCAGTGGTTCCTTTGACATAGGACAGTATAGCGATTTGTTGTAAGTGTTCTTATTCTTTTATTCTGGGCTGCTTCTTGATGCTCTGTTCTACCTCACGTTTTGAGTAAACATTAGCTTCAAGAGTTATGGTGCGATGTTTCACTTCTGCCTCAATATGTTGTTCTTCACATACCTATGCTTTTCGCTCTGTTTACCAATGTGGAAATGACTGTTCTCTTCTGTGTTGGCGATTGGCGACAGTTTGCTTGCAGATATCTGTCAGTATGGCTAGGCTTCCTGTAAAATGTGCGACCTAAGGTAAGGTTCTGTGTCCTGTATACCATAACATGTAGAAATGGAAGTTGGCCATATTTTACCATTACCATAGAGAACCTTATCTTGGGATGGATGCTGTCAAGATGTTCTAGGAATTATTGTAGTCTCTATTCTCCATGACTCGACACCACTAAAGTGTCATCAACATATCTAAACCAACATTTTGGTTGGTAGGTGGTGGAGTGAATAGCTCTCTCTCTTTAAAGTTGGACATGAAGAGATTAGACAGTAAAGGAGAAAGTAGTGACCCCACGGCAGTGCCCTCATATTTTGTGTATATATTTCCCTGGTATGAGAAGTTAGTTAAGGTGACACAGTGCTTGATTAGCTTCACCAGTTCTTCTCTGAGGCTGCCCTCACCGAGTTGTTATTGATGAATCTGGAGAGCTTCTGACACTGGTACTCTCGTGAATAGAGAGATGAATCAAAACTGACCAGGATGTCTTCAGGTTGTACTGAAATAGTTCTCAAAATAGCAACAAAATGGGCAGATTTCTGTATGTGCGAGGCCGGAGAAGGTAAAGCTTGTTGAAGGATGTTGTTGCGATATTTGGCCAGCAGATGAGTCGGGAAGCCAATAGCACTAACTATTAATCGAAGATGAACATCCAGCTTGTGGATTTTTGGAAGACCATAGAACTGAGGAGTTCTGGGATCTTTTACAATAAGCTATTTCTCTTTCTTTTCTTCAATCGATGAATCTTTTATGAGTTTTTTGGTTGACATACAGATTTTTCCAAGGTAATTTCGGTTTACAGAATAGACCACATAATACAGAAGTTTACAGATCTTGGTATCATAATGCCAGGTGTTCATTACAACAGTGGCATTATCTTTGTCAGCGCTCAAGATAATTATTTCTGTGTCGCTGCGCAGCCATTTCAGCACCCTCGTCTCCTCTCGGTTAACATTAGGGGGATACAGCTTGGCTTTACATAAAATTCTCGAAGTCTCAGCTCGAAATACATCGGCTGGAGTCACATATATGGGGAGAATTGAAAATTGAATATTCCACCCCGCATAGAAGGTCTTCGATTGGTAATGTGGTTGGCGTGACAGCAAAATTCATGCCCTTTGCCAGAATGGTTATGGTGGCTTCATCCAGTTGTTTGTTCGACAGATTGACAACTACTTTCCTGTAAAGGTTTTTGATTTTCGTCTTATGCATCTCTGCTGTGCGAAGTGAGACTGAAATATTGTAGCTTGTGAAGCAGAAAATATGTCATGTATATTACAGAAATATATTCCAGTCTCAGAACCATGTCCATAAATTCTTTGCATATGAGTCCAGGTCTCGACGTGTCTGGTGGATACTGTCTCGCAGGAGTGCTAGGCTGGCTCAGTGGTATGCCCACCATGCAGCTGGCATTGTGAGGTTCTGTTTGATTCTCATGAACCTAGGAATAACATTGAAGTCTCGACATCTCTTCATAAATGTCAGTGAGCGGAGAAGTTTGGCCTGCTCTTGTTTTAACTGGTCGAATTTCCTGGCTGATCTTGTTCCTTCCTCCCCATAAAGGTTGTATAAAATAGTTCGCAGGCTTTTGCGGCCATTGTCGTCAATGTATAGGCTTCTGGGTTTTAGCAACTTCGTGGGTTTCTTCTCCAATATTTCGGCAGTCATTGCAGCTGCCATCATTAAGGAACTATATCTCATCAATTGAGGAATGTCATAGGAAGAGGCCCTTATATATTCTGATATATGGAGGGCTGTTTACTGATGGGATGGGCTCTTTGGCCAATCACAAACTGTATTCCTCCTGATTTGCTGAGGTGGTTGGCCAATCCTTGGACGGGTGTAGTCTCTACCCTGATTGGCTGGACTCTCTGGCCAATTGCAGCCTATCTTCCTCCTGATTGGCTGATGTGGTCTGCCAATCCTGGCGAGTCCATGTTCTATGGTCTCGCACCACAGGGTTTTGTGAATGTATATGAAGAGATTTGCCCATATTTTGTTTAGCTTGTAACCAACTTCTCTGTTAATGTTATTCGGATGTTTCAATATTTCTTTTGATTCACTTATGGTTCTTGGTCTATAAGTTCGTATGTTGATTATTGTGCGGTGCCTGTTGAAATCAATACCATGTTTGGTTTTCCTGGAGTGTTCAGCAATAGCTGACATTAGGCGAAGAACAGGCTGGCATTTAAAAGGTATGTTGCTCATGTGGGGAAGTATGCATAGGCTGAACTGGCAGAAAATTAACAATTAGAATAAAACAACTCGTCAGGGCATACGAGTATGAACACCAGCAGTCATGGTAGAGTAACAATGAGAGAAACTTATACAAGGTACAGTACAGGTGGGAAAAATATAAGGTGGAATACATATGAAAACATTTTTACAGGCCAGACAAAATACAAACTAAATTTTTGACAGGGAACAAACTTAGGTTTTAAAAAAACTATACACCTCACCCTATACAATGAAACATAACATATGGAAGGGTCATGATCTACACCTGGTATAATAGAGGCAGGGACATGCTGATGCCAAAAACCAGTGCACAATATATATGACCAAAGGAGTCACATTATGATTTCAAGTCATGGGGTATATTTTAAGATTAATCATATTTATTGCTCTATTTCCTGAAATTATGATAGGCGGAACGTAATCCAGTTTCTAACATTGAGAGATTTGGAAATTATTATTGTAAGATAAATTCCATTTTTAATGTTAGTTGGTATGTGATATCTGAATTTTTCAAATGATTGGCTCTCCAACAGCCGTCGTCCTAAAGCGGATGGTGAGAAAGAGAGAGAGAGAGGGAGAGAGTGAGAGAGACAGGTAGAGAGAGATAGCGAGAGTAAGCACTATCTGTCGCGAGTGGGGGAAACTGTTCAGATACTGTAGCATGGATGCGAAGACTGGTGGTTGGCGCAGATAGCAGAATCCAGCGGAAATATGTACCCTGCTGAGCTCCCATTCGTAACACAACACAGTGACACCAGTAATCTGATCTGCTTAACAAAACAGACGAGAAATTAACTTCATACTTTTATTTTTTATCAATTTATTTTCTAATTTTTATAAAACAAATCGTATGTAACCATATAGCATTTTGAATAGCAGGTTGTATCGGGACGTGTGGCATAACACTGAAGTGTTGTGCATGATTAATATTTTGGTATGTATATTGTGGCATATTTGTGGCCACGAAATTTACAAAGAAATTAATTTAAATTGAAAATAAAATCAAAATCATTCAAGAAAAATCTTTATATAAATAACTTTTCAAATATAGGTTCAATGTGGTAAACAGTATCCGAAAGGAATACATAAACATTAAAGATATTGACTTTATGAAACCCTTTCTCTAATACTGAAATCTTAATAATTTTCCATCAAGGGCATTAAAAATATATAACCATCAGCAGGTTAATATCAAATGACTAGAATATACTTGTTTTCCTCGCATCCAAATTGTACATTACTAGGATACATTTAAGCAATCACAAAATGCTTTAAAAGGCTGTCTCGTAGTATAACACCCACTACATATTGAATATAGAACAATAATAAAATATAAAAAAATTAAAGTAAAGAACCATAATAAAATATAAAAAAAATTATTGTAAATGTTTCGAAATAAGAGGTCACCGAACCAGTCAATCGTATTCATCCATTTCCACAAGATCAGAAGCAAAAATTATTACACCAAATGACGATTACATGAATGATAAAACTACTACAAACTATGGGATCTCAGGCGAATATGCCTCTCTAATAGCTTAGTCCAAAATCAAAAACATACACACATAAAAGTTCCCTACTACTCATTTGCACATGCCAAAATGAGTGTAAATAAAACACTCTTAAGATCTCAAATATTAAGTTTCCACTTGATATCGTTTTTCACAAAATGTGTTTTACATTGAAGCTCTGTTCAGGCTTATAATTGTAAGCCCTATAGCTGTAAAGGTATATGCCATAAAAAACCAACCACCTTGCTTAATTCCTTAAAGCTTGACACTTGAAATAAAAAGAATGTTCCAAAGTTTCCACAATATAAGAACACCTGATATGATAGTGAGCTGACTCGCAAGTAATTAAGTGCAGTGTGAAAAAAAAAATTCCAAGGCATACTAAAACACATTTAATCATTTCAACCTTGCCACATGTATTCTCACAAAAATCCCGTAATCAATAAATCCAGACAACATAGAGCTTACCAAATCTCATTTTGGAACGAGAGGCCTAAAGGAAAACTTGGAAACTAAGCCATTCCACAGAAGTTCTCTAGAAAAATTAAATATTATCCCTCGCACATAGTGCTGCAGCTCTATATCAAAAAACATCTAAAACTGTACCGATGTCTTACGTCAGAGTTAGCGACGTCCCTCAACACATAAAATTTAAAAACAAGTGTGTCGTACCACAGTGGTATCAAGTAGGGAAGTGATCGAGGACCAGAACAATTCATAATTTCTTAGGTGGGCAGGCTTCGAATATGCATGCGTGGGGAGAGAGGGTAGCTAAATACGAAAAGGTTGATGAAAGGAAGAGGTGAATGGAAAACGACAGAGCACAGCAGCATCTGCCGAGAGTCGAAGCTGCTAGCGCTGCGCAGGTAGGCACCAAGTTATAGCGATGCAGGACGGCGCATCCAACACTCCTTAACAGCATGCCTGGCATCGAATGTGCAAAGATTCAAAGTCACACAAGTAAACATCACAGTAAATAACAGTAACTCATGACACAATATAGAAGAGTTACATCACTTCAAGATTCGAAAATAAATCTTGAAATAAGGCAGGTGGAAATAACGGATTACAGTTACATATCATAGGACACTTCTTGAACATGTTAAGTCGTAACATAGTATAGTTCACTTCCATCCCTCACATAAGCGATAATGCAATAAAGTCTTTCCGAGGAATGGTGAATATGGAGCCCCAACCCCTAGGAGCATCCAATGTAGAAGTCTTCTTGGTGATGCGAGGATGAAGAGTTGCTTCCAGAAGATTGCAGGCAGAGAGACAGCAGCTGGACGAATAGTGGCGAAGCAGGTAGCAGGCGGCTCCACCGACTCTCAAGGCAGGCAGAACTCAGAAGCGGGAAAAAATAAAAAAATACGGTGGCATAAGACTCTAAATATATATATATATCATTAAGGAAAAGGAGGGAAAACACAAGAATTAAAAAAAAATAACAATTCCCAGATAAAAATACTAACAATAGATTACTGTTATTAACAAAAAAGCCATCCACCAACTTCTGTCACTTTAACTTCGATCATGAAACTCTTTGAGGTGGATGACATGGGCTTTGCGATAATCGCGTTTAGAACCTGGATGAGTTAATGACACTGTGTTGCAAGGGATTTACGAATTACATAGAGGCTACTAAATTTAGGAATTAGCTTAGAGCCCAAATCTCTGTCACTATCAGACAGTGTAAAATTCCTACAGAGGACCTTGTCTCCAGCTTGAAAAGGCACAGGGACCATAGCTTGATCAAGGCGTATGGCAAACTCCTGTTTCACGATAGCGAGACGACTCCACACACCAGCCAGCAGACAGTCTCGTCAGCATCAGACAAGGAAACAGGTGGGGAAGGAATATTCAATATGTTACGGAATGGATGACTTAGGTGGCGACCTAAGAAGGGGAAAGAAGGACGAACCCCAGTTGAATCATGAAACGCACTATTAAAGCCTAGGTTAATAAAATCCAAATCTTTATCCCAGGTTGCCTGCTCCTGATTATAAAAATTGATAAACATGCTTTCAGATTTTTGTTAATTAGCTCAACATGGTTTCCATTTGGAAAGTAAGGGCTGGACGTATAGTACTCCATCGCCCACCGATAGCACATGTCTTTAAATAAATAAGATTGAAAATAACGGGCATTATAGGTAAGCAGCTCTGCAGGCGCACCGAAAACTTTCCAAACTTGTTCTGACAGAGCCTTTGCTATGCTGGATGCCTTCATATTTTGCAATGGTAACCGAATTACATACTTTGTAAACATGTCTAACAAAATTAACACCTAAATGTTCCCTTTACGAACAAATCAGAGGAGCAAAAATGTCAAGATGTACAATCTGCCAAGGATGTTCTGGAATCTGCACTACAGACCCGCCAAATTTCGTTTTTTTGACCTGTTTAGATTCGGGACATGTGCGCCCATAAG
The DNA here is from genome assembly GCA_029891345.1 of Dryococelus australis. Lineage (NCBI taxonomy): Eukaryota > Metazoa > Arthropoda > Insecta > Phasmatodea > Phasmatidae > Dryococelus > Dryococelus australis. Next base: position 126,849,399 of record CM057003.1, read on the forward strand.
CAGACGCATTTGTTTTTAAAGTAGGCAAAGCAAAATTATCTGATGTTTTATTGACCCTTAGGTGGCTTACATATACCATACATGAAAATATTTTAAAATAAAGGGACGTAACAGTTCTGGTACTACTAACTTCTTCGCTCGTCCAAGTATCACGGTATAATACAAGTGACGATCTCTTTCAACGTAAGGAACAGCCATTCTAGCTGCAATATCCGTCCGTACTTGCGAACACCAAAAATCCACGAATTTCGCCTCATGGAACTGAACGTTAAGTTCGGGGAACTCCTGTATCATGCCTAACGTGGCTTCCACTACGTTGTTTTTTTGACCTCAAAGTCCGCAGGATCGTAAATGCCGGACAATACATCCACCACCTGATTGTCGGCACCACAAACATGATGAACTTTAAATCTGATACACGACAACCATAACACCTATCGGCCCAATTTACCGAATTGATGGGGATGATTAAGTACCGAAATGAATATCTGGTTGTCTGTAAATAAGTCACATTCGGCGTGTTTGACATAAGGTGCAAAGTTTTCCAAGCCGAACAAGCAGGTCAAAGTTTCTTTTTCATGAACGTCGATATTACATTCAGTTTCAGACAATGCTCTGCTCGCGAAAGCCGCGGGAGCAATATGGCCATTCTCTCACTGTCCCAATGCAGCACCTAAAGCTACAGATGAGGCGTCGACTTGACTGACGAAACGTTGTGAAAAATCTGGTACTCTCAAAACTGGGAGAGAAGAATGTTTCCGTTCAAAACCGGATCCTTGATCCGAACCCCTCACAAAATCCTGTCCTTTTATCTTCAAAATGTTTTAGTGGGCCACTAACTCTGAAAAATACTCTATGAATCACGCATAATATCTCATCAGAACCAGAAACATTTCTACGCATTTGATAGTACATGGACGAGGAAAATTTACAATAGGGAGAACATTTTCCGGCTCAATTAATAAACGGCCTTCAGTTAAAACGTACCATAAAATTGAACTTTGGTGGGACACAAGATGACCTTCTCGACGTTTACCGTTAATCCTGCTTTCCACATATGTTCAAACAAAAAATGCAAAATTTGCATATGTGCTTCAAAATTCTCGCTATAAATGATGATGCCATTCACATAGATGAAAATGAATTAGAATTTAAGTGTGACAGTACATGATCAAACACCCTGGATAAAGCTTGACTGCTGAAATTTGCTCGTGTAAATTCATACTGATCCAGGGAGTACAGAACGCCGAGAATTCCCTACACGATGCGTCCAGTAAACATTGGTAACTACTGTTTTTGAGATCAAGTACTGAGTAGAATTTAAATTTGTCTAGATGTTGTAGCGCACAGTCAACAGTTGGTAACAGAAAACGTTAAGGCAAATTTTGTTGTTCTCTAGGGAGTGATTCACTACTAATCTGTACTTGTCTCTCTTTTTTTTTTGTCTAAGAAACCCGGTGAACCGAACCGTATTCTAAAGTGGGCGGTACCATCTGTCCCTCATCTAACAGCTTGTTTATAATCCCGTGGAACGCTTGCAGTTTAGGGGGAGGGCATCTAAAATGCCTGTCTCTAACAGGGACATCATCAATCAACCTGAATTTGTAAAGCAGTACATAGCGCCTCCCAATTCTGGATGTATTAACGTCATAAAAATCTTGCCGAAGGCGTGGTTGTGCTTCTGCAAGAAGAGCCACGTTTATTGACGCTTGAACAATACGTTCGTCGGGAGTATCCTTAACAGCTTGATTTTAATATTAGAGGCAAAACTGAACAATAAATAACCTCCATCAAAATTTACCAAAGCCCGAGCAAGTCCCAGAAATCGTAATCCCAAAACAATTAGACAATACAGGGACAGTAAAATCCAAAATGGAAAGTCCAAGTAAAACGAACAATTTTAAAATGAAGAAAAACAACTGGATTACTTTTCTAAATTTCCCCATTAGCGACACACAAGTGTAACTATGTGTCTGTGTGAACTTCAGAGATGGAAAACTCTTTATTTTTTAATATCACTGGCCCAAAAATTCCTCGTTAATAACACAATAAGTCGCTTCAGTGTCAATGAGGGCATGAACCAAATTCTTACTACAGGTGATTTGCATAGTGCATTTTTTATGAGAGGTGGTTTTGGTGGTCGAAAACTGGAAACACCGCTAACATTTTCGGTTAATCGCCATTTCCCGAGCGCAGACAATTGGAGCGCAAGTGACTAGATCGCAAACAGCGAAAACATTTACGTTCCTCTAAGCCCGAGCTGATTGTTTATATTCGTTATGTAAGTGGCCGCATCCAGAACAATTACTGCAGCGACAGCTATCTCCTTGTGCATTGCGAGTCATGGCAAGGCTCACTTGAACGCGGTTGTCTGGCTGAGATCGTTTCATGAGCGGAGGAGGCAAGGTAAAAGAAACTCTATATTCATTTGCCGCGACCGAGCGTCCTTCAACTTAGACCGCTATACCACGCAATTCCTGCAAGGTAGTAGGAGCAGGAAGATGTGCACACAAAGACCTAGCGTGAGGTGCAACGTTATCAAGAATAATCCCAACCAATTGACGCCCTGCTAAGTTCATAGACAACGCATGCTGATATGCAATGACAGATTCAATAAAGTCGTACAACGGTTCAGCGGTTTTGAAATCTGACCACCAGATCGCGCTCGCTCCTACGTCAGACACAAGAAGGGAAAAGGCTGGTCAATATTTAATTTTTGAAACGCCCAAGCGTGCATTCATGCTCAGAATTTATTTCTTCCGTTCATAATTGCAGCAGAAATCCCTCACATTTTAAAGACAAAGCTTTTGACAAGGTAATTTTAGCACCAAGTCTAAGGCCGATGTTCTTAGACACGGGCACATAAAAATCCAATATACGATTGGGTTCAGCGGAAGACTGGAGAGGAACATTTTCTAGGCTTTCAAAGCAAACTTATTGTCACCAGTGGGAATGCCAACACTCTCTGAGGCCATCTCTGGAGGTGAATGGACCGTCTCACAGCGTCCATGCCCCAAGGACACTGTTACACGTCACAAACCTGCGACCTTTGCGTCGGCACTGAAGTCCACAGCGTGATCGGACAGGAAATATTGTAAATCTAAATTCTTCATCATGTGTATATATATATATATAACTTCCACATGGTGTTGTTCCTAGTGCATAAAAAAGGAAAGCAATAATGAGTCAAACTTATGACGTAGCAGAATAGCGCAGCTAAATTGTGGCGTATTTTTTTACCACGAAATTTAAAAAAAAAGAAAAAAAAATTTTAATTGAAAAAATATTTCGAATTCATTTAAGAACAATCTTTATATAAATAACTTTTCAAATATAGGTACAAAGTGGAAAACAGTATCCAAAATGAATATGTATATATATATATTTACTTTATGCAACTCGTTCTCTAATACCTTCTTAATAACTTACCTTCAAGGCAGTTAAAAATACATAACCCCGAACAGGTTAGTAACAAATGACAAGAATATACTTGATTTTCTCGCATTCAAATTGCAATGCAATAAAAAGCTCTCCCGTAGTATACCACACACTATATCTTGAATTTAGAACAATAATAAAATATAAAAAAATGAAATAAATATTAAATGCCTCGAAATGAGAGGACACAGAGGCAATGAATCATATCTTCCTGTTTCCACAAGATAAGAGGCAAAAAATTATTTCACCTAATGACAAAGAAATGAATGTTAAAACTACTACAAATTATGGGATCTCAGGCGAATATGCCTCTCTAATAACCATGTCCAAAATGAAATAGATACACACATGAAACTTCCCTACTACTCATTAGCACAAGCTAAAATCTCAAATATTAAGCTTCCACTTTGACACCAGGCGTGTGGAGAACTGAAAAGGAGTGTTTTAGTGGAAATTATGGTAAATGGATTAGGCATTGCCCGGCGAAAGGCATCACCAGAGGCATTGCCCGGCGCCAGGCATCGCCAGAGGCATTGCCCGGCGACAGGCATCGCCAGAGGCATTGCCCGGCGACAGGCATCACCAGAGTCATTGCCCGGCGAAAGGCATCACCAGAGGCATTGCCCGGCGACAGGCAAGGCAGAGGCATTGCCCGGCGACAGGCATCACAAGAGGCATTGCCCGGCGACAGGCATCACCAGAGTCATTGCCCGGCGAAAGGCATCACCAGAGGCCACACGGCACTACTTTTTGAAACACAATACCATGAAACTTACTTTGGGTCGAACACAGGTGTAGGGGGCACATAAGAAATTCAAATATACTGGAAGAATCAAAATAAACCCTTAATACACGTTAATTAATGAGGACTGTGTGATACACGTAAAATGTAAGCAAACAAGCAGAGGGAACACTCATAAAAACGGGTGTGCATCAAAAATGGCTTTAATCTGCCCATCCTACTCAGTCTCGCAATAAGCTTGCATATTGCGCGAACCCTTAAGTAATTATATAACGTTTCCCACACAATTTGGTACTACCTACATATCACACCGCTACGCATAGTTGGTGGCTGGCTGAAACACACACACACAACGCTACACTAAACTGTCCCCCTGCTACACCTGGCTTGCCCTACTCTACCCTGCACTGCCCTACACTACTTGACATATATCACCAACACTGCACGCTGAGGCACTCAGCGTACAGCGCGCATCTTGTTGGCGTAAATCCCTCGCTGCGGCAGCCAAACGGTCTAGGGAGGAGCCGTGGAAGGCGTCAAATGTCCCCCCTTTTTTTTTCGAGACAGTTTGTAATTGCTGTTTCACACAGAACCGTGACACGTCGGCTGCTGCTGTCGTCTCGGAAGCAGCATGTACGGGCTCTACATGCCTAGTAGACAGCAGCTGGGGGTTGGGGCGTCCCCATACGCTCCACATGCTGGAGGCGGCCTGATCTGCCTTTCGTCCGGCGCAGATCGAGCGAGCCTACCGACTCGCTGTCCTCGCCACTTGCGTTGCTACTGTAACTTGCATTCGTCTCCTGGTGACTGCAGTCGTACCACCGTCGGGCGCGACCGGAATCGACGAATACTGTGGGGGGTTGCTCCCCTGCGTATACCCCCACAGCCAGCTTCAAAACAGTTTACTCTCCCGTCTCTACACAGGCTGCTGTTGGCGTCGCGATGCTAGGCGTCGTGGCATCTGTTGGTAGCTGCTCGTCTGGAGGTGCAGGCGCTGATTCCAGTGCCGTCGGTCGAACGGCGGAGCTTCCGGCCCACGTCGTCTAAAGATGTTGTGGTTGCCTTCGGACGTGCCCCCTCAGGTGATATCGGGCTTCTTCCACCCTCTGCAGGACCCTCCGTTGGAGGTGCTGATGTACCCTCCTTGCAGGTGATTGCTTTACTACCTCGGCAGGGGCTTCCCCGTCGTAGGTCATTCGGCTCGCAAACTCTTACTTCTCTGCTGCCTCCTCACTTGCGTGCTGTGAATCAGCATCCCCATCTGGACCGGAACCACTTATCATGTCGGGTTGCTCATCACCTTTGCCGCTAGTGAACACGTTGGTGTTCGGCGCCAAAATATCTGGCAGTTTCAAGCTCGGCAGGTGGATTTCCGTCGGGGGGTCGTCGGGGCCTCTCGTGTGGCGTCGTCCGTGACATCTCCCGGCAACAACCGGATTTCATCACGATGGGTCGGTACCGGTTTTCTCTTCACTCGGACCAAGTAGGTTGTGGGTCCAAGGATCTTCACTACCTTGTGCGGATCCATACACTTCGGCGGCAATTCCACACAAAAATTACGCCGGCGGCCGACTGTGGGTATGCGCGCACGTACACTTCTTGCCCAATCGTAAGTTCTGGCGGGGTCTCGTCAGCTTTTTCATCCACACTGCCGCGTACTGTACCTGTCAGCGCTGCAGTTCACTTCAGTGGTGTCGTCGCCTATCTTCCCGCACGCCACTGCTCTCAGCAGCGCTGCTGTTCTCGGTGGTAACACAAAGTTTCTCTCTGCGTAGACTCAGATTACGGCCAAGCAGGACGTCCGCTGGTGATCGTCCGGTAGCGGCATTCACACGCCAGCGGAGAGTAAAAAGTGAGGCTGGAAGGTGTTGTGTCAATGTCATGTGGTGCTCATCCGCACGGAGTCGCAGCTGTGTCTTTAGCTCTTGGTTTTCTGTGCTCCGTGGGCTAGCACAGGGATGATACATCTCCAACTTCAAATGCTGTACTCTGCACAGGATGCACAGGTGTCGCCATTTTATTCTGGTGAATTGTGGGCTTTTATCATTGAGTAAGTCCTCTGGAAATCCCCATCGCGTGAAAAACTCATTTTCCATCACTCGTGCTATGTTGCTAACTCGTGCACTTCTGATCGCGTAGGCTTCAATCCACCTTGAATAATTATCGGTAATTACCAAAATGAACCTCTTGCCGCCTGTTGTTGGATAAGGCCCCATTAGGTCAAGGCTAACGGTTTCGAATGGGCGCTGCGGTGCGCGTGGCTACTGATGCTGTTCCACGTCTGCTCTCTGGACTTTGAATCGGTTACATTCCTAACAATGTTGTACCGATTTTCGTGCGCACTGTGCGAGGCCGGGCCAGAAAAAGTGATCTCTGATATTACATACTATTTGCTCTACCCCTGGTTATCCCTCTACGCTGCTTGCATGCGCATGTACAAATAAACGTTTCCGGCATATTTCCAGTATGAATAGGCGCCATTTGTTTCTGTTGTTAAGTGCACGAGTATCCAGCCTCCCGTCTACTACACGGCAGTGCTCAAGGTTTTCTGTCAAGCCATTTTCCTTTTGTTTTGGGAAAACGGACACATCTCCTGCGCAGCGATTGCCTCCGTACGAAGGTTCGATATGAGTTCATCGTCTGCTACGACAGACACTTGGTTCAGTTGTGCTTCTCGGAGCGGTTCCCATTCGTCTGGCGGTAAGATCTCTTTCCACTCTGTGGTGTCGGACAAAACTACCTTCGTGTCCGGTACTCGTGAAAGCGTATCCGCAAGTTCATTATCTTTGCCTACAGCGCACTCTACTGCAAAGTTATACGCTTGGAGCATGAGTGCCCACCGGGTCAGTTAGCTGCTGGCTTCGCGCATGTTGTGAAGCTACACTAGGCACCTGTTATCTGTACACAGAGTGAAGCGCTGATATTCTAGCTGACCCTGTATCTCTTAACCGCCCAGACCATGGCTAAACACTCACGCTCATTTACGTCATAGCGCAATTAGTTTGCTCCTAGCTTGACGCTGGAAATTTTAGTTTCCGTTTCTCTCCCGCCTCCGTTCACTGGTATAGTATTGTGCTGATGCAAAGGTGAGAGACGCCTTGAAGCTTGTTTTGATTGCTTGGAATGCCTCGTCTGCTTCCGTCCCCGACACGAACCTCTTCTGCTTCCGTCCCCGACACGAACCTCGTCTGCTTCCGTCCCCGACACGAACCTCTTCTGCTTCCGTTCCCGACACGAACCTCTTCTGCTTCCGTCCCCGACACGAACCTCGTCTGCTTCCGTCCCCGACACGAACCTCTTCTGCTTCCGTTCCCGACACGAACCTCTTCTGCTTCCGTCCCCGACACGAACCTCTTCTGCTTCCGTCCCCGACACGAACCTCTTCTGCTTCCGTCCCCGACACGAACCTCTTCTGCTTCCGTCCCCGACACGAACCTCTTCTGCTTCCGTCCCCGACACGAACCTCTTCTGCTTCCGTCCCCGACACGAACCTCTTCTGCTTCCGTTCCCGATACGAACCTCTTCTGCTTCCGTCCCCGACACGAACCTCGTCTGCTTCCGTCCCCGACACGAACCTCTTCTGCTTCCGTCCCCGACACGAACCTCATCTGCTTCCGTCCCCGACACGAACCTCTTCTGCTTCCGTCCCCGACACGAACCTCTTCTGCTTCCGTCCCCGACACGAACCTCGTCTGCTTCCGTCCCCGACACGAACCTCTTCTGCTTCCGTCCCCGACACGAACCTCATCTGCTTCCGTCCCCGACACGAACCTCTTCTGCTTCCGTCCCCGACACGAACCTCTTCTGCTTCCGTCCCCGACACGAACCTCGTCTGCTTCCGTCCCCGACACGAACCTCTTCTGCGGTGACAGTAAGTCCATTAACGGCTCAGTTATTGTGGCAAAATCCTTGATATGTGTGCGGAGCCAGTTAACTAAGCAGAAAAATTTGCACAGTTGTTTTCACGTACATGGAGGCGCGTGCGTGTCAATAACGTTTAACTGGTCTGTAGTGGGTGTATTTTCATATTTGTCAACAATATGGCCTAGGAACTCTATAATCGTCTGTCCGAGGTGGCATTTGTTGGCAGCACATGTCAGTCCATTTATAGTAAGTTGTTCTAAGGCAATAGACAGATGGTGTAAGTGTTCTTCCTACGTCTCCGACCACATGAACACGTCGTCGAGATATGCGAGTGTGAAGTCTCCAATTAGGCCGTCTAGTAATCTCACTATCACAAACTGGAAAGTGGCAGGAGCACACTTGAGACCGAAAGGCATTGCACAAAACTGGAAACGCCGGCCGTCCGGGGTCGTGAATGAGTTTTTCTCAGGATCCTCCTGCCGAACGGGGATCTGCCAATAGCTGCTGCGTAAATCCAGGAGTGACAAAATTTTTTCATTTCCTAAGGTACTCAAGGCATCCTTAATACTTATGTATGGCGGTAGGGTGCTATGTGTCACTTGGTTGAGTGAGCGGAAATCAACACAAAAACGCCATGACCCAACTTTCTTTGTCACCAGTGTTACGGCAGAATTACGCATGCTGCGCATGGGCTCAATCACACCATCTCTTAACATTTCCTGTACTTGTTCCCGTAGTATTTTAGCTTGCTGGGGAAGATAACTGTGTGTGCGTAGTAGTTAGGATCGACCTGTGTTAAAGGGATTTCCTGTACTTGTTCCCGTAGTATTTTAGCTTGCTGGGGAAGATAACTGTGTGTGCGTAGTAGTTAGGATCGACCTGTGTTAAAGGGATTTCCTGTCCTTGTTCCCGTAGTATTTTAGCTTGCTGGGGAAGATAACTGTGTGTGCGTAGTAGTTAGGATCGACCTGTGTTAAAGGGATTTCCTGTCCTTGTTCCCGTAGTATTTTAGCTTGCTGGGGAAGATAACTGTGTGTGCGTAGTAGTTAGGATCGACCTGTGTTAAAGGGATTTCCTGTACTTGTTCCCGTAGTATCTCAGCTTGCTGGGGAAGATAACTGTGTGTGCGTAGCAGTTAGGATCGACCTGTGTTAAAGGGATTTCCTGTCCTTGTTCCCGTAGTATCTCAGCTTGCTGGGTAAGATAACTGTTTGTGCGTTGTAGTTAGGATCGACCTGTGTTAAAGGGATTTCCTGTACTTGTTCCCGTAGTATTTTAGCTTGCTGGGGAAGATAACTGTGTGTGCGTAGTAGTTAGGATCGACCTGTGTTAAAGGGATTTCGTGTTCTGCAACTGTTGTTTTGCACAGTACGCCATGCTTGCCAAAAACTGCTTCGCATTCCGTCAGTAAGCTCAGGAAGACTTTCCGGCGGAATGTTATGCTGAAAATCCTTCAGCTGCACGTCTAGTGCACTATCTGCTAGCTTACTATCATGTTATACACTGTCATTCTCTGCTTAGCGTCAAAATGAATACGCCTAGCAGTCGTTTCTACTATTGTGTTTTGTTCATTTAACCGGGGAATTCCTAGAATAGCATCTTCGGTAATTTTGGCGGTTATTATTGCCTTTTTTTTCATCTCGATGTCGCGTACTCTGACAGTTACATTCGCTTGACTCATGACTGCATTGAACTCTTACTCTGTTGATGAACGGATCAAGTGGTCCGTTGACACTGACAAGGATCAGGATGAACTGGGCATAGTTAATGAAGACCTGTTGCTGGGTTGTATCCAGGATATCCTGGGTGACCGGGGTACAGGGCGCATCAGGCAACCTTACCCCTGCTTGCTGTTTCCCTGATGTTGTGGGTTCCCGCCTTGCTGCTTACACACGTGTGGGTTATTCCGGCAGCAGCCTTGCCAGTGGTACTGTTCCCCTTCGCAATAGCGAGATGGAGTTCGCGACACTTCACGAACCGGTTTACACGTGGTTTTCCCTTGCGATCTACGCCATTGCATAACTGTCCGTCACGGTTGTCAGTGGTGGAATTCCACTAATTGGCACTAAACTATCCCCGTTTCGGATTGTCCGCATTCTCATGCTAGTTTTCACCTCTGTCACTTTTCCCGTGGCGCCATCGTGCGGCGCTGGTTTCGCAACGTGGTTGCGATGTGCTACATTCCAGGATCAGTGCAGCCCTCATCAGCTCTTCTATCACGTTGTTTAGTCGTGGTACTAGTGCTGCGCAGAATTCATGCCGTACTGTTTCTACTACAACTTCCATCTGCTCCCGCCCCAGTGTGTGGGTGGAATCAGCGAATGAGCTGCAGTTAGCGGGTTTTGAAGGCTGACGGTGGCTCGCCTTCTTTCTGCACCTGTAATGTCAGCTTGCTCTGAGCTTCTATAGAGTCGAACGCCCCTCCGAAGCGACACATTCCCTTTCCACTTGATTTCCATTCTCTACTGATAGCAGACACTCTGGCCATTAAATGTACTAAACGATTTAGGGCAGGAAATAATAATGCAGGCAATACACCACCTTTCTTCTTTCCTTTTCATTTCAGCGACTTTTTTGGCCTGCCATTTATGATACTCCTTTTGACTTTAGCACACATTAATTTGTCTACAACCCAAGTGCCTTACTTTTCACCTTTTTCTGTAGATGGGTTCCCTTGTATGTTGTATATCTCCTAAATGTTGTTTTAATATGTTTTTTTGTGATTGCACAATGTCGTGCTTGTTACATGTTTTATCTAATGCATTTATTACATGTAATATTGTGTGCCAATTTTATTCCATGTAATATTGTGTGCCAATTTTATTACAAATTTCTTTCCAGATCCACAATAGTTATATATTTGTATATATAGCTTGAATGGTAGTTCATTAATTAACGTGTTTAAATTCCACTACTTCTTTTGATTTGTTTAATATGAGACATCATTTAAAACTGAATGTGAACATATCCATTAATAACATTAATAATGATAATAACAAAAGTTAATAATAAAGGAGTCAAGTTTTTATTTTAGAATAAAAAACATTTTTTGACTACTACTTTTACTGTAAACATTTACATTACATATCATTTAATTTTTATTACAACTTTCATTTGGGTACTGAGTTATTTCACAAGATAAAATATTAATGTTCTATCTGCGCTAGAAACATTTAACTAAGGCGCCTGTTTACTTTACTTGAACCCTATCTTTATATTAATATTAAAATTAAAATTTGACTACTGGCCGATCATCAGAATTTTAACTCACTTAGGCGTAATAAATGTATTGTAATCTGTTCGAATTTTTTTTCAAATTAATAATGCATGCATATGTGCAGTATGTTGTTAGATTGTAAATCCCTCTTGTTTGTGTAACAAGGTTTTGTGTAATATTATTATTTGTTTGACTGACCCAACCAGGCGTATAATAATATATGTGATAGTAAGTGTTGTGACTTACTTGTCATGTTAAAATACTTAATGAATACCTGGAAATCGCGAGTTATTGCTAGCTCACAATGTCATGTCGCCTTGCATCTTTGTACCGGATTGCTGTCTCCCCGTTCGGAGGGGCTGCAGGTGACATTGTGGCGTGTGTAACTTTACGAACGTGGACAGGCTGTTCCACGCAAATGGCCATTATAACCGCGGCGAGACTGAAACCTACAATTACTGTATTATTACCTTTGACTTAAATTATAATGTGCATATATTTAAAATTATTATTTTAATTGAGGTTGGGGAATGCTATGCCTTTGATATTTTGTCAATAGCTCCTCTCTCGTGCAAAATAAATATCTTAATTACTAATTTCAGTCTCGATATTAACAATAATTTCATAGGTTTAATTACTATATCAAATATTTACTAAATTTTTTCTGTTGGCTGTGTACTCATATAATCAATTATACTTAATTATAGCCACTATTATAAATAAGTTATAACACATACTTTGAAAAGCAAAATTGTAAATCAAAATTTCTATTAATGTATCGTAGACATACAATAATAAAAGTTTCTACAACATATAACTTCACTTCCAAAAACAACAAAACAAAAAATACGAGTAGTGGGAAATCTGCACTCAATGGTTTTATTCCCAGGAGGTCCAATTTGCGGCGTTCCCTCTTGGTACTCTCGTGGCTTGTTGTATAATATGCATGAGCCACACAAAAAGTTAAATTTCTGAACTGTTTATTATCCTGGATCAACAGTTAAAGACCATCTCATCTCAATCTCTCTCAACTCTCATTATTTTCTTCTGACTGGAGGCTCTTCGATAGCACAGAGGGATAATGTATAGGCTCCCAAGTCTCCTTCGGGTTTGACTCCCGACAGAGCCTCGTGTCCTGCACTCGCATGCAAAACACAATGAGCTCTACTGGTCGGTTGGCTAGATTGCCACATTCCCGCATTCCCCAGATTCCCGCATCTTGCGCGAGAAAATAGTGACCTCCTGTGTAAAACTACCTATGAACTTAGCCTATGTGTATACATTGTGTATTCGACTTTCACAGCCGAAGTGGGGGTGTTTCTGGTCTGGCTCTATTTCCCAAATCGTTCCTTATCACCATTCTCACATATCGTTCAACAGTCGATGCATCAAATTAATGACTGGTCCAGCGTTTCTCTAGTACATCTGGCACCACAGAAGTTGGATACGCTTCCTGATCGCCGTAGAGCTTGGGTTAGACGGTAATCATCCAATCCCGATCTATATTAACATTATAAAATTTAATTCTAGAAGTGCATGAAAAAGTTGCCCGTAATTATCCTTGGCTATTACACTTTATACATGTACACAATATCAGAGCATTCTAAGCCATGCATTTGTAAACACTATGGCACTCGTCCATGCAATCATGCTGAATCACCCACGGGGGAGAGTGTTGAAAAACGAATTGTTTCACAAGTGCAAACTGGGTCATATTTCGTTCGTCCTTTGTTTTGCAATTTAGAAACTTAATAATTAGGCCTCTCTGGCACATACAATCTTTTCCACGTGTCATACACGAAAGAAATTTAATATTACATATGATATGAACTATATGTCACAAGACACAATGTATACACCTGAACTATCAGATTCACGTACATCTAAAATGATAGTGTTAAAATTACTGTATGAAAATTAAACAAATATTATTATTAGTTAACATAACACTGCATACTTAAATATAATAAATTATCCCTATCACTTTATTTCGTCTACCACACTTAATTAATTTCATATGCTGTATAACATTCTATTCACATTACTATTTTTAAATTACCAAAATTTTATTTTTATTTGCTCCTGGTAACCAGTTTGTCAGCCTGCAGACCAGCTAATAGAGAACCTACCACGGATTGCACTAGCCAATCAGTGTCTGCTAACCTTTTTGTCAGCCTGCAGCCCTGCTTATAGATAATATCCCACAGGTTGCAGTAACCAATTAGCGTTTGATAATCTGGTTGTCAGCCCGCAGACTAGCTAATAGACAGCCTCCCGCAGTTTACAGTAAACAATTAGCCCCTGGGAACCTGGTTGTCTGACCGCTGCCCAGATTATAGATAACCTCCCGCAGCAGTAGCCAATTACAGCGTGATAACCTGGCTGTCAGCCTGAAGAGTATTTAATAGATAATCTCCCGTGACTTGCGGTAGCCAATTAGCACCTGGTATCCTTGATGTATGCCCGCAGCCCAGCTAATATTTAACCTTCCACTGCTTGAAATTGCCAATAAGCACCTGGTAACCTGGTTGTCAGCAAACACACTAACTAAAAGATCACCTCCTATAGCTGAAGTAGCCAATTAGCGCCTGGTAACCTGTTTGTCAGCCCGCAGACAAAACTTACAGATAATCTTCCATGGATTGCAGTAGCCAATCAGCAAGTACTTATCTGATTGTCTGCCTAAGGCCAAGCTAATAGATAACCTCCCACTGTTTGCAGTAGCCAATTAGTGCCTGGTACCCTGGTTGTCAGCCCACAGACTAGGTAACAGATAACCTCCCACACATTCCAGTAACCAATTAGCGTCTGGTAATCTGTTTGTCAGCATGCATACTAACTAATAGACAACCATCCATGGCTTGCACTTGCAAATCAGCATCTGATAATCTGGTTGTCTGCCTGCAGCCCAGCTAACAGATAAGAACCCGCAGCTTGCAGTCGCCAATAACTGCCTGCTAACCTGGTTTGTCTGCACAGAGCCCAACTAATAGATCACATCACAGAGCTTGCAATTGCTAATTACCCGTGCTAACTTGGTTGTCTGCCTGCAGATTAGCAAATAGATAACCTCCTGCTGCTTGCAGTAGGCAATTAGTATCTGCTAACATGTTTGCCTGCCCGCAGAGCATCAAATAGATAAACTCCAGTGCTTGCAGATGCCAGTTGGCGCCTGCTAAGATTGTTGTCTGCCCACAGAGTAGTTCATATATAACAACTTGTTCCTTGCAGTATCCAATTAGCTCCTGGTAACCACGTTGTCTGTCCCCAGCCCAGCTAATATATCACATTCTACGGCTTGAGGTAGCCTATTAGCGCCTGTTATTCTGGTTGTCTGCCCACAAACTACCTAACAGATAACCTCATGCAGCTATCAGTGACCAATTAGCAGCTGCTAACATGGTTGTCTGCCATCAGCCTAGCTAATAGGTAACCGCACGCAGCTCGCAATAGCCTATGAGTGCCTGCTAACGTGATTGTCAGCCCGCAGAGTAGCTAATATATAACCTAATGTGGCTTGCAGTAACCAATCAGCGCCTTGTAATCTGGTTGTCTGCCTGCAGACTAGGTTATAGATATCATCCCGCAGCTTGCAGTAGCCAATTAGCCGAGGTAACCTATTTATCTGCCGACAAACTATCTAATAGAGTACCTTCAACATATTGCAGATGCCAATCGGCGTCGGCTAAGCTGGTTGTCTGCCCACAGACTAGTTACTAGATGACCTTCCACAGCTTGCCATTGTAAATAAGCGCATGCTTACCTGGTTATCGCCAGCAGACTAGCTAATATATAACCTCCCACCGCATGCAGTAGCCAATAAGCACTTGTTAACCAGTTTTTCAACCTGCAGACTAGCTTATAGATATCCTTCCATGGCTTGCAGTTGCTAATCAGCACCTAATTATCTGCTGCAGCCCAACTAATGGAGTACCACCTGCTGCTTGCAGTAGCCAATTAGCACCTGCTAAACTGGTTGTCAGCCAACAGTCTAGCTAATAAATTACATTCCAAAGCTTGCAGTAGCCAATCAGCACTTGTTAATGTGGTTGTCTGCCGCAGTCCAGCTAATCGATATCCTCGTGGTGCTTGGAGTAGCCAATTTGTGACTGCTAACCTGGCTGTCTGCCCGCAAAATTATAACAGATAACCTTCAAAATCTTAAAATATCCAATCTGCTCCTGCTTATCTGGTGTACTGCCTGCAGAAAATTTAACAGATAACATCCCGCTGTTTGTAGTAGCCAATAACTGCTGGCTAACCTGGTTGTGTACATGCAGCCCAGCTAATATATTACATCACAAAGCTTGCAGTTGCCAATTATCGCCTGCTAACTTGGTTATCTGATTGCAGATTAGTAAATAGATAACCCCCCACTGCTTCCATTAGCCAATTATAACCAGGTAGCCTTTTTGTCTGCCCGCAGTATTTTTAATAGATAACCTTCCATGGTTCGCAGTTGTTAATCCACGCCTCCTAACAGGTTGTCTGCCCGCAGACTAAGTAAAAGATTACCTTCCACAGCTTGCAGTAACCGATCAGCAACAGCTAATCTGATTGTTTGCCTGCACACTAGCTAATAGAACACCACTCGCGGCTTCCAGTAGTCGATTAGCACCTGATAATATGTTTGCCTGCTCGCAGCCCATCCAATAGATGACCTCCTGCAGCGCGCAGTTGCCAGTTAACATCTGCTAATCTGGTTGTCTGCCCACAGAGCAGCAAATAGATAACCCGTGGCTTGCAGTAGCAAATAAGCACCTGTTAATAACCATTTTTTATGCCCGTAGCCCATCTAATAGGTTACCTTCCATGGCTTGAATTATCCTATTAGGACCTGTTATTCTGGTTGTCTGCCCACATACTAGCTATCAGATAACAGCCTGTAGCCATCAGTAGCCAAAAAGCTCCTGCTTACATGGTTGTCTGCTATCAGCCCAGCTAATAGATAAACGCACACAGCTCGCAGTATCCCATGAGCGCCTGCTTACCAAGTTGTCAGCCCACAGAGTAGTTTATAGATATCCTAACAGGGCTTTCATTTTCCAATCAATGCCTTGTAATCTGGTTGTCTGCACGCAGCCCAGCTAATAGATAATTTCCTACAGATAGCAGTGGCCAATTAGCACCTGCTAACCTGGTTGTCAGTCCATAGACAAGACAATAGATAACCTACCATGGCTTGCAGTAACCAATTAGCACCTGGGAACCTGTTTGTCTGCCCTCAGCCCAGCAAATAGATAACCACCTGCAGCGTGCAATCGCCAATTAGCACCTGCTAACCTGGTTGCCTGCCCATAGAGTAGGAAATAGATAACCTTCCACGTCTTGTAGTAGCCAAGCAGTGCATGGTAATCGAGTTCTCTGCCTGCAGACTAGCTTACAGATAACTTCTCGCAGCTTGAAACTTACATTCAGCACCTGGTAACCTAGTTTGTCTGCCTACAGTCTAGTTAATAGATAATCTCCCTGGACTTGCAGTAGCTAATTAGCACATGCTAATCTGGTTATCTGCCTGCAGCCCTGCTAATAGATAACCTCCTGCAGGTTAGAGTAGCTAATTATTGCCTGCTAAAATTGCTGTCTGCCTGAAGATTAGCTAATCGATAATCTTCCTTTGCTCGCAGTTACCAATCAGCGCCTGACAATGTGGTTGTCTGCCAGCAGCCCAGATTATAGATAACATCCTGCTGATTGCTGTAGCCAATTAGTGCCTGGTAACCTGTTTCTCAGCCCACATAAAAGATAATAGATAACCTTCCTTGGCTCGCAGTTACCTATCAGCGTCTGATAATCTGGTTGTCTGCACAGCAACCCAGCTTTCAGAAAACATCCTGCTGATTGCAGTAGCCATTTAGTGCCTTCAAACCGGGTTGTCTCTCCGCAGCCCAGCACATAGTTAACCTCCCTCATTTTTAAGTATCCCATTAGCATCCACTAACCTAGTTGTCTAACGGCAGACTAGCTAATATATAACCTTCCGCGATATGCAGCAACTAATCAGCACCTGCTAATATGTTTGTCTGCCCACAGACTTCCTAATAGATAACGTCCTGCAAATTCCAGTTACCAATTAGCGCCTGCTTAAATGGTTGTCTGCTGGCAGACCAGCTAATAGATAACCTCCCACAGCTTGCAGAAGCTATTTGGTGCCTGCTCACGTGGTTGTTTACCCACAAACTTGCAAATAGTTAACATACCATGATTTGCAATTGCAAATTAGTGCCAGTAAACCTGGTTGTCTGACCGCAGACACTATAATAGATGACATTCCATGGCAAGTAGTAGCCAATGAGTGGCACCTAATCTGATCGTCTGCCTGCATATTAGCTAATAAATAACAGCCAATAAATAACAGCCATAGATAGGTGCTAATCTGGTTGTCTGCCGCAGGCCAGCTATTAGATAACCTCCTTAAGCGATAGCCAATTAGCACCTGTTAACATGGTTGTCAGCTGCAGACTAGCTTGTAAGTAACATTCTGCAGCTTGCTGTAGACAATTAGCGCCTGGTAATCTGGTTGCCTGTCCGCAAGCTAGCGAATAGATAACCCTCCACAGCTTTAAGTAGCCAATAAAAATCTGCTAACTTGGTTGTCTGCCCGGCCCCCAGCTAATAGTTAACATCCAGCATCTTGCAACTTCCAATTAACGACTGCTTACTTGGTTGTCTGCCTACAGACTAGGAAATAGATAACCTCCCAAGGCTTGCAGTAGCCAATTAGCACCTGGTAAAATGTTTTTCATCCAGCAGACTACCTAATAGATATCCTTCCATAGCTTGCAGTTGCCAATCAGCTACTGCTAATCTGGTTGTCTGCACCCAACCCAGCTAGTAAATAACCTCCTGCTGCTTGCAGTAGCAAATTAGCACCTCCTAACCTGGTTTTCTGCACGCAGGCAGATAATAGATATCCTTATTAGGCATGCAGTAAAAAATCAGCACCAGCTAACCTGGTTGTATGCCCACAGACTGGCTGATGGATAGCATTCCGTGGCTTTCAGTAGCTAATTTGTGCCAGCTAACCTGGTTATCTGCCCATAGTCCAGCTTATAGGTATAGCGCTGCTGCTTACAGTAGCTGGTTAGCGCCTGCTAACCTGGTTACTGCCCATGGACTAGCTAAAATACCACATTTCATAGCTTGCAGTAGACAATTAGCACCTTCTAATCTGGTTTTCTTCCCTCAGCCCAGCTAATAGAAAACATTTCACTGCGTGCAGAAACCAATTACTGCCTGCTTACCTGGTTGTCAGTCCGCAGACTTGCAAATATATATCCTTCCACTTTGTAGTAGCCTATCAGCGGATGTTTATCTCGTCTGCCCAATTTATAGTTAATAGATAACCTCCAGCAGCTTGCAGTAAGCAATTAGCTCCTGCTGACCTGGTTGTCAGAACACACAATTGCTTATATATTTCCTTCCAGGGCTTGCAGTACAGCTGCTGGTCTGTACGCAGGCCAGCTAATAGATAATCTTTTTAAACAGTAGACAATTCGCACCTGTTACCCTTGTTGTAAGACACAGACCAGCTTATAGGTAACATTCCGCATCTTGCTGTAAACAATAAGCGCCTGGTTACCTGGTTGCCAATCAGCTGGCTAGAGAATAGAAAAATTCCCACAACACGAAGTGGCCAATAAGCATCTGCTAACTTGGTTGTCTGCCCGCAGCCCAGCTAATAGAAAACATCCCGCACCTTGCAACTTCCAATTACCGCCTGCTAACCTGGTTGGCTGCCTACAGAGAAGGTAATAAAAACTCCCCAGGCTTTCAGTAGCCAACTAGCACTTACTAACCTGTTTGTCTGCCAGCAGGCAAGCTAATAGATAACCATAAGTGGATTGAAGTAACCAATTAACGCTGGTTACCTGATTGTATGCCAGCAGCCCACCTAATAGATATCCTCCCGCCCCCTGTAATTGCCAATTAGCACCTGCTAAGCAGGTTGTATTCCGACAGACTAGCTAATAGTTAACCTCCCAAAGCTTGCAATTGGCAATTAGTGCCTGTTAACCTATCTGGCAGACACAGACTAGCTAACAGATAACATTAAACCAATTGCAATAGCCAACCTGCACCTGCTAATCTGGTTGTCTGCCTGCACCCCAGCTAATAGGTTACCATCTGCTGCTTGAAGTAGCCAATTGGCACCTGCCTACCTGGTTGTCAGCCCACAGTCTAGCTAATCAATTACCTTCCAAGGCTTGCAGTAGCCAATCAGCACCTGCTAATGGGGTTGTCTGCCGCAGTCCAACTAATCGATATCCTCCCGTGGTTTGTAATTACCAATTAACGCCTGGTAACTTGGTTGTATGTCCGCAGCGCACCTAATGGATAACCTCCTTCCCCTTGCAATTGCAAATTTGCACCTGTTGGCTAGTTGCCTTCCTACAGACTAGCTAATAAATAACCTCCCATAACTTGAAGTGGCCGATTAGCGGCTGCTAACCTGGTTGTCTGCCTGCAGATTAGCTAATAAATAACATCCTTGGCTTGCAGTGGCGAATTTTCGAATGCTAACCTGGTAGCCTTTTCGCATATTAGATTATAGACAACATCCCGCTACTTGGAGTAGCTAATTAGTACCTGCTAACATGGTTTTCTGCCCGCAGCCAAGTTAATAAATAACCTCCCACAGCTTCCAGTAGCCAATAAGTGCTTGCTGACCTGGTTGTCTGCCTGCAGGCAAGCCAATAGATAACCTCCCGAACTTTGCAGTAACCAATAAGTAATTATTGCATGATTAGATGGTTGTTTGCCCACAGCCCAGCTAATAGGTAACCTCCCGCATCTCAGAATAGCCAATTAGTGCTTGTTTAGCATGTTGCCTGCCTACAGGTTAGATAATAGATAACTTCCTGCAGCTTGCAGTAGCTAATTAAGCCCTGCTAACCTTGCTGTCTGCCTGTAGGCTAGCTATTAGAAATCCTTCCTTTGATTGCAGTAGCCAATCAGTTCCTGCAATTATGGATGACCGCCCACTGCCCAGCTAATAGGTAAGATCTCCCAGCTTAATGTAGCAAACCAGCACCTGATTAACTTGCTATCTGCCTGCAGAGTAGCTAACTGATATTTCCCCACAGCTTGCAATTGCCAATGTGTGGTGGCTAACCAGGTTGTCTGCCTGCAGACTAGCTAGTGGATAAACTCCTGTGGCTTGCAGTAGTAAATTAACGCCTGTTAACCTAGTAGTCTGTGCGCAGACTCACTATTAGATAACATTCCTAATATTGCGGTGGTTAATTATCGCATTCTAGTCTCGTTGTCAGCCCACATACTAACTAATTGGTAATATTCCACAGCTTGCAGTATTCAATTAGCGCCTGCTTATCTGGTTGTTTGCCCACAGCCAAGTTAATAAATAACCTTCCGCAGCTTGCACTAACCAATTAGCACCTGCATACATGGTAGCCTGCAATTAACTACCTAAAAGATAACCTTTTACGGTTTGGAGTATCCAATTATACCCTGGTAACCTGGTTGTCAGCTCGGAGACTTGCTAATAGATAACCTTCTGGTGCTTGCAGTAACCATTTGACATCGGTAACCTGGTTGTCTGCCGTAGCCCAACTAATAGATAACTTCCCGATGTTTGGAGTAGCCTATGATCTCCTGCTGCCTGGTTGACTGACCACAGACTAGCTAATAAGTTCTCTTCCGCAGCTTAAAGTAGCCAATATATGGCTGGTAATCCGCATTTCTGCCTACAGCCCAGATAATAGATAACCTCCCGCATCTCAGAGTAGCCAATTAGTGCTTGTTTAGCATGTTGCCTGCCTACAGGTTAGATAATAGATAACCTCCCGCAGTTTGCAGTAGCCAATTAGCATCCGCTACCCTAGTTGTCTGCCTATAGCTCAGCTTATAGATTACAATTTGGGGCATATAGTAGCATATTAGCGCCTGCCAACCTGGTTGTCTGCCCGGAGCCTGCTTGCAGTAGCCAATTAGCACCAGTTCAAATGGTTGTTTTCCCCTATTCTAGCTAATCGATAACCTCCCTCGGCTAGCAATAGCAAATTAGCACCTGCTGACCTAGATGTCTGCCCGCAGGCAAGCTAATATATAACCTCCAGCAGCTTGCAGTGGACCAATACGCGCCTGCTAATCTGGTTGAATGCCCACAGACTAGATAATAGATAACCTCCTAAAGCTTGCAGTAACCAATATAACACCTGCTTACCAGTTTAACTGCCCACAGCCCAGCATATAGATAATATCAGCTTCTTGCATTCGCCAATTAGCACCAGCTGACATGGTTGTCGGCAGCAGACTAGATAATCGGTAACATCCCTCGGCTTGCAGTAGACAATTAGTACCTGCTTATCTGGTCGTCTGCCCACAGACTACCTAATAGATAACCTCCTGAAGCTTGCAGTAACCAATTAGCACCTACTTACCAGGTTAACTGCCCAGAGCCCAGCATATAGATAATATTCCACTGCTTGCAGTAGCCAATTTATTCCTGTTAATCTGGTTGTCAGACCGCAGACTAGCATAATGACAATATTCCAGGGCTTGCAGTAGCCAATCGGTACCTGCCAATCGGTACCTGCTAATCTGTTGTCTGCCCGTAGCCCTGCAAAAAGATAACCTCCCGCAGCTTGCAGTAGCCAATTAGTGCCTTCAAACTGGTTGTATGCCCGCAGAGTAGATAATAGACAACCACACGCAACTTGCAGTAGCTAACTTCTGCCTGCTTATCTTACTGTCTGACTGCAGTATAGCCATTAGGAAATGTTCCATTGATTGCAGTAGCCAATCAGTCCCTGCTAATATGGTTGTCCGCCTGCAACCCAGATCATAGATAAGATCTCCGAACCTAATGCAGCTAATCAGCACCTGCTAACCTGGTTGTCTTCCCGCGGACTAGCTAACAGATTTCCTCCGACAGCATGGAACTGCCCATTAGTACCTGCTAACCTGGATGAATGTTTGCAGACGGTCTGATGTATAAACTCCTGCGGCTTGCGGTAGCAAATCAGTACATGCTAACATAATTATCAGCCCATAGTCTAGCTAATAGATAAACTCCAGCAGCTTGCAGTAGCAAATTATCTCCCGCAAACCTGGTTGTCTGCCCGCAAACTATATAATAGATAACCTCCCATGGCTTGCAGTAACAAATTAGAGCCTGTTAACCTGGTTTTCTACACTCACATTAACTAGTAGATAACATTCCGAAGCTTGCAATTGCCGAGTTGCACCTTCTTACTTGGTTGTCTGCCTACAGACTAGCTAATAAATAACCTTCCAGAGCATGCAGTAGCCAATTAGCACCTGATAACCTGGGGGTCTGCCTGCATACCATCTAATAGAAGACCACTCGAAGCTTGCAGTAGCTAATTAGCTCCTGCTAAGTTGACTGTCTGCCTACAGCCCAACTAATAGAAACCCTCCCACAGCTTAAAACTTACAATTAACGCATACAAACCTCATTGTTTGCCTACAGACTAGCTAATAGATAACCTTCCTAGGCTTTCAGTAGCAAATTAGCACCTGGTAACCCAATTGTGAGTCAGCGGTTAGTTAATAGATAATCTCCCTCAGCTTGCAGTAGCCAATTAGCGCCTGGTAACTCGGTAGTCTGCACCTAAACTAACTAATAGATAACATTTCACAGCTTGCAGTGGCTAATTAGCGCCTTCACATCTGGCCATATGTTCACAGAGTAGCTAATTAGTAATTTTCCACAGCTTGCAGTAGCCAATTGGTGCCGGCTAATCTTGTTGCCTGCCCACAGCCCAGCTAATAAATAACCTCATTCAGCTTACAGTAGTCAATTAGAACCTGCATACCTGGTTGTCTGCCCGCAAACTAGTTAATAGATAACCTACTATGGCTTGCAGTATCCAATTAGCACCTCGTTACCAGTTTGTCAGGCTGCAGATAAGCTAATAGATAACCCCCTGCTGCTTGTAGTAACCAATTCACGCCTGCTAACATGGTTGTCTGCCAAGAGCCCAAGCTAATATATTCTCCCACAGCAGTAGCAAATTAGCACAAGCTTAAGCTTACATGTTTGTTGGCGCATAGACTAGCTAATCGTTAGCCTACCTCGGCTTACAGTAGCCAATTAGCACCTGCTGAACTGTTGTCTGCCTGCAGGCAAGCTAATAGATAAACAACTGAAGTTTGCAGTAGTCAATTAGCACCTGCTAACATGATGTTGAACACGCAGTCCAACTAACAGATAGCTTTATGAAGCTTGCAGTTGCCAATAAGCTCATCCTAACCTGGTTATCTGCCTGTAGACTAGCTAATAGATAACATCCCACGGCATGCAACAATTAGAGCCAGATAACCTTGTTGTCTGCCCACAGACTAGCTAATAGACAATATCCCTAGGCTTATGGTAGCCAATTAGCACCTGGTAAACTGGTTGTCTCCCCGAAGACTAGATAATAGATAACCTCCCATGACTTGCAGTAGTCAATTAGCACCTGCAGCCTACTGGTTGTTCCACTAAGAACAAGAATATGAGTATGAAAATTTTAATTTCTCATTATGATTTGTAAATTTTAGTTTGTTTCATGTCCTTACACTAGCTACCACTGTTATTGTCATGTTCTGCTGAACTGACGTTTTAAACTGTATTAATACTACGTTCCTACACATTTATTATGGTATAAAATGTTTACAATTTGTATTCCTCTTTTTTAAGCTCTTTTATGAATCTTGAAAAGTACATCAGAAAGCACTTCCATTTTTAAAATTAAATATGCATTATGTAAATTATAAAACACTACACTGGAACACTTTAACAATTCAGTCAATCAGTGCCATGATAAGATTGAGTATGGCACTGTAGTTTGTGAAATACTGTACTGGGGTATGATTGTCATTCACTTTTCTGTGTAGTGAGTTACCAATCACACACGTATTGCTAGCTGGGCATAGTGTAGTTAGCGAGAGAGGCAGGTGACCACTATACACTGCTTTTTGTTTACATCACGTAAATCTGCCAACAAGTGGAAAATTCAATGAGGACCAGAGCCCTAGACATATATTCTTTGTGTCGCGTGGCTGGAGCTTGTTGCTGCAGTGTCAGTGTAAGTGAGGCAGGTCCTGTGTGTTGCAGGCAGCGGCTGGATAAGAAGCTCGGGGAGACGGCTGCTGCAAGGTCCTCCAGGATTGAAGGCCTGGACGAAGGCAGCTCCATGTCGGAGGTGGCATCGTGTAGTTATGAGGCTCGGCAGGCCGGCATCAAGAATGGCATGTTCTTGGGGGCCGCACTCAATCTCTGTCCTAAACCCCGCACCATCCCCTTCAACTTTGAGGCCTATCAGCAGGTGTCCTACAGTCTCTACGACACTGTTGCAGAGTAAGTTACTTGCTTAACTGCTCTTGTTAGTTTTCAGATAAGGGAGAAGTTTCTGTTCGCATGCAGGTAGGTTGGCACTTCCCATTGCCCCTATTCTTGCATTCCATTTCATCTTGTTAGCACTGTAGACCTAGTTATTGTGCCCTCCAGTCTGCACAACTTGACCTTTGTGCAGCTGAATGAAGAACTAGTGTTAACATTATTACACTACATACCGTGAAGTACAGTAGAATCGTGCTGTAACGAGTATGGGCTATGATACATTCACTATAGCAACCTGCAGACTAGCAAATAGATAACCTTCCATGGCTTGCATTTAACAATCAGCACCCACTAATCTGTTTGTCTGCCCGCATCCCAGCTTATAGATAAAATCCCTTTGGTAGCAATAGCCAATCAGTTCCTTCTAACATTGTTGTCAGCCCTAACAGTAAATAATAGATAAACTGCTATAGTTAAAAGTAGACTTTTAGAGCATGCAACCTGGTTGTCTGCCCACATGCTAGATACTAGATAACATCCTGCTGCTTGAAGTAGCCAATAAGCCCTTGCTAACCTGGTTTAATACACGCAGTCCAACTAGTAGATAACTTTCCGATGCTTACATTTGGGAATCTGCGTCTGCTAATATGGTTGTTAGCCCACAGCCCAGCTAATAGATAACCTTGGTATGATTTCAGTAGCCAATTAGCGCATGCATTCGAGGTTGTCTGCAAACAGCCTAGCTAATAAATAACATTCTACAACATGCAACTGCCAATCAGAGCCTGATAACCAGGTTGTCTGCAAACAGCTTAGCTAAGATAACATTCTACAGCATGCAACTGCCAATTAGAGCCTGATAACCTGGTTGTCTGCCTACAGACTAACTAATAGATAACCTCCCTAGGCTTTCAATAGACAATTAGCCCATGATAACCTGGATGTCTTACTACAAATAGATAGTCTCCTATGACTTGCTGTAGCCAATTAGCGCCTGGTAACCTGGTTGTATGCCTGCAAACTAGCTAATAGATAACCTTCCATGGCATGCAGTAGGCAATTAACTCCTGGTTACCTTGGTGTCCGCCCGAAGCCCGTCTAATATATAACCACTTGCATCTTGTGGTAGCCAATTAGTCCCAGCAAAGGTAGTTTCATACACACAACCCAATTTATATATAAAAAAAATCCGAAGCTTGCAAATTGCCAATTAGCACCTCCTAACCTGGTTGTATGCCTACAGACTAGCTAATAGATAACCTCCCATGGCTTGCAGTAGGCATTTAGCTCCTGGTAAACTTGGTGTCTGCCTGAAGACCATATAATAGATAACCACTCGCAGCTTTTGGTAGCCAATTTTCCCCTGCTAAGCTGGTTGTCTGCCCGCAAAATAGTTAATAGATAACTCCCGCAATTTGCATCTTCCAATTATGCCTTGATAAACTGGTTGTCTTCCTGAACTTTCAACTTATAATTAGCACCTGCTTACTAGATATTCTCCCTAGACTAGCAGTAGCCAATCAGTACGTTGTAAATTCATTATCATCCCACAGACTACCTAATAGATAACTTCCCGCAGCTTGCACTAAACAAATAGTGGCTGCTAACCTGGTTGTCTGCATACAGACAAGCTAAAAGATAACTTCCCTATGCTTTCAGTAGCCAATTAGCACCTGGTAACTGATTTGTCAGTCCGCAGTCTAGTTAATAATTCATTTCCCGCATTTTGCAACAGACTATTAGTGATTGCTAACATGATAGTCTGTTCGCAGACTAACTAATAGATAACATTCCAAGGCTAGCAGTGGCTATTTAGCGGAGTCTAATCTGGTCGTCTGCTCACAGACTAGTCAATTGGTAACTTTCCACGGCTTGAAGTAGCCAATTGGCACCTGCTAAACATGTTGCCTTACCACATTCCATCTAATAAATAACCTCCCGCAGCTTGCAGTAGCCATTTCGCATCTGCAAACCTGGTTGTCTACCCATAAACTTGCCAATAGATAACCTCCCACAACTTAAAGAAGCCAATTCGTTCATGGTAACCTGGTTGTCAGCCCGCAGATTATCTATTAGATAAACTCCCATGACATGCAGTAAGAATTTAGCGACTGGTACTTGGTTGTCTGCCCGCAGCACATGCTAATACATAATAATAGTTTAACGCCAACAGCTTCCAATAGCTTGTCAGTGCCTGCTAAACTGGTTGTCTGCCCACATACTAGCAAAAAGTTAACCTTCCACAGATTGCAGTAACCAATCAACACCTACTAATCTGTTTATCTGTCTGCAAACTACCTAATCTATAACATACCGCACCTTCCAGTATCCAATTAAGGCGAGCTTCCTTGGTTGTCAGCTCACAGTGTAGCTAAAAATAATTTTCCACGCTTTGCAGTAAGCAATCAGCGCCTGCTATTATGGTTGCCTGCCCACAGACTAGCTAATCAGTAACATACCGCAGCTTGCAGTACCCTAATAGCGCCTGAATATCTGATCGTCTTCCCACTGATTAGCTGATCGACAACCTCCCACGGCTTGCAGTAGCCAATTAGTGCCTGTTAACCTGGTTGTTGGACCACAGATAAACTAATAGATACCATCCTGCTGCTTGCAGTAGTCAATTAGCGCCTGCTACACAGGTTGTCAGCTCGCATAGTAACAAATAAATATCATCCCCCGGCTAGCTGTTGCAATTATCGATTGCTAACCTGGTTGTCTGCCCGGAGCACCAGCTAATAGATGACATCCTGCGGCTTGCAGTAGCCAACTAAAAACTGCTAACCTGGTTTTCAGCCCGCAGACTAGCTTATAAACAACATTCTGATGCTTGTAGAGCCAATTAGTGCCTGCTGATCTGGTTGTCTGCCCACAGACCAGCTAATAAATATCCTCCTGAAGCTTGCTGTAACCAATTAGCACCTGCAAAGCTGGTTAACTGCCCACATCACAGCAAATTGATAAAATACCGCTATTCGAAGCAACTAATTAGTGTCCGCTAACCTGGGTTTCAAGCCTGCAGACTAGCTTTAAGACAATAATACAGGGCTTGCAGTAGCCAATCAGCACATGCTTATCTGGTTGTCTGCCCGCCGCCCTGCTGAAAGATACCCTCCCACAGCATACAGTGACCAATTAGCATCTTATGAGCATGGTTCTCTGCCCGCAGGAAAGCTAATAGATAAACTCCCACAGCTTGCGGTAGCCTATTAGCGCCTTCTAATTTGATTGTCTGATTACAGAGTTGCTAATAGATATCCACCTGTGGTTTGTAGGAGACAATTAGCACCTGCCTACCTGGTAGACATAATGCAGGTCAGCTAATAGATAGCTAAAAGTGGCTTGCAGTAGCTAATTAGCAGTTGCCAACCTGGATGTCAGTCCGAAGCTTAGCTAATAAATAACCTCCTGTGGCTTGCAGTAACCAATTAGGACCTGGATAACTGGTTGTCTCTCTGCAGCCATAGCTAATATATAACCTCCCGCAGCAGTACCCAATTAGCACCAGCTAACATTGTTGTGAGACCACAGCCTAGCTAGTCGAAAACCTTCCTCGGCTTGCAGTAGACAACTAGCACTTGCCTACTTGGTAAAATAAATGCATACCAGCTAATAGATAACCTGAAGCGACTTGCAGTAGCTAATTAGCGCCTGGTAACCTGGTTGTCTGACAGCAGCCCAGCTAATAGATAATATCAAGCTGCTTGCAGTTGGCAATTAGCGCCTGGTAACCTGGTTGTCTGACAGCAGCCCAGCTAATAGATAATATCAAGCTGCTTGCAGTTGGCAATTAGCGCCTGGTAACCTGGTTGTCTGACAGCAGCCCAGCTAATAGATAACCTGAAGCGACTTGCAGTTGGCAATTAGCGCCTGGTAACCTGGTTGTCTGACAGCAGCCCAGCTAATAGATAATATCAAGCTGCTTGCAGTTGGCAATTAGCGCCTGGTAACCTGGTTGTCTGACAGCAGCCCAGCTAATAGATAACCTGAAGCGACTTGCAGTTGGCAATTAGCGCCTGGTAACCTGGTTGTCTGACAGCAGCCCAGCTAATAGGTAAACACCTGTAGCTCTACATTGGATATTAGCACCTGCTAACCTGGTTGTATGCAGCAGCCCAGCAAATAGACAACCTCCCACTGCTTGGAGTAGCCAATGAGCTCCTGCTAACCTGATTGACTGCCCACAGACAAGGTACTAGTTATTATTACGCAGGTTGAAGTATTTATATTACCTTATGGAGCTTGAATAACCAATTATCGCCTGCTAACCTGGTTGTTTTCTGGCAGCCGAGCTTATATATGAGCTCCTGCAGCTTTGCAGTAGGCAATTAGATTCTTCTAATCTGAGTTTCTGTCCACAGTGTTGCTAATAGATATCCAACTCTACCTATCTGGCAGAATAAAATAAGCCCAGCTAATCGATAACCTGAAGTGGCCTGCATTAGCTTATTAGGGCCTGGTAACCTGGATGACGAGACCCGCAGTGTAGATAATAGATAACCTCACGTGGCATGCATTTACCAATTAGCACCTGGAAATCTAATTGTTTGCCCGCAGCCCAACCTAATCGATAATCTCCCGCACCAGCTAACATGGTTGTTAGCCTGCAGACTAGCTAAACAAAAACCTCCCTCGTCTTGCAGTAGACAATTAGCACCTGCTAAACAGGTTGTCTGCCCGCAGCCAAGCTAACAGATAACCTCCTGCAATTTTCAGAACCCAATTTTCGCCTGCTAAGCTGTTTGTGTGCATGCAGCCCAGCTAATAGGTATATCTCCCTCAGCATGTAACTGCCAATTCGCGCCTGCTAACCTGGCTGTTAGCCCACATACTAGCTAGTAGATTATTTTCCACTGCTTATTGCAGTCAATTTGTGCCTCCTGCTAATGTGGTTGTCTGCCGCAGCCCAGCTAATAGATAACCTCCCGCAGTTTTCAGGAGCCAATTAGCGCTTGCTACCTGGTTTTATAACCATTGGTCAGCTAATTGATTACCACCCTAAGCTTGCAGTAGCCATGTAGCTCCTGCTAACCTAGTTGTCTGCACACAGACTAGCTAATCGATAAACTCCTGCGGCAGTAGCCAATTAGCTCCCTCGAACCTGGCTGCATGCTTGCAGCCCAGCTAATAAATTACGTCCCGCAACTTAAATTACCCAATTAGCGCCTGCTAAGCTGGTGGTATGCCCGCAACCCAGCTAAAAGTTAACCTTCTACAGCATGCAACTGCCAATAAGCACCTGCATACCTGGTTGTCTGTCTAGAGAATATCTAATAGATAACCTCCTATGGCTTGAAGTAGCCAATTAGCACCTGGCAACATGTTTGTCAGCCTGCAGACTAGCAAATAGATAACCTTCCATGGCTTCCAACTTCTAATCAAGGCCTGCTAATCTGGTTGTCTGCCCGCATCCGAACTAATAGCTAACCACCTGCAGATTGCAATTGTAAATTATTGCCTGCTAAGCAGGTTGACTGTCCGCCGATTAGCTAACAGATAACATTCCATGGCGTTCAGTAGCAAATCAGCACCTGCTAATCTGGTTGTCTGCCTAGAGCCCAGCTAAAAGGTAACCTCTTTGTAGCTTGCAGTAGCAAATTACCACCTGTTGACCTTACTGTCTGCCCTAAGCCCTCCCGCAGCATGCAACTGCCCATTAGCGCTTGCTAACGTTGTTGCTTGTCTACAGACTATCTAATAGATAATTTCCCTATTGATTGCAGTTGCCAATTTGCGCCTGGTAACCTGTTCATAAGGCTTGCAGTTATCAATCATCGCCTGCTAATCTGGTTGTCTGCCCGTATCCCTTTTAATATATAGCATCCAGCATCTTGCAGGAGCCAATTAGTTCCTGCTACCCTATTTGTCAGCTAGCAGACCAGATAATAGACAAAATTCCATGGCTTGCAGATGCCAATCAGCACCTGCAAATCTGGTTGTTGGCCCGCAGCGCAGCTAATAGATAACCTCCTGCTACTTGTAGTATCCAATTAGCATGTGCTAACCTGCCCTTCTACAAGCAGCCCAGGTAAATGATAACATTCCGAAGCTTACAGTTGCGAATTATCACCTTCTGACCTGGTTGTCTGCCCACAGCCCAACTAATAGATAACCTCCCACAACTTTCAGTATCCAATTACAACCTGCTTACCTGGTTGTCTGCCTGTAGACTAGATAATATACCATGGCTTACAGTAGCCAATTAGCACCTGGTTACCACTTTGTTAGCCCAGAGACTAGCTAATAGATAACCTCCCGCAGCTTGCAGTGGCCAATTAGCGGCTGCTAATCTGGTTGTCTGCCAGTAGACCAGCTAATAGATAACCTTCCAGGATTTGTAGTTGCTAAACTGCACCTGCAAATATGGTTGATATCCCACAGACAAGTTAATAGACAACCTCCCACGGCTTGGAGTAACCAATAAGCGCATGCTAATCTGGTTGTCTGACTACAGCCTAGCTAATAGATAACCTCACAAAGATTGCTGTAGCAAATCAGCGCCAACAACTCTGGTTGACTGCCCACAGAGAAGCTATAAGAAAATCTTCCACGGCTTGCAAAAGCCTGTCAGTGCTTGTTTATCTGGTTTTCTGCCAATAGAATAGCTAATATATAACATCCTCCTAACATGGTTGTCCTCCCGAAACCCAGCTAATAGAAAACCTCCTGCAACTTGCCACTTCCAATTAGCGCCTGCTATCCTGGTTATCTTCCCGCAGACTAGCACATAGATAATGTACCACAGCTTGCAGTAGCCAATCAGCGCCTGATAACCTGGTTGTCTGCCTCGAGAAGAGATGCTAATAGATAACCTACCACCATTTGCAGTAGCCAATCAGTACCTGCTTACCTGATTGTCAGCCCGCAGAATAGCTAATTGAAAAGCTTTCACGGTTTACAGTAGCCAATCAGCATCTGGTACCCTGGTTGTCTGACGGCAGACTACCTTATAGAACCTTCCATAGATTAAAGTATCTAATCATTGCCTGCTAATCTGGTTGTCTGCTTGCAGTCCAGTTAGAAAGGTCTGCAGGCAGACAACCACATTAGTATGTGCTGGGCAGTTTGCAGTAGCCAATCAGCGCCAGCTAACTTGGTTGTCTTCCTGTAGAAAACCATATAATGGATTACCTTCCATGGCTTGCAGTAGTCAATCAGCACCTGCTAACCTGGTTGACTGCCTGCAGAACACTAGGTAATAGATAAAGTTCCATGGCTTGATGTAGCAAATTCTCACCTGCTAACCTGTATGTCTTAGTGTAAGAATACTAACAAATAGATAACAACCCACATCTTGCAATAGATAAACCTCGCTTATAAATCTGGTATCTGGCCTAAGCACTGCTGATAGATAACCTCAATAGGCATGCAGTATACTATTAGCGCCTGTTTAAATGATTGTCTGCCTGCTGCCCAGATAATAGATAACTCTCTGTAGCTCGTTAATGTGAATATGCAGCTAGAAACCTGTTTGTCTCCCTGCAGAATAGCTACTAGATCAACTTCCACGGATAGCAGTAACCAATCAGCACTTCTGCTAACTTGGTTGCTTCCTGAAAAATACAAGCTAATAGGTAACATTCCAATGTTTGCAGTAGACAGACAGTGCGTGTTAATTTGGTTGTTTGTTTGCAGAGGACTAGCTATAATATAACATTCCATGTTTTGCAGTAGCCAATCAGTGCCATCTAAACTGGTTCTCTGCCACCAAGTAGCTAACAGATATCATCCCATTGCTTGCAGTAGCTATTTAGCACATACAAAACTGGCTGTTTGCCTAAAAAATTATAGCTTATAACTAACATTCCACGGCTTCCAGTAGCCAATCAGCGCCTGATAGTATGGTTGTCTGCTGCAGAAGACTAGGATATACATAACATTCCACGACTTGTAATATCCAATCAGCACCTTCTAAGCTGCTTATCTACCTGCAGATATCTAGCTAATAGATAACCTTTCACGCCTTGATGTAGCCTTTCAGAATGTGCTAATCTTGTTGTCTGCCTGCATACCTGCAAATAGAAAACATCACACGGCTTGTAGTAGCCAATCAACGCCTGCTAATCTGGCATCTACCCACAGACTAGCTAATATATAACAGTATATGGCTAGCAGTTGCCAATCAACGCCTGCTAATCTGGCATCTACCCACAGACTAGCTAATATATAACAGTATATGGCTAGCAGTTGCCAATCAACGCCTGCTAATCTGGCATCTACCCACAGACTAGCTAATATATAACAGTATATGGCTAGCAGTTGCCAATCAACGCCTGCTAATCTGGCATCTACCCACAGACTAGCTAATATATAACAGTATATGGCTAGCAGTTGCCAATCAACGCCTGCTAATCTGGCATCTACCCACAGACTAGCTAATATATAACAGTATATGGCTAGCAGTTGCCAATCAACGCCTGCTAATCTGGCATCTACCCACAGACTAGCTAATATAAACAGTATATGGCTAGCAGTTGCCAATCAACGCCTGCTAATCTGGTTTTCTGCCTGCAGACTAGCAAATAGATAACCTTCAATGGTTTGCACTAACTAATCAGCACATGCCCAAATGTTTTTTCTGCCCGCAGAAGACTTAACTAATAGACAACCTTCCAGAGCTTGAAGTATCCACCAAAGTCTTCTAATCTGGTTATTTGCCTAAAGCCCTGGAAATAGATAACTTCCCGCAGATTGCAGTAGACAGTTAGTGGCTGTTTACCTGGTTTTCAACCCGCAGTCCAGCTAAAGATAATCACCCGCAATTTGCAGTAGCCACTTAGTGCCTGATAAACTATTTGTGTTCCCGCAGCCCAGATAATAGATACCATCCCGCAGCTTGCAACTTCCAATTAGCTCCAGCTATCCTGGTTGTCTGCCCGCAGCCATCTAATAGATAACCTCCCGAAGCTTGCAGAAACCAATCCGTGATTGTTAATTTGGTTGTCTGCCCACGGCCCAGCTAATGGCTAAACTCCCGCAGTTGGCAGTAGCGAATTGGCGCCTGTTGACCTGGCTGTCTTCCTGAAGGAGATTAGCTAATAGATAATCTTCCACAGCTTACATTAGCCAATCAGCACCCACTAATCTGGTTCTCTGCCTGCAGAATACGAAGTATTTAATTACCTTCCACGGCTTGCAGTAGAAAATCAGGGACTGCTAATCTGATGTATGCCCACATACTAGGTGATAGATAACATTCCACAGCATGCAGTAGTCAATCAGCATCTGCTCACCTGGTTGTCTGAAGGCAGACTAGCTAATAGGTAACCTTCCACGGCTTTCAGTAGCCAATCAGTACCTGCCAACATGGTTGTCTGCCTGCAGAAGACTAGGTAATTCATTACCTTCCACCACTTGTAGTAGCCAGTTAGCACCTGCTTACCTGATTGTCTGCCTGGAGAAGACAAGTAAATAGATAACCTTTCATGGCTTGGAGTAGACTATCAGCACCTGCTAATATCGTTGTCTGCCTGCAGAGGACTAGCTAATAGATAAAATTCCACGGTTTGCAGTATCCAATCAGTACATTATAACTTGTTGTCTGCTTGCAGAAGACTTGCAAATAGATAATAATACACGGTTTTCAGTAGACAATTAGCTCCTGGTAACGTGTTTGGTGTCCGCAGAATAGCTAATTGATAACATTCCACGGACTACCCAATTATATCAGCGCCTGCTCCTGCTAAACCGGTTGTCAGTCCACAGACTAGCAAATATATAACATTCCACGGCTTGCAGTAGCCAATCAGTGTCAACTAACATATTTTTTCTGCCAGCAGAAGGCCAAGTAAAATACAACCTTCCACTGCATGCAGTAGTATATCAGCAATGGCAACCTGGTGACTGCATGCAGAAGACCAGCTTATAGATAACAATTCACAGCTTGCTGTAGCGAATCAGTACCTGCTAACCTGGTTGTCTGAAAGCAGTCTAGCTAATATATAACCTTTCATTGCTTGCATTAGCCAATCAGTAGCTGCTAACCTGGCTGTCTGTAGCCATACTAACTAAAAGACAAACATCTATGGCTTGCAGTTGGCAATATGAATGTGCTAACACGGTTGTCCACCTACAAAATACTAAGTAATATATAACCTTACATTGCTTGCATTAGTAAATTCGCACATGCTAACAAGTACTCTGCCGGCAGAAGACTAGCTTATATATAACATTCCATAGTTTACAGTAAACAATCAGTACCTCCTAACTTGTTCGTCTGCCGGCACACTAACAAATAGATAACCTCCCACGGCTTGCAGTAGCCAATCAGCACCTGCCAAAATTGTTGTCTGCCTGCAGAAGACTACTTAATAGATAAACTTTCATGGCTTGCATTAACCAATCAGTACCTGCTAACCTGGTATTATGCCTGCAGAAGACTAGGTAATATATAATATTCTACAGCTTGCAGTAGTCAATCAGTTCAGGCTTACCTGGTTGTCTGCCTGCAGAAGACTATGTTATTCATTACCTTCCAATGGCTTGCAGTATCTAATAAAAACCTAATAACCAGTTTTTCTGCCTGCAGAAGACTAGCAAATAAATAAAATTCCAAGGCTTGCAGTTGCCAATCAGCACCACCTTGTTGTCTGCCTGCAGAAGACGAGTATAAAGATAACCTGCCACGGCTTGCAGTAGAAAATCAGCGACTGCTAATCTGGTTGTATGTCCACAGACTAGCTAATATATAACCTGCCACGGCTTGCACTAGCGAATAAGTTCCTGCTAATCTGGTTATCTGCCCACAGACTAGCAAAAAAATAACCTTACACAATTTACAATGGCCCATCAGAGCCTCCTTAGCTGGTTGTCTACTCGCAGCCTATCTAATACATAACTACACGCAGCTTGCAGTAACCAATTACCACCTGCTAAGCTGTTTGTATGACCGCAGCCAAGCTAAAAAGTTGTCCTGCAGCTTGCTACTTCCAATTAGCTCCTGCTATCCTGGTTGACTGCCCACAGTCAAGTTAATAGACAACATCACGAATCTTGCAGTAGTAACCAATCCATGATTGGTAACCCAGTTTTCTGCCCACAGCACAACTAATAGGTAACCTCCCACAGTTGGCAGTAGCCAATAAGTGCCCGCACGTGTGGTTGTCAGCCAGTGGACAAAATAATAGATAATCACCACAACTTGCAGTATCTAATTAGTACCTGCCTACCTGTTTGTCTGTCTGCAGAAGACTAAGTAGTAAATAAATTCACGGCTTGCAGTAGTGAATTAGTGCACATCAAATATTTGAACTCACGCACATACACAGGGCCAGCGTAACGACCACGACGCAGCTAACCTGTTGGTCTGCATGCAGCAGACTAGCTAATAGATAAAAATTTTTGGCTCGCAGTAGAACATTTTCACCAGCTAACCTGGTGTCCGCTTGCTGAAGACTATCTAATAGATAACCTTCCATAGCTGGTTATCTTGTTGTCTTGTTCCACGGCTTGCAGTACCCAAACAGAACCTACTATTCTGGACACTAGCTAATAGACAAACTTTCGAGGCTTGTATTAGCCAATCAGCGCCTGCTAAAATGGTCGTCTGTCTTCAGAAGACTAGGAAATAGATAACATTCCACTGCTTGCAGTAGCCAACCAGACCTTCTAACCTGGTTGTATGCCTGCAGAAGTCTAGCTAATATATAAAATTACTCAGCATAAAGTTTGCAATTAACAAACAGTAATATAGTTGTCTGCCCGCAGCTCAGCTAATAGATACACTCCCACAGCTTGCAGTAACCAATTGGCGTATGCTAACCTGGTTGTCTGCTCGCAGTCCACATAGTAGATATAATGCGCCTTGTAATTGCAATTTTTGTTCCTGCTAAGCTGGTTGATTTCCCGCAACCCAGATAATAGATAACATTCTCCTGCTTGAAATAGCCAATTAGGACCTGCTAACCTGGTTGTCATCCTCCAGACTAGTTAATTGGTATCTTCCCTCGGTTTGCAGTAGCCAATTAAAATCTGGTAACCTTTTTGTCTGCCTGCATAAGACTAGCTAATGGGTAATCTTCAATGGATTGCAGTAGCCAGTCTGTGCCAGCTAATATGGCTGTCCTTCTGCAGAAGACTAGCTAATATATAACCACCCACAGCTTGCAGTAGCCAATCAGCACCTGCCTAACTGGTTGTCTGCCTGCAGAGACTAGGTAATAGTTAATCTTCCATGGCTTGCAGTAGCCAGTCAGTGCCTGCTAACCTGGTTGTCTGCCTGCAGAGACTATCATACACACACACACACACACACATATATATACATATGTAACATTCAACACCTTGCAGTAGACAATCAGCACCTGGTAACCTGGTTGTCTGCCAGCACAAGACTAGCTAATAGATAACCTTCAATGGCTTGCTGTAGCCAATCAGCGGATCTAGTTGTCTGCCCGTAGAAATCTAGCTAATATATATAATTCCACGGCTTTCAGTAGCCAATCAGTACCTGTTAACCAGTTTGTCTGCCTGCGTAAGACTAGTTTATACATAACCACCCACTGCTTGCCGTTGCCAAATAGTGGCTGCAAATCTGGTTGTCTGCCGAAAGTCCTGATAATATATAACTTCCCACCTCTTGCAGTGACCAGTAAGCGCCTTCTAATCTGGTTGTCTGCCTAGAGCTCAGCTAATAGATAATCTCACATTGCTTGCAGTTGTCAATTAACGCCTGCCAACCCATTTGTTGCACACAGACCAGCTAATTAATAACTTTCCACGGTCTGCATTAGTTAATCATCATTTGCTAATCTGGTTTCCTGCCTGCAAATGACCAGGTTATTCATTACATTCCTAGGCTTGCAGTAAATTATCAGCACCTGCTCACCTGGTAGTCTGACTTCAGACTAGCTAATAGCTAATCCACTGCTTTCAGTAACCAATCAGCGCCTGCTAACTTGGTTGTCTGCCTGCAGAAAACTAGCTAATAGATACCATTTCACGGCTTGCGTTAGCCAATCAGCACCTTCTAATCTGGTTGTCTGCCACAGACTAACAATCATATATACTCCCACGGCTTGAAGTCGCCAATCAGTTCCTGCCAACAAGGTTGTCTGCCTGCACTAGCTAATAATTAACATTCCACATCTTGCAGTAGCCTGTTAACCTGGTTGTCTGCCTGTGGAAGCATAGATATTAGATTATTTCCCACGGCTTTCAGTAGATAATTAGTATATGTTAACCTGTACGGTGCACGCGGAATAGCTAATTAATAAAATTCCATGAATGGCCTTAACCAATAATTTCCTGCTTATCTGGTTGTTGGCCTGACGTAAAGGTCGTAGGTAAACACCTGCACGAGTAGCCAATTAGCACCTGCTTACCTGAATGTCAGGCTGCAGACTTACTAATCGATATCCTCCCTCAGCATTCAGTAGACAATTAGCGCTTTGTAACCTGGTTGTCTGCCCGCAGCCTAGTTAATATGTAACCACCTGCAGCTCTCAATTGCCAATTAGTACGTACTAACTTCTTTGTCTGCCTTCAGACTAGCTAATATATAACCTCCCACAGTTTGTAGTAACCAATAAGCACCTGCCAACCTGGTTGTATGCCTTCAACAGCCTAACTAATAAATAACTTTTCAAGGCTTGCAGTAGCCAATCAGCACATGCTATCCTGGTTGTCTGCCCGCAGATTCGCAAATAGATAACCTCCCACGGATTGCAGTATCCAATTAGCACCTGCTAACATTGTTGTCTGCTTGCAGAAGACTAGTTAATAGGTTAACTTCTACGGCTCGCAGTAACCA
The DNA here is from genome assembly GCA_029891345.1 of Dryococelus australis. Classification (NCBI taxonomy): domain Eukaryota; kingdom Metazoa; phylum Arthropoda; class Insecta; order Phasmatodea; family Phasmatidae; genus Dryococelus; species Dryococelus australis. The sequence continues at coordinate 126,887,719 of CM057003.1, forward strand.
ATCAGCACCTATTACATGATTGTCTGCCTGCAGAAGACTAGCTAATAGATAACCTTCCCTATCTTGTAGTAGCCAAACAGTACCTGCTAACCTGGTTGTCTGCCCACAGACTAGTTAATATATAATATTCCACGACTTGCAGTTGCAAATGAGCACCTGCTAGGCTGGTTGTATGTCTACAGGACAGAAGCTGATAGATAACCTTCCATGGCTTGCAGTGGCAAATGAGCACCTGCTAGGCTGGTTGTATGTCTACAGGACAGAAGCTGATAGATAAACTTCCATGGCTTGCAGTTGCCAATCAGCGCCTGCTGGGCTGGTTGTATGTCTACAGGACAGAAGCTGATAGATAACCTTCCATGGCTTGCAGTTGCAAATGAGCACCTGCTAGGCTGGTTGTATGTCTACAGGACAGAAGCTGATAGATAACCTTCCATGGCTTGCAGTTGAAAATCAGCGCCTGCTGGGCTGGTTGTATGTCTACAGGACAGAAGCTGATAGATAACCTTCCATGGCTTGCAGTTGCCAAAAAAGCGCCTGCTGGGCTGGTTGTATGTCTACAGGACAGAAGCTGATAGATAACCTTCCATGGCTTGCAGTTGCAAATGAGCACCTGCTAGGCTGGTTGTATGTCTACAGGACAGAAGCTGATAGATAACCTTCCATGGCTTGCAGTTGCCAATCAGCGCCTGCTGGGCTGGTTGTATGTCTACAGGACAGAAGCTGATAGATAACCTTCCATGGCTTGCAGTTGCCAATCAGCGCCTGCTGGGCTGGTTGTATGTCTACAGGACAGAAGCTGATAGATAACCTTCCATGGCTTGCAGTTGCAAATGAGCACCTGCTAGGCTGGTTGTATGTCTACAGGACAGAAGCTGATAGATAACCTTCCATGGCTTGCAGTTGCAAATGAGCACCTGCTAGGCTGGTTGTATGTCTACAGGACAGAAGCTGATAGATAACCTTCCATGGCTTGCAGTTGCAAATGAGCACCTGCTAGGCTGGTTGTATGTCTACAGGACAGAAGCTGATAGATAACCTTCCATGGCTTGCAGTTGCCAATCAGCGCCTGCTGGGCTGGTTGTATGTCTACAGGACAGAAGCTGATAGATAACCTTCCATGGCTTGCAGTTGCAAATGAGCACCTGCTAGGCTGGTTGTATGTCTACAGGACAGAAGCTGATAGATAACCTTCCATGGCTTGCAGTTGCAAATGAGCACCTGCTAGGCTGGTTGTATGTCTACAGGACAGAAGCTGATAGATAACCTTCCATGGCTTGCAGTTGCCAATCAGCGCCTGCTGGGCTGGTTGTATGTCTACAGGACAGAAGCTGATAGATAACCTTCCATGGCTTGCAGTTGCAAATGAGCACCTGCTAGGCTGGTTGTATGTCTACAGGACAGAAGCTGATAGATAACCTTCCATGGCTTGCAGTTGCCAATCAGCGCCTGCTGGGCTGGTTGTATGTCTACAGGACAGAAGCTGATAGATAACCTTCCATGGCTTGCAGTTGCAAATGAGCACCTGCTAGGCTGGTTGTATGTCTACAGGACAGAAGCTGATAGATAACCTTCCATGGCTTGCAGTTGCCAATCAGCGCCTGCTGGGCTGGTTGTATGTCTACAGGACAGAAGCTGATAGATAACCTTCCATGGCTTGCAGTTGCAAATGAGCACCTGCTAGGCTGGTTGTATGTCTACAGGACAGAAGCTGATAGATAACCTTCCATGGCTTGCAGTTGCCAATCAGCGCCTGCTGGGCTGGTTGTATGTCTACAGGACAGAAGCTGATAGATAACCTTCCATGGCTTGCAGTTGCCAATCAGCGCCTGCTGGGCTGGTTGTATGTCTACAGGACAGAAGCTGATAGATAACCTTCCATGGCTTGCAGTTGCAAATGAGCACCTGCTAGGCTGGTTGTATGTCTACAGGACAGAAGCTGATAGATAACCTTCCATGGCTTGCAGTTGCCAATCAGCGCCTGCTGGGCTGGTTGTATGTCTACAGGACAGAAGCTGATAGATAACCTTCCATGGCTTGCAGTTGCAAATGAGCACCTGCTAGGCTGGTTGTATGTCTACAGGACAGAAGCTGATAGATAACCTTCCATGGCTTGCAGTTGCAAATGAGCACCTGCTAGGCTGGTTGTATGTCTACAGACAGAAGCTGATAGATAACCTTCTATGGCTTGCAGTTGCCAATCAGCGCCTGCTGGGCTGGTTGTATGTCTACAGGACAGAAGCTGATAGATAACCTTCTATGGCTTGCAGTTGCCAATCAGCGCCTGCTGGGCTGGTTGTATGTCTACAGGACAGAAGCTGATAGATAACCTTCCATGGCTTGCAGTTGCCAATCAGCGCCTGCTGGGCTGGTTGTATGTCTACAGGACAGAAGCTGATAGATAACCTTCCATGGCTTGCAGTTGCAAATGAGCACCTGCTAGGCTGGTTGTATGTCTACAGGACAGAAGCTGATAGATAACCTTCCATGGCTTGCAGTTGCAAATGAGCACCTGCTAGGCTGGTTGTATGTCTACAGGACAGAAGCTGATAGATAACCTTCCATGGCTTGCAGTTGCCAATCAGCGCCTGCTGGGCTGGTTGTATGTCTACAGGACAGAAGCTGATAGATAACCTTCCATGGCTTGCAGTTGCCAATCAGCGCCTGCTGGGCTGGTTGTATGTCTACAGGACAGAAGCTGATAGATAACCTTCCATGGCTTGCAGTTGCAAATGAGCACCTGCTAGGCTGGTTGTATGTCTACAGGACAGAAGCTGATAGATAACCTTCCATGGCTTGCAGTTGCAAATGAGCACCTGCTAGGCTGGTTGTATGTCTACAGGACAGAAGCTGATAGATAACCTTCCATGGCTTGCAGTTGCAAATGAGCACCTGCTAGGCTGGTTGTATGTCTACAGGACAGAAGCTGATAGATAACCTTCCATGGCTTGCAGTTGCAAATGAGCACCTGCTAGGCTGGTTGTATGTCTACAGGACAGAAGCTGATAGATAACCTTCCATGGCTTGCAGTTGCCAATCAGCGCCTGCTGGGCTGGTTGTATGTCTACAGGACAGAAGCTGATAGATAACCTTCCATGGCTTGCAGTTGCAAATGAGCACCTGCTAGGCTGGTTGTATGTCTACAGACAGAAGCTGATAGATAACCTTCCATGGCTTGCAGTTGCAAATGAGCACCTGCTAGGCTGGTTGTATGTCTACAGGACAGAAGCTGATAGATAACCTTCCATGGCTTGCAGTTGCCAATCAGCGCCTGCTGGGCTGGTTGTATGTCTACAGGACAGAAGCTGATAGATAACCTTCCATGGCTTGCAGTTGCAAATGAGCACCTGCTAGGCTGGTTGTATGTCTACAGGACAGAAGCTGATAGATAACCTTCCATGGCTTGCAGTTGCCAATCAGCGCCTGCTGGGCTGGTTGTATGTCTACAGGACAGAAGCTGATAGATAACCTTCCATGGCTTGCAGTTGCAAATGAGCACCTGCTAGGCTGGTTGTATGTCTACAGGACAGAAGCTGATAGATAACCTTCCATGGCTTGCAGTTGCCAATCAGCGCCTGCTGGGCTGGTTGTATGTCTACAGGACAGAAGCTGATAGATAACCTTCCATGGCTTGCAGTTGCCAATCAGCGCCTGCTAACCTGTATGTATAAGTGCAGAAGACTAACATATAGATAACCACCCACGACATGCAATATCTAATTAGCACCTGCATATCTGGTTGTCTGCCCAAATCTCAGCTAATAAATAACCTTCCATTGTTTGCAGTAGCCAATTAGTGCCTGGTAACCTCTCTGGTGCCCGCAGACTAGCTAATAGAAAACATTCCTCTGCTTGCATTAGCCAATAAGCACATGCTAACTTGCTTATCAGCCCGCAGACTAGCTAATGTAAAACATTCCTCTGCTTGCATTAGCCAATAAGCACATGCTAACTTGCTTATCAGCCCGCAGACTAGCTAATGTAAAACATTCCTCTGCTTGCATTAGCCAATAAGCACATGCTAACTTGCTTATCAGCCCGCAGACTAGCTAATGTAAAACATTCCTCTGCTTGCATTAGCCAATAAGCACATGCTAACTTGCTTATCAGCCCGCAGACTAGCTAATGTAAAACATTCCTCTGCTTGCATTAGCCAATAAGCACATGCTAACTTGCTTATCAGCCCGCAGACTAGCTAATGTAAAACATTCCTCTGCTTGCATTAGCCAATAAGCACATGCTAACTTGCTTATCAGCCCGCAGACTAGCTAATGTAAAACATTCCTCTGCTTGCATTAGCCAATAAGCACATGCTAACTTGCTTATCAGCCCGCAGACTAGCTAATGTAAAACATTCCTCTGCTTGCATTAGCCAATAAGCACATGCTAACTTGCTTATCAGCCCGCAGACTAGCTAATGTAAAACATTCCTCTGCTTGCATTAGCCAATAAGCACATGCTAACTTGCTTATCAGCCCGCAGACTAGCTAATGTAAAACATTCCACTGCTTGCATTAGCCAATAAGCACATGCTAACTTGCTTATCAGCCCGCAGACTAGCTAATAGATATCATATCTCGCCATGCATTAGACAATTAACACCTGGTTACCTGATTGTCTGCCCGCAGCCCATCTTATAAGTAACCATCTGCAGTTCGCAAGTATAAATTGGCACCTCGTTACCTCTTAGTATACCTGCAGAATAGTTAATAGATAACCTTCCACAGCTTGCAGTAGCCAATCAACAGCTGCTAATCTTGTTTTCTACCTACAGACTAGCAAATAGATAACTTCCCAAGGATTGTAGTAGCCAATTATCGCCTGCTAACCTGGCTGTCTGCACGAAGCCCACCTAATACATACCATAACGCGTCTTGCAATTGCGATTTTTGTACCTGCTAAGGTGGTTCACTTCCCGAAGTCCAGGAATTAGATAACCGCCTGCCGCTTGTAATAGCCAATGAGCTCATGCTAACTTCAGTGCAAGCCTGCATACTAAAATATAAATTCCCTCGGTTTGCAGTAGCCAATTAAAAGTCTGGTAATATGGTTACCTGCCCGCAACCCAGCAAATAGGTAACCACCTGCAACTTGCAGTTGCCAATAAGCTCCTGATAACCTGTTTGTCTGCCTGCAGAATAGCTAATAGATAACCTTCCACGGCTTGCAGTAGCCAATCAACGCCTGCTAACTAGGTTGTCTACCTGCAGATATCTAGCTAATTGATTACCTTCCACAGCTTGCAGTAGACAGTCAGCGCCTGCTAATCTGGTTGTCTGCCTGCAGATTACAAGCTATAAGATAACCTACCACGGCTTGTAGTAGATAATCAGAACTTGCTAACCTGGTTGCCTGCCTTCAGAAGACTAGATAATAGATAACATTCCATGGTTTACAGTAGCTAATGAGTTACTGCTAACTTGGTTGTCTGCCCGCAGAATAGCTAATTGATTACCTTCCACGGCTTCCAGAAGTCAATCAGCACCTGGTAACATGATTGTCTACCTGCAGAAGATTTGATAATTGATAATGTTCCACAGCTTGCAGTAGCCAATAAGCACATGCTAATCTGGCTGTCTGCCTGCAGAAGACTAGCTAATAGAAAAACTTCCAACGGCTTGCAGTAGCCAATAAACACCTGCTAACCTGGTTGTAAGCCTGCATACTACCTAATAAAACTTCCACATCTCAATAGCCAATCAGTGCATGCTAATTTGTTTTTCTGCCCCCAAGACTAGCTAATAGATAACCACTCACTGCTTGCAGTAGCCAATTAGCATTTGCTTATCTGCTTGGCTGCTGCAGCCCAGTTAATAGATAAATTACCGCAGCTTGCAGTAGCCAATTAGCGCCTGCCAACCTGGTTGTCTACCCGCATCCCAGCTAATAGATATCTTCCCGCAGCTTACAGTAGCCAATTAGCGCCTGCTATTATTGGTGTGTGCCAGCAGCCCAGCTAATAGGTAATCTCCCACAGATTGCAGTTATCATTCTGAGAAAGGGTACTTGCACGTTAAACAATCTGCCACATCATTTTCTGTTTGTACATTTATCAATTTTGCAACCGGCGCAGATAACATTAGTAATGTGTAATATCTACTAGGTACATTTTGATGTTCCCTTGTCAAAAAGAAAAAGAAACTATAATTTTAGGAGGTTCAACATTCCCGCAGAAGGTACAATGTTAATCCAGCTTACACCTCTTTTAACATGGGTTTATTTTTCTTTTTTAAATATTATTAATATTCTTCTTTATTGCTCTTTCATTAGAATCCAATGCCATAAATTACTAAGCTGCAACGTAAGAGACATCAGTAAAGTCAGTTCACGGTGAATGGAGCCTTTTGGATGCCCTACTGGAGGTCTACTTGTATTCACATTAAATAAACATGCGTCGGTATTGTGATACTGTGAAGTTATGCAAATTACAAATAAGTTTGGTTCTTAAACTGTTATAAATGATAAAAATAGAAGAGAAAATAAATAATATAAGAATTTACACAACTGGTTAAGTACCAAATGCAATTCAAAGTAACGAAATGTAACTACATTACATGGCTCGGTGGCAATTGTACGGGGCGCATACCACTCGGTATGCTCGTTAACATATCTGCAGATAGAAAGTTTGATTGAAAAGTGATCAGTTGAGCTCGAAAAGCCTGCGTTCGGTGCAGCAGAAGTGCGGTAACGAGAAGGCAGTAGTGGCGGAGGAGCGGCCTCATATGGACCGACTAGAATGAAAGGGTGCGGCCTATGAATGAAGCCTCCTACAGACACACCCACATCACCCGCATTCTTCTCTCCCCGCGTTTGTGTTCACCGTCTCCTTGTACACATGGCCTTCCACACTGGCCCACACTAGTCGCTGAGCTGTCACACTTGTGGTTATCTATAACCTGTACATTACAAGGTGGCAGTTTGAGTTACTCCGCATATTTGCTCACTTTCAAGGTATTGGTTGTACAGCAAGTTACCACCGCATCCACCACTTTGCACAACACTGGTTATATGATGCAGTTTTGACCCGAAACCAAAGCAATTAATTAAAATATTTCCAGACTACAGGGATTCCACACCCGCTTGCTCAATTAGTATTGTATTACTATAAAGTTTCGAAAACAGCAAGAAATAAATGTATGTAATGCGGATAACCTTTGCTAAAATTGCAAAATACTATTTTCTAGAACACAATCGAAATGTGAGTCGTCTTATGCCAAAGGGTTTGAGTTGGTCCCTGGAAATGTTTAGCTCTGCTGATGATGAAGTTTACAAACCACAGCCTGCGATAAGTTGCTAAGTCAGTGACGTAGCATGTCGCAACACGATGCAGTTAAGGGGACCCTCATGCCTTGAAGAAGAGGGCCTACATTATCGAATGTCTAGCCACCTTTAAATGCAAGGCGGCCGCGGTAGCTGAGCGGTTAGCATGCTCGCTTCCCATCAAAGCGAACTGTGTTCCATCCCCAACCGGGTCACTCCCGGATTTTCGCACCTGTAAATCGTGCTGGACGATGTCGCAGGTGGGCGGGTTTTATCGGGGTTCTTCCGTTCCCCTCGGCCTTTCATTCGGGTGCTGCTCCATATTCATTTCAATAACCCTCATCGGCTCACAAGACCTCGCTGTTAAGAGCCGTCCAAATCTCTTCACTCACTCACTCACTTTACATGCAAAGCTACAGAACCGATTTGCGGTCTTTCTGTCATCGACTAGCCATACAACCTTCCAGTGTTGCTTATGTCATGTTCTAACTGCGTAAACAACGTGAGGCCTGCTATATGCCTCTGTGTTATATACACTGTGCACGAAGTTTCGTATCTGGAAATGAGTGAGATACACTCCTTTTAAATATTCTTCACTTTAAGTAATGCGAGGGAAACAAAATTGAGATGGAGACAAACATACACTGCTACGTAAATCAAGTGTTTTATCGCCGACAAGTGTAATACGCTGAGCCGTCGTGCACTGATCTGGCAGTATTTGTGTACATATGGCACTTACAGGAAAGTGGTAGAACTACAATGTTAGCGGCAGGATGTCTGTAGCTGCTATTGTAGTCCGCGTAGTATATGTATAATATCAGCAGTCAGAAAAAGCCATTTGACACATCCAGAATCATATTTATGTAATGCGTGATATTTTGAAGTACCATTCAGTTCTCATCATACATATGTTTGGTTTTCGTAGGTGAACATGCCGGGAGAAACATTGTCCAAACAAGTTCAAGCGTCATTTCAAGCCTCTACACTACGCTCGCTTCATAATACCATTTTCTTCCGTTTCAAGTTGCGATATCCCTGGGGAAACCTTTTATTTCTAGTTCAGCTAACCACAGTTTGGATACATAGATAATGAACGTTTGTTATTAGTAGGTATGAAAATTAAAACCATCCAATCGCAAATTGGATACTAGCCGGTGTGCCATGGAGCATTTGATACGCAGCGAGATCAAGTCGGAATGTCTTGAGATTTTGAACGTACAGTAAATATTTTATTCATCGCCAAAATTATCAAAATGAACAAACATAAGAAACCTTTTTAGTTAGCCCTTTTAAAATGGCGACATATGAAAGTAGTTCATAACTGGCACGATATATGGCAAGTATTGTTTTAAGATCGAATCAACGGGTGCTGCCATTTTTAGAAGCTTCCTGATGAACCACGGTAGATGTACAGTGAAATCGCGTACATTTTTAGCCAGCATACCTTCGATAACACCGTAGCTAGATAATACGCTTGCAATTTTATGATCAAGTTTTTCACTCGGCTGAATTCAAGTAGGCCCCTTTCATAATAATATTTTGTAGATAAAACCAATTTGGGTCAAAAACGCTTCTGCATTGTCGTTTAAACACACCAGCACAGTTCCAACTTCGCGATTTGATCATGTTAAATGCGTATTAGGAGCATGTATGCGAATCATAGATATTTAACTTTCGAGGAACCTTACTCTGGTTAGTCATTCAAAAATTAAAGTGTTTACTCATAAAAAGAAGCGGTCGGTTACCATATAAAACTGCAGTTGTGATCCCAGGTAATACAAGTTAAACTCTTTTTCACGAAATTGGAATATCCCTTTCACTACCTACAATAGTGAACAGTCGTACATGTGTATAATAATTTGTAGAGACGGTGTAGTAAACGATAGCCTGTAGGTACATATATGTGTAGAGCGGATACTGGTGTCACAGCACGCGACATGTGTTAGGCGCACTACAGAAAGTCAAGGTCACGTGACACGGCCTTACAACACACTTATCTGAACTCAGCCTGGCCTCTAGCGAGACTAAGAAGGTGCCCTTACCTCACTGGCTGCTGCTTGCTGTGGAAGACACGCTATTGGCTGGGACACCTGCATTACCGCGGAATGATATAAGTAGGCGTCAATATACTACATTCTCGTCTCTGGTAGCACGTAATCCTCGAAGTATTTATTCGTACTACACTGGACCAGTCATTGAAGTGCGTTCAAGAGTGACTTAAATACACGTTTACCCACAAAACTACTTAATGGTATCTCATAAAACCTTTCCACTGTCTCCCCACCAATTAAATAATTCGCGAGGACGGAGAGGGCTGACAGCACAGATCGCTCGCGCTGGTACAGACAGAACATTGTACCTCGTGGTGATGGTCGTTGAAGGTGGCGTGGCAGTATGACATCCCTCTCCTTACACGCGCTAACCAGCTCCAGGTAGGCGCCTACATGTGACGTCACATACCAACCTCAACAGGAAACAACACTTCTCAACGCCACTTGGTGGAAGATGGCGTGGCAGTATGACATCCCTCTCCTTACACGCGCTAACCAGCTCCAGGTAGGCGCCTACATGTGACGTCACATACCAACTTCAACAGGAAACAACACTTCTCAACGCCACTTGGTGGAAGATGGCGTGGCAGTATGACATCCCTCTCCTTACACGCGCTAACCAGCTCCAGGTAGGCGCCTACATGTGACGTCACATACCAACCTCAACAGGAAACAACACTTCTCAACGCCACTTGGTGGAAGATGGCGTGGCAGTATGACATCCCTCTCCTTACACGCGCTAACCAGCTCCAGGTAGGCGCCTACATGTGACGTCACATACCAACCTCAACAGGAAAAAACACTTCTCAACGCCACTTGGTGGAAGATGGCGTGGCAGTATGACATCCCTCTCCTTACACGCGCTAACCAGCTCCAGGTAGGCGCCTACATGTGACGTCACATACCAACCTCAACAGGAAACAACACTTCTCAACGCCACTTGGTGGAAGATGGCGTGGCAGTATGACATCCCTCTCCTTACACGCGCTAACCAGCTCCAGGTAGGCGCCTACATGTGACGTCACATACCAACCTCAACAGGAAACAACACTTCTCAACGCCACTTGGTGGAAGATGGCGTGGCAGTATGACATCCCTCTCCTTACACGCGCTAACCAGCTCCAGGTAGGCGCCTACATGTGACGTCACATACCAACCTCAACAGGAAACAACACTTCTCAACGCCACTTGGTGGAAGATGGCGTGGCAGTATGACATCCCTCTCCTTACACGCGCTAACCAGCTCCAGGTAGGCGCCTACATGTGACGTCACATACCAACCTCAACAGGAAACAACACTTCTCAATGCCACTTGGTGGAAGATGGCGTGGCAGTATGACATCCCTCTCCTTACACGCGCTAACCAGCTCCAGGTAGGCGCCTACATGTGACGTCACATACCAACTTCAACAGGAAACAACACTTCTCAACGCCACTTGGTGGAAGATGGCGTGGCAGTATGACATCCCTCTCCTTACACGCGCTAACCAGCTCCAGGTAGGCGCCTACATGTGACGTCACATACCAACCTCAACAGGAAACAACACTTCTCAACGCCACTTGGTGGAAGATGGCGTGGCAGTATGATATCCCTCTCCTTACACGCGCTAACCAGCTCCAGGTAGGCGCCTACATGTGACGTCACATACCAACCTCAACAGGAAACAACACTTCTCAACGCCACTTGGTGGAAGATGGCGTGGCAGTATGACATCCCTCTCCTTACACGCGCTAACCAGCTCCAGGTAGGCGCCTACATGTGACGTCACATACCAACCTCAACAGGAAACAACACTTCTCAACGCCACTTGGTGGAAGATGGCGTGGCAGTATGACATCCCTCTCCTTACACGCGCTAACCAGCTCCAGGTAGGCGCCTACATGTGACGTCACATACCAACCTCAACAGGAAACAACACTTCTCAACGCCACTTGGTGGAAGATGGCGTGGCAGTATGACATCCCTCTCCTTACACGCGCTAACCAGCTCCAGGTAGGCGCCTACATGTGACGTCACATACCAACCTCAACAGGAAACAACACTTCTCAACGCCACTTGGTGGAAGATGGCGTGGCAGTATGACATCCCTCTCCTTACACGCGCTAACCAGCTCCAGGTAGGCGCCTACATGTGACGTCACATACCAACTTCAACAGGAAACAACACTTCTCAACGCCACTTGGTGGAAGATGGCGTGGCAGTATGACATCCCTCTCCTTACACGCGCTAACCAGCTCCAGGTAGGCGCCTACATGTGACGTCACATACCAACCTCAACAGGAAACAACACTTCTCAACGCCACTTGGTGGAAGATGGCGTGGCAGTATGATATCCCTCTCCTTACACGCGCTAACCAGCTCCAGGTAGGCGCCTACATGTGACGTCACATACCAACCTCAACAGGAAACAACACTTCTCAACGCCACTTGGTGGAAGATGGCGTGGCAGTATGACATCCCTCTCCTTACACGCGCTAACCAGCTCCAGGTAGGCGCCTACATGTGACGTCACATACCAACCTCAACAGGAAACAACACTTCTCAACGCCACTTGGTGGAAGATGGGTGGCAGTAATGACATCCCTCTCCTTACACGCGCTAACCAGCTCCAGGTAGGCGCCTACATGTGACGTCACATACCAACCTCAACAGGAAACAACACTTCTCAACGCCACTTGGTGGAAGATGGCGTGGCAGTATGACATCCCTCTCCTTACACGCGCTAACCAGCTCCAGGTAGGCGCCTACATGTGACGTCACATACCAACCTCAACAGGAAACAACACTTCTCAACGCCACTTGGTGGAAGATGGCGTGGCAGTATGACATCCCTCTCCTTACACGCGCTAACCAGCTCCAGGTAGGCGCCTACATGTGACGTCACATACCAACCTCAACAGGAAACAACACTTCTCAACGCCACTTGGTGGAAGATGGCGTGGCAGTATGACATCCCTCTCCTTACACGCGCTAACCAGCTCCAGGTAGGCGCCTACATGTGACGTCACATACCAACCTCAACAGGAAACAACACTTCTCAACGCCACTTGGTGGAAGATGGCGTGGCAGTATGACATCCCTCTCCTTACACGCGCTAACCAGCTCCAGGTAGGCGCCTACATGTGACGTCACATACCAACTTCAAAGGAAACAACACTTCTCAACGCCACTTGGTGGAAGATGGCGTGGCAGTATGACATCCCTCTCCTTACACGCGCTAACCAGCTCCAGGTAGGCGCCTACATGTGACGTCACATACCAACCTCAACAGGAAACAACACTTCTCAACGCCACTTGGTGGAAGATGGCGTGGCAGTATGATATCCCTCTCCTTACACGCGCTAACCAGCTCCAGGTAGGCGCCTACATGTGACGTCACATACCAACCTCAACAGGAAACAACACTTCTCAACGCCACTTGGTGGAAGATGGCGTGGCAGTATGACATCCCTCTCCTTACACGCGCTAACCAGCTCCAGGTAGGCGCCTACATGTGACGTCACATACCAACCTCAACAGGAAACAACACTTCTCAACGCCACTTGGTGGAAGATGGCGTGGCAGTATGACATCCCTCTCCTTACACGCGCTAACCAGCTCCAGGTAGGCGCCTACATGTGACGTCACATACCAACCTCAACAGGAAACAACACTTCTCAACGCCACTTGGTGGAAGATGGCGTGGCAGTATGACATCCCTCTCCTTACACGCGCTAACCAGCTCCAGGTAGGCGCCTACATGTGACGTCACATACCAACCTCAACAGGAAACAACACTTCTCAACGCCACTTGGTGGAAGATGGCGTGGCAGTATGACATCCCTCTCCTTACACGCGCTAACCAGCTCCAGGTAGGCGCCTACATGTGACGTCACATACCAACCTCAACAGGAAACAACACTTCTCAACGCCACTTGGTGGAAGGCGACACCACACTATCATACACAATAACAACAATATTTGTATTTCTTCCGACTTGAAACACAGCTCTGTACTGACAGTTGCGCAATTTCGAACAAAACCTGTGTAGGTTTGAAGCGCATACAAAAATTATATATTAACCAGTGAACGAAATAGTTAACGTTTGCCGCACGCGACAGTGTATTCGCAATCGTTACAATATAAACCAATGACGAAAAAACAAGCCTGCCCGCGTGAAGGTAGATACACAAGTGTTGTGTTGGTAAGAGGGCGCGGAACCTGGTGTTTTGTATTGTTCTTTCTGGTAGGCAGTTATACAAATACGATGTGTATATATATAAAACTGCTGTTCAAGGAAGTAATATTGTGACCCAGCCGCGAACAACGGCTCTAAACAGCGAGGTCCTGTGAGCCGATGAGGGTGATTGAAGTGAGAATGTAGCAGCACCGGAATGAAAGGGCGGATGTAATTGGAGATCCCCGAGAAAACCCAACTACTGTTGGCATCGTCCGGCACGATTCCCACATGTGATTATCTGGGAGTGGCCCGACCGGGTATTTAATCCGGTTCGTCATGCTGGGAGGCGAGCAGGTTAACCGCTCAGCAGCCACCACAGGCCCCCTCCCCATCCCCGGCAGAACAAACCTTTTAATCACTGTTGTAACAGCGAATAAAAGAATAAAAGAATTATAAAAACGCATTCGTAAATAATAATATTGGATTGTACCTTTATTTTGATAGGTATGTTTGTTTGTTGAGAATCTTCCGGGTATTCTCGTAGAAGCTGTGATAAAATTCTAATAGAAATGAGACGTACGCGAGTTTCGAGTCTAGTTGGTCCTAAAATACCTTTTCGGCGATTTCCAATAGTTTCCTATTCCTAGAGGCGAAACATGTTTGCGGTATCAGTGAGCTGTAGGTTGGACTGCGCATTTGTTTGTATTCACACATCACTGTCGTTCGCTCATTGGCTTCTTGCTTTCCCTGAAAGAGTATAACTCGTGCAACGTATGATAATCAGGTATTTCTGCCCACTTATTATAGTTCATTTTATTTCCACTTCAAATTTATGGTTTATTATTATTATATGTCTGACTGTTCTTTTGGTAAATTTTTTGTTATTTATTACTCTCTGCTTGTACTGGCTTAAAGGGCAAATATATGTTTATTTTATTGTTCACTTCTTTAATTGCAGTTTTATATTTTAGTATAACCAGATTTAAAAATATTTTCAGAATAGTTTGATTAATGTAAGATTTTAATGTAGTTTTTTAAGATATCAGTGTTAAACTGACTGTTAAAAGAAATATATTTAAACGTAATCAATTATCGAAAATTAGCAGCATAGAATAGTATCTGATATTTTGCAAGGAAAGTTTGGAAATGCTTCGTTTATGGTGATATGACAAATTTAAACTTAATTGTATTGAAATATTATTTTTGTCCATGGAATCTTTAAGATGACATGTTGGATCCGGAAGAACATGAGAAATATATTGAGATATTGTTTTTTAAATTTAATCATATAGCCAATAGTTTATTCAGGACAAGATTTTATGCCTCAAATGTGCGACTAATATAAAAAGAAGAATACCCAGCTAGTTAAGTTACCGAAAATGTATATTTGAGTTGGCACTCGTCGTAATTGATAGCAATTCAATTACTATAATTAACTACGAGAGCTTGTGGCTTCCGAAGAACTGCTATTTCAGCTACGTAAACTTGTGGCTTCCGAAGAACTGCTATTTCAGCTACGTAAACTTGTGGCTTCCGAAGAACTGCTATTTCAGCTACGTAAAGCCTGATATAAGTTGCAGTTGAGCAGTAATTCGATTCAATATGATTTTCCTAACTAAGTTTTCGAGAATACTACATAACCTGGTCTACAAAGTTTCCTTTTAAAAGTTTTCCTCAACAAGCCTCATGCTGCTACCTATATATTTTATAAATATGTGCAGCCGAAACAAGAAAAGATATTTGTTGATTAATGCAGTAGAACCAAGTAACATTTCCATTCACTAAACATTGAATTAATAATATTTTCCTAGTGCGAATAGATTATCTAACGCTGTTGATTGTCAGCTGTAATGCTATTATATCTTGAATTGAGCGCTTTGAAATTAATCACTATGTTTTTTTTATGTCAGGATATTGATTGCTTATGTTTCTTCATCCAACTTTAAATTGAATAATTAAATGTTCCCGAGTAATTGCACAGCATGATTGATTTGTAGTTACCTCAGTAGTGTATTACAATTATAGTGTTAAATTTTAACTGATCTCTTGTTAATAAGATCACTGCTTATACAAGGTACTTGTAAGAAAATTCGTTCGTTAACTACTTCTCCCGAATAATAACACTGTTAACATACGTTTTGTTGCATGTAAACTTGGCATTGTTAGTCGTTAGTTTACCTAGCGTGGAAGTCTGACGGTCTTTTGACATGGTGGGCGGTTATTTCACACGAAACCTGGGCACCACGTATTGTTGTTAGTTTAAACTTTAAACCGAAAACCTTTTTTTTAATGTTAATTTCCACACCTGTTAATATATTTTCCCATCAAGAAAGCGAAATTATGAAAATGGGAATAAGAAATAATATTAATTTTATACCTATAATCCGTGTAGTTTTTCAACAGTAGGCGATGATAATTAAATACATCATCTATGAATTGTTTAGCTTAAAATAAAATATATTCGGCTATGACATAAAAAGAATATATTTAGTTAAGGACGTAGAATATTTTGCGACAAAATGTAAGCAAAAGCGAAGGTTAGGTGTTTGCATTTCTTATTGTCCTAGGATATTTTCATTATACTTTATATGTATGAAATAGTGAAGAGCCCACATTAGCATATTTCGCTATTTCTTCCGAGACAGAGTACACTACAAAAATGTAGTGTTCGGTCACAGAATATTTAAGATTACATAAGAGAAAGAGCTCGTTCTCCAGCCACCCACGCTCCCAAACTGGTCGCACTTGTCTACAACATGCTGGCACGCCTTTTGCCAATCACCTAACAGCGAGCCCAGCTAATATGAAACCTTCAATCAAGACACAATACCCTTCCCAGAGCATTGCGCATTCAATCACAGGATGAAGCCGCTCGCCGTGTCGTGAGTGTAGAGTAATGGTGTAGTGGGTCGTCATACCGAGTGAGTGTGTCTGGCGAGATAGCAATGTGGTTGGCGGGAGAGAGGACCTCTACCTGGCGACCCACACGTCTGCTATTCAAGGACAGCCACCAAGCTCTGAAACAGGAAGTAGTGGGCGCACCACACAACAACTACGCCGGACATGACGTAGAGTGCAGCCAGCCACCCTCCGTGTGTGTTCCATCACTGGACCACGCACCAGGTAAGTGGTGAGGCAGTTGCTTTCATGTGTGCCTACCTAGTCTCTGATTGGCTGCGCGAGAATACGACCACGCGCCCTATGTCTGATTGGTTACGGCAAGTCCCGTATTCAAAGCCTGTGAGGCCCCCCGCTCAAGAGAGGCTGCTATCCTTAATTTGTATTTAGGAGGATAATAAAATTGTAATACATGCCTGATTTCACTTTTAATGAACTGTTTTTATTTTGTGAATAATACTTATTTAGTAATTGATAAATTCCTATGATATGCATTACAGAAATGCCAATAAGGCTACGACAAAAAGATTCAAGTGAAAATAAAATTACCCCTAAAGGATAACACAACGAATTTATAAGTAGAAACAGGTTGAGAGTAGATACATTACAGGTAAACGAATTTATAAATAGAAACAGGTTGACAGTAGGTACATTACAGGTAAACTAATTTATAAGTAGAAACAGGTTGACAGTAGGTACATTACAGGTAAACGAATTTATAAGTAAAAACAGGTTGACAGTAGGTACATTACAGGTAAATAAATTTTTTATCATATTGCAAAACATTCCCAACTACGTCACTAAGTTTGGTGCTCACAGTAAGTCGTGTTCAATGTTGTGCATTTTTACATTTATTTAACATCATTTTCCATTATACTTCTTTATACATTGTGGACGAGCTCCAATTTTTAAGATAATCGTTCACCAGAAACATTTCACATCATCTTCGCTGTAAACATTCTCAGAGAGATTTCACTGTCTCAAACGGATGCCAATGATTCGTTTATAAAAATATTATGGTAGGTGATTGTGAAGTATTATGGTAGGTGATTGTGAAATATTATGGTATGTGATTGTGAAATTGAAGTTAGTTTGACCAATATACTTACACCTAACTTCTTCATTCTCATCCAAATCTTCATCGACATCTTGTGTTTTAACTTTGGCTCTAGCAGTATTTTCATCATCAGTATTGTAATAATCATGTACAAACACCAAGTTATATTTATTTTCTTCAAAACATCTCTTCAATTGAAGATATTATTCAGTTAACTGTGAATTGCTAAGGTTTTATTCTGTACAGAGGCAAAATCTTCGCAACAACTGCTCCTTAACTGGTCCTTTTGAAGATTAGTCAACTATTACAGAAATGCAAATATCCTTAAACTCTTTTATAAGCTTACGTATTTTTTTCAGAGTCAAAAACAAAGTGTCAATAATTGGAAAATAGGTGTGGACTCTCAATTTGAATTTGTCTCATCCTATAAGAACCGTGTCTTGGGTTTCTGTCAACATATGAATATGTCCAGTCGAGTACTGCATCTTGAAGTTCGTTGCTCAGGTTTCTCACTGCTGAGTTTCCATTGATCGCCAATGTACGGCTTTCATGCCAGTCAGTTGCCTATTTTCTACTCAGTTTTTGATTTCAGAGATTCAAGTTTTTTTATAGCTACTGACAAGGTTGAAGTTAGTTTTTGCGAAAATCTTGACACACACTTCTTCAAACTCTCTGATTTCAATTTGATATTGGCATACTGCTCACTGTCGTTCTGAAACGGGTCCAAAATCAACTAAAGCATATGGTATTCTTCGTTTTAGAGCTAGAACAGCTGCTGGTCTACCTCCCTACCTAGTGTTTTAGAATGGTTAGAAAATTTGTTTCCATCTGACTGGCCAGTGCAGATAATTTGATTATGGTAAATAAATTAAAGGTTCTGTAAAACGGTTCTGTAAAAAACAAGTAAAAAATATATTGGTTATATTGTGCTGCTACTACACCGACAAAACTTAAGGAATGTCATAAATATGATAAAAAATTCTGCCAATTGGTCGGGGTGCCTGACTATTGCTTCGAACCCAATGTATCTGCTACCAATTTTTGATGCAGTGATGTAAGATTGTTCTCTGCAGTTTGCTATGCCGAATTTTCTCAGCAGAGAAATAACTTATAAGAATACTGTTTCGGCTGAATACCCTTGCATCGGAATTAATTTTATTAACCTTCCAGCAGGTATATCAATCCTTACATATCTAATAATGAAAATTAGTTGATCAGTGTGTGCTATATGGTGTTGAATTTACTGATATTGAATAGACTTGGCCTCCTTAACCCTTCTAAC
Organism: Dryococelus australis; assembly: GCA_029891345.1. Classification (NCBI taxonomy): domain Eukaryota; kingdom Metazoa; phylum Arthropoda; class Insecta; order Phasmatodea; family Phasmatidae; genus Dryococelus; species Dryococelus australis. The sequence continues at coordinate 126,906,427 of CM057003.1, forward strand.
AATATGACCAAACACTTCCGTTTACATTACTAAAATAACAAATCACATATAAATTATAACATATAGAAATATTACCTCTAACTGTAGAGGTAATATTTTTTTGTATCTGCTCGTATTCACTTATCAGTAGAGCCACGAGTATTTCGCGAATTCATTCGGAGACGAGGTAGACTCCAACACTTGTTCGTTTCTCCTACCGTTATGATTGGACGACACTTTTTAGACACTCCCCGTTTAACAGTGAACAAGTAATAAGCAGGAAGCAGTTAGTGTGAGTGAGTGTGTGTTTAACAGCTACTCCTGTACAGAGGCCACACTTGATCACAGCAGCCAATAAGCAAACGGTAGTGTCTCGAGTGCATAAAGGGATGTCCAACCTAGCTTGCTGCCAACTTAATCCGCGAAATACTCGCGGCTCTACTTATCAGCTAAAATGATCTGAAGCAGTTCCCATTATTTGGACAGCCAGTTGTTTCTTCATTTCTTCTGAATCGTAATACACTTTCCTCTGGAAACTTATCAACAAGCTTGTAAGCGCAGTTCGTGCACTGTTTAGTATTCATGAGTAAAACGTACGAATTTTTAAGCAATCTGCAACTGTTTGTAATACAAAGCGGCCAGAGTTCGAAGCCCGAAACTAACATAAATTTAATTTTTTACTCGTCTTTGAAAAATATATGAACGTTTTCGAGTGATGGGTAAAGCGTATATGGAGCAGTGATGTATGCTGATATCTTAGTTGTAATTCAGCAATTGGGAAGTTAACGATTTTGACCATTCTCTCGCTATAGAGTGAAACTGAATTGCGACTACGAAGGCCTGTCTTTGACCTCAACTAACATCGAGCTGCCACCTGCATTATCTCTTACTGGTTGTCGCCAGTGCCAATTCTGCGTTCAAGTTTTCAGTTTCGGTCATGATGCTTGTCGGCATGAGATAACAGTCTGCATGAAGAGTCCTTTTCGGGCGGTGAATAATTACGATTTTGGTCCCATTGCTACGTTTTAGAAAAATGGTTTAGTGCTGTTATAATTTATAATAACGTACAAGTTAGGGTTGGAAGTAACTCAAAGGTGAACTCTATTTATTTCTTTTTTGTTACTGTATTGAAATCATATAAATTACATCTTGTTTACAAACCATTTATTTAGTCTTTAACTAGGAGGATTTCTTTGCATATTAATTGGTAATATTGTGTTAATGATTATTAAAAATAATAAATTCATTACACAATTACACTAAAGCAACGCTGAATAGTGTTAAGGAAATTCGTCACCTTGTTCATGATGCCATAGGCAGATGACTAGACGTATGTCTGCGGATGGCACACCCCCATATCTGGACTTCATCCTGGCACAGTATCCTGACGACATAGACCTCGTTCGCCGTGTTTCCAGGCGTAATATTGGGCCCGTGTTTGGTAACAATTAGCGCAGCCTAGAGGGGTTTGTTTTAAGTGCTCAAAACTTTGTTCCATTTCATCTTAGCATGCTTGTGCTCTCGCAATCAGGCTAGCACACCTTGTTACTGTACATAGCAAACTTCTTTACTTTGATAAGCGTGGTGTCCTCATCTGTCCTGGTGTGGTTGTCGTGTCCTCTACCTTCTTCTGGTGGCAGGAAAATGCGGGAAGGGGGAGGGGATTCCTCTTTGCTACAGATAGGTTATTTAATATGTAAGGGGATAGTGACGTGAAAGGGAAATGTATGCTGAACTGCCGCCGGAGTCATAGCATGGTCAGGCAGCTCGTCATATGTGCTGAGTGCCCAATTACGGATTGCCTTGATCTTCCCTTTTTGCAAGGGACACGCAAGGTGTCGTATTCGTGAATCATGGCCATCGAACTTAGTCTTCGGTCGGTACTCTCAGCATCTCTAGAAGTCTTAAATGTCATACGTTATACATGGCATAACATGTTTTATTTACTAGTAGAATTGCAAGGAAAGTTATGTTTCCATTTAAGTTTAAACTCTTAAATTGTAATAACAATTGCCATATTATGTTGTAAAATGAAAATTCATTAGGTCATTCCCTCTGTTACAACATATTATGTTTATACACCTATAAGTATATGCTGAAAAATAAATTACAATTTTGGTAGTGTCAATGCACAACACACAACACGTAACGAAATTATATAAGTCAACTATGCTTAACTGTTAAAATATATGTAGCGCCACTATACTAAGGTTGGATGTGGAAGGATTTTGTTTAGAAACGTTTCAATACGTGAGGAAAGTGTGCGAGGAATACTCAGTTAACTTACCACTATATACATATATATATAGTAATTAACATTATTATAACAACAGCAAGATAAGTGTATCTATTAATATCATTTTGTGATTATTTAAGCACTGCTACCCGTTTTTCAACTATATGGACTAATGACATTAATAATGATAATGACAATTATAATAGCAATACAAGTCAATCTCTTAGAAGAGATAGCCAACGAAACATGTTTAAGAATTTCTTTAGAGCAAAAAAAAAAAAAAAAAAAAAAAAAAAAAAAAAAAAAAAAAAAAAAAAAAAAAAAAAAAAAAAAAAAAAAAAAAAAACACTAAATTTATGACAAATATAAAAAATGCTCTAGAAATCGTAGTAACATATATTGGTCAAATGAAGTGAGTAAATAAGTTCAAATGTTTGGGGGAAATAATTCAGGAAAATGGTTTGGAAAAAATCGCGGTAGAAGAAAGGATTTGTAAGATGGAAAGAGCATATGGCATAACCAGGGATGTCTACAACAAAACATTTTTATCTAAAAATCTTAAAATGCAGCGATACATCGCAGTAGTGAAACCAGAATGTCTCTACGTAAATGAAAGTCAAGTACTGAACTACAAGTTGCATAAGTTAGAAGTAACGATGAAATATATCGCAACATAGAAAACATAACAGAAACCATACGGAAGAGACGATTGCTGTTCTCCGGACATTTATATAGAATGGATGGCAACAGGTTAACCAAACGGATCTTCAAATATCTTTGGAACAAGTATTCAACAATAACCTGGGTTTAGGAAGTTAAGAAAGATTCGGAAAGAAACAATATAAATGAAGAAGAAGCAACAGAGAAAGAATTTTTTAAGAAAAAAGTGTTAAAAATGGAGGGATTCCAAGGCAAAAAAGAAAATAAAACAGGATCGAAATAGTCCGAGGAGAGGAAAAAGATACATAGTGAGAAGATGGAGTAGTGCTGGAGAAACAAGGAGCAACAAAGAATGAAGCATTGAAATTGGTTCGTGGTCCCTAGGAGACTCTAACGCAATAAGAAGAAGAAGATTCAAAACAATAGTTATAATAAGAATTATGTCAAGTTATTTCATTTATAATACAACATTTCTTTTTTGGCTTTATTACTTTTTCTGTAAACATTAACATTTTATTTTTTTCATTACAATTTTCATTACGGTACCAAGTCATTCCACAAGATAAAAAACTAATGCTTTATCTGTGCTAGCAACATTTACCTAAGGCGCCTGTTTACTGTACTTCAACCCTATCTGTATATTGCCGTTTAAATTAAAATTCGATTAAGTGCCGATCGCCAGAATTTTAACACATTTAGGCCTAATAAATGCATTGTCATCTGTTAGAATTTTTTTGTTTTTAATTAATGATGCATGCGAGTGTAGAGTATGTCATGTTATATTGCAAATCCCTCTTGTTCGTGTAACCAGGTTTTGTGTAACATGTTTGATTGTTTGACTGACCCGACGAGGCATATAAATATAATGTGTGATAGTGAGGTTGTGACATACTTGTCATGTTTAAATACTTTGCTGCTCTCTTACTCATGTGTTGTTGCTGATGCGTGATGTCATTTGGGCTTTTCGACTTCGTGCTGACAGCGGAATGCTGTCCCCCATTTGGAGGGGTCTGCTTGTGACACGTTGGAGTGTGTGACGTCACAGACATGAACACGTTGTTCCACGCAAATGGCTGCTATTACCTCGGCCGCACTGATACTCACAATTACTCTATTATTACCTTTTAATTAAATTATAATGTGCATACAATTATAGACATAGTCAAGCATGCCGTAACTTTTAATAGTTAGTTAATAACTCCTCTATCATTCAAAATAAATATTATAATTATTAATTTCATTCTCCAAATTTACATAGATATGTGTGCTGTGTGCGCATATATTAATTTATTTTTTAATATGGCAAATATTATAAGTCAGTTTTAACACATAATTTAAAATTGAAAATGGTTAACAAAATCAATTACTGACTGATCGTAGACATACAATACTCAAAGTTTGCATAACACATATAAACACTTCCAAAAAACACAAATAAATTAAATTAGGTTATCAGAAAATCTGCGCTCAATGGTTTTACTATTATGGGTTCAAATTTGCGACGTGCTCTCACGCTCCACTTGCGGTTTACTGTGTAATATGCATGAGCAACACCAAAAGTAAAATTCCTGATCTGTTTAGTATCGAGGACCTACAGTTAAAATCCAACTCAACTCTATCTCTCTCAACTCTCATTATTTTCTTCTGACTGGAGACCCTTCGATGGCACATGGCTCCCAAGTCTCCTTCGAGTTTGATTCCCGACAGAGCCTCGAGTCCTGCACTCGAGTGTAATACACAATGGGTTATACTTGTCGGTTAGGTAGAATGCCATATGCACCATTTTTCGTGTCTCGCGCGAGAAAGCATTGATTTCCTGAGTAAACCTACCTATCACCTTAGCGTATGTATATTCGCCTTTCACAGCCGAAGTGGGCGTGTCTCGGGCACTATTTCCCAATCCGTTAATACCCATATCATTCCACAAAATTCTTCCATTCTCACATCTCGTCCAACAGTCGACGCATCAAATTAATGACTGGTCCAGCATATCTCTAGTACGTCTGGCACAACAGAAATTGGCTAAGCTTCCGGACCGCCATACTGATTGGGTTAGATGAAAATCATTCCATCCCGATCCGTATTAACACTTTAACATTAAATTTATTGAAGTGGGTAAAAAAGTTCTCTGTAGCTATACTTAATTCCAACACAATATATACGTGTACACAATAGCAGAACACGCTCAGGCATGCATTTGTTAACACTGTGGCACTCGTCCATGCAAACATGCTGAGTCTCCCGTGGTGAGTTGTTTGAAAAAAGGGGGGGGGGGGGGCAGAGTGTTGTCAACGGATTATTTCACAAATGCAAACTGGGTCGCGCTTCGTTCGGTCTTGGTTCTGCCATTTGGCTACTTTATTAACAGGCCTTTATTAACGGGCAAACAAGCCTTTCCACGTGTCATACACGGAAGAATGTATAAAACTGCACCTTCAGATTCACGTGCATCTAAAATAAGTGTGTTAAATTTATTATATAGCAATTTAACAAATATTATTATTACTTAACATTATAAAGTATGCTTTTACATAGTAAATTATGCCTATGAATTTATTTTGTCTGTGACACTTTATCAATTTTATTTGACATATTACGTCGTATACGCATTATTATTTTAATTACCAAAATTTTTATTTTGCGCACAAGGACGTTTTTACGTTTTTATTATGTTTAGCGGGTTCAATTCATAAAAAAAAAATTAATTTAGTCAAATACGTATTTCAAGAACTGAAAATCATTTGATTTATATTTACTGCATTATAACTTAAGTTATCTTCTGACAGTCACGTTACTGTTATCCGTAACCATACAAGACAAGATTGTAATTTATTTTTATTTTTATCATTTGGAAAATCTCTACCCAGCTTCGAAAAAGATTTATGATTTATACATTTTTTGGGTTTTAAATACTCAATAATGAATGACTGAAAATTATAGACTTGGCTTAAGATTTTACTTTTATTATATATAGTTTAGCATTGCCGAATGAGCTTGTACTTACCATTAAATAATGTAACCTCTTAATTTATTGTTAATTATTATTTATTTTTATCGCAACGCACAATGTAACTTTATTAGTTAAATTACTTATATATTATCGCTTAGCAAGCACGAAAAAGATGAACCAATAGGCGACTCCAGCAGTGTTACGTTTTATAAAAATGGTGTATTGTTTTTATATTTTATACTAACGTACAAGTTGGGGTTAGACGTGAAGCAAAGATGATCACTATTGATCTATTTATTGTCCCAGTATTGAAGTCATTAAATTACCTCCCTCATTACAAACCTTTTAGTTAGTCTTTTAGTCAGGGGATTTATTTTTATATTAATTGGTTACATTGCATTAATGATAATTTATATATATTGTTTAAATACACAATAACATTAAAACCACTCTGAATTGTTTCTAAGGAACGTGGTCACCTTGTTCATGATGTATGTGGTCGGACTGTATGTCCCCATTTCTGGACGTCTTCCTGGATGTCTCGAAGGTGAAGGCCGTTTTCCCTGCCGTAATATTTGGCCCGTATTTGGTAATAACCGGCCCTGCCTGGTGGGGTTGGCTTCGCTCCAATTCCTCGTAAAATGTTTGTGCTCTCGCAATTATGTTAGCATACCTTTTGCTGCTCATGACACCATGCAGTTTGTGCAAGACAATACATTGAAACATCATACCCAGATCTGCAAATGATACGTCTATTGGCAGCCAGCAAGTAATTTTGCCAGTACCTCCTCCTATATTGATAGATAGTATTTCCGCAGACGATTATGATCAAACAGTTAATGCTAAAGATGGAATAAGTGCAGTAGGGTCGAATTTTGCAGACTGTACACTTGCAAGACATTCGTGTGAAGTCGAAGAATTTCAAACTACACGGACCTCGGCTCTAAATATTGGCGACCATACAACTCCTGCTACAAAGGAAAACAAATTTAATGTATAGGATGAAACAGGAGGTGAAAATGTTCACGAAGGCAGCATTGATTATAATGACTATGAAGACTGGTAGTGTGGAAGAGATGTTGGCAATTTTGTCGAAGCACTGACACACACTTCCAAAATTTTAGCTCTCGTTCATTTGTTGCTACGAGCAACATGAAGAAGGAGAACGATGCTGAGAATACAGAGACTATGCATTTCCCAATGACTCGAATGAACTTGTAGACAGACTCAGAATTCTGATCTTCAAGCAAATTGGTAGGGTATACTCTAACATGGAGGAAGTATGTTTGATCACTAGAGAACTTAGGGAATGGGGATATATCGCTTGATGTGATGGACTGCTTCATCTTAAAATGTTATTACAAAATAATAATAAATAATGAAATAAAATAATTTTGTTAAATTTTTTTGTGCTGTATCCATTTTTCCTTCATAACTTTGAAGTGATATTTTTAGCACAGTACAATTAAGTTAAAGATTAACATACAGAATATTAATAAATACTTTAAGTTTACAAATTACATGCACAGTTGAGTGCATACAAAACATACATTCTAATGTCATGCAGAAATTTCGGAGACAGTTGGCGAATGATTGTAATTTCCATACATATGGACAGGTGACAAACCGAAGGATTGATCAAAGAATCGATCGAAGACTGGAATTGATAGAATGATTGTTGTGTGTATTGGTGATGTGTATACGTTTATTGATTGGTGTGTGAATTTGTGTGGTTTGGTGTGTGGATAAGTGTGGATTGGTGAGAATTGGTGAGGATTGGCATATATTAGTTAGGACGAATGGAAGGATTGGGTAGGATTCGTGAGGATTGAAGAAGATTGCCGAGGATGAATAGCGAGGAGGATTGGGGAGGGTTCGTGAGGATTGGCAAGGTTTGGCGAGGATTGGTGAGGAGGATTTATGGGAAAAGAGTCTTAAAATTAGTTTTAATGTTTCAATATAATTTTGAGCTTTGGTTTATGTCAAAGGCAACCAAGGTCAAGGTCAAAAGTAGAGGTCACCTGGGTCCAACATGATGGTTGGGTGACATCATTACATGGTGGCTGGTATAAGTCGATTATGTTATGTTGACAGATGTTAAGGAATATTGTGATATGGGCTGGTCGTGAATGCATGGTTGCTTGGGTAGATGTGATGGCGAATGACTTTCTATTTGGCTATATTGGATTTTAAATATAATTCTGCTTGATCCGACTGTTCATTTGTTATTGTAAGGTGAATGTTACTCGAAGTGCTGATTGACAACAGTGTGTCTAAAGTGAATTTTTGATGTTTGGTCATGTAAAATTTTCTTAAGTGACTAAAATAATGCTAGACATGAAGGAATATGTGTGCTTAGGATTAGTATAATTTTTATCGGACTATGGTAGGTTAAAACATGTTAGATTATTTCTGATTTATTCTGGCCTTTGGTAGATTAAGCGAGGTTAGATTCTTTGGACTATAGTAGGTTATGCTATGTTAGTTTGACAGATGGTAAGAGAGTTTGTGTTGCGGTTTAGTCTGGACTATAAATTTGCTTGATACACTTAGGTTAAAATAGGTGGTATGGTTGGTATGTTGGGTGACATGTTTTTCAGTATATCTAGCTTGCATTTATTAGTGTATGTTGAATGGCGTGGGCTGTATGTTTATGTGTCGTTGAGTCCTTTAATGATTGAGTTAAAGTGATTGGTATGGGTGGTCTGTGTATTTTGACTGGTGTCAGTCGCCATGGTGAATGCTATGGTAAGTTGGTTGTGTCACTGGTATGAGCTGTATATTTTATTTGTATTGTTCTGATTGGACGAATGGTTGTGGTATGATAGATATATAGTGGATGGTATGGTTAGTGGGTAAATGTGGCGTTTGTTCGTAGAACAAGTACAATGGGTGTTAGGTTATGGCCTGGCCTCAGCTGTATAGTTGCTTGGTACAATTGAGTTATGGTGGATTTTGTACTTGTATTGAGTGTTGTGGTTAATTGGTATGACTGAATTTTTCTTTGGTTATAGGATATGGGGTGGCGGGTGGTATTGTATGACTTGAGTTATATTGGATGGTTGGTATTATGGTATAGTGATGTGTATATATTTGGCTGGTGTCGATTAGTAGAGCAGAAAGTATGAGCAGTGAGAACATTTCTGGTAATGTCAGTGTGGACTGAATGGTTGAGTTATGTTCGAGTTTCAGTAAGAGGTATGGATGAGTATATTTCGTCTGGGGTTGGCAGGTAGATTGGCATGCATGGGTTACAATGGCTTGTATAGTACCTGTGTGCGGGTATATAAGCAGCTGGGGTCCAGTTAGGATGCTTAGTTTGACAGTGGCAGTATACAACTTCGTTGTGACGAAGAATATATGGCTAACTGTTCTGGTTGGAGGCATTGCTAGTGTAGACTGCCGTAAGCTGTGTTGCGACAGTGGCTCTGTCGCCGAAATGCATAAACGTATTTTATACTGGCTATACGGCGAGATCCTCGGCCAACTCGTTCCCCTCCCCTAGTAGCCTACTCCTTCATTTGCCTTTCCTGAACCCCTCATATTCCACCCCTACCCAGTTAAATATAAACCCGTGTTTTCTCCCTCTCGTTCTTCTTCTACTCCATCAGCTCCTACTGTGATTGTGATAAAGCAGTGATTGTTTTGATGTCGACTCGACACACAAGGACTTTGCAGACAGAAGGGTGATACAGCTGACTGTGGCTCATTCTGGGCTAATTACAGCATGGATTTGATGTCGACGCGACACACAAGGACTTTGCAGACAGAAGGGCGATACAGCTGACTGTGGCTCATTTTGGGCTAATTACAGCATGGATTTGATGTCGACGCGACACACAAGGACTTTGCAGACAGAAGGGTGATACAGCTGACTGTGGCTCATTCTGGGCTAATTACAGCATGGATTTGATGTCGACGCGACACACAAGGACTTTGCAGACAGAAGGGCGATACAGCTGACTGTGGCTCATTTTGGGCTAATTACAGCATGGATTTGATGTCGACGCGACATGCAAGGACTTTGCAGACAGAAGGGTGATACAGCTGACTGTGGCTCATTCTGGGCTAATTACAGCATGGATTTCGGCGGCACCGAGACTCCTTCTGATGGGCTGGCAATGACGTTCCTGATTTTCAGGGTGAGTCGCGGCAATTTGTGGACTATTCGCTGGGAATATAATCAAAGTTGGTGTTTTATGATTGCAGCAGTTTGGTACACTGTTAAATGATTACCAAATATAATTTCTGATTGGTTTCTCCTCAGTGTCCGTTACTGCATAATTTTTCGTCTTCTACAGTAGTTAGGTGCGCTTGACGATTGGGGCCATTTAACTTCCAAAGTCATTCAGCCTTGAGTGGTTGCATGCGAAAGAGGGGTAATTTTCGTCACTTTTGGTAAAGCATTTTCATTGTGTGTACTAGATATAATTGACTTTGTATGAACACATTTTTCTTATTTTGGAAAATTCCAGGACGGTGTGTTTGCGGCTATGAAAGGGCATTGAAAGTCGCCCGCGGCTGCCGATATTGAGTTTTTGATGTGCCTCCCAGCCATTTTATGGAGCGTTTGTATTTTTTGCCATAAGGATTTTTAATGATTTTCTTGATGTTGTAACGTGTTAGTCTAAGGCTTAATTAAATGTTTTAACATCTCATTGTTTTACCTTTTATTTATGCTCTTTTGCTTATATTCACGTTGCGATCACTTTTACTTTATGCAGTTTTCATTAAGAGTTATTCTTACAGAGGTTTTAATTACAAGCCACCCGTCGCCAGATTTCGACGCAGTCCCCTGTGTCACGATCAACGTTGTGGTTAAAAGGTCAAGTGGGACCAGATTCCCGATGGCTGGTATTAATATTATAACATTAATAATTTATATGCTGCAGTCCAATAAAAAGTGGCGATTTTTCGGTTTGGAAAACTTTTAAAAGTTGTGGAAAGTAAAAGCTGTCTTAATGATTGAGTTACGTCAAATACACTTGAAGGTGTTTTAAGAATAGGGTATTGTGAAACTGAATATTATCAGAGAGTTTCATATCTGATGAGTCGATCTAATGTTGCTATTATTGCAAAAATTGTTTTTTTGAGTTTCTAATATGATACGATGATGGATTATCAAATGCTTTTTATCGCTAAGTGGGTGAATCTTTAAATTAAATATTGCGTATTGAAGAACTCATGGAATACGTTTATTACATTAAAGGTTTTAAAGAAAATATTTTGGCATTTAACAATATTCTATCAAGTGTGGGGTAGCTGAAATTACAAAATATAGTCGGTTATACTTAAATTTTTGCATTGTATGTAGTTATTAAAAACTAGTTAACACATGAATTCATTTATGAATGTTCCTGATTTTAATATATTATTATGCATTTATTATAATGTTCTAACGAACGGGTATTGCAAGCTTGTTAATTCACTGATGAACTACAAAACATTATTAGTAAAGAATTATTTTAGGACTATATATAGTGAAATAAGTGTTTGTCAAAGAGAACAACTAACAGTGAGAATAAAAAGTGTTAATTGATTTATGTGTCTTCTTGTCTATTATCTGTGTGTGTGTGATTAGTTACGGCACAGGAGGTCATTTTTGTAATGACACTGCTAATAATTTTTGCATGTACAAGATCGTCATGGCCAATAATATTGGTTTTTATATACCAACTATGTATAGATAACCTGCTGCACTATTTACTAGACATGCACATTGACGTGGAGGAACCAGCTTCTGCGATACCCTTGAGGCTCACCATGAACATTGACGTGGAGGAACCAGCTACCGTGATACCCTTGAGACTCACCATGAACATTGACGTGGAGGAACCAGCTACCGTGATACCCTTGATGCTCACCATGAACATTGACGTGGAGGAACCAGCTACAATGATACCCTTGAGGCTCACCATGAACATTGACGTGGAGGAACCAGCTACCGTGATACCCTTGATGCTCACCATGAACATTGACGTGGAGGAACCAGCTACAATGATACCCTTGAGGCTCACCATGAACATTGACGTGGAGGAACTAGCTACCATGATACACTTGAGGCTCACCATGAACATTGACGTGGAGGAACCAGCTTCTGCGATACCCTTGAGGCTCACCATGAACATTGACGTGGAGGAACCAGCTTCTGCGATACCCTTGAGGCTCACCATGAACATTGACGTGGAGGAACCAGCTACCGTGATACCCTTGAGACTCACCATGAACATTGACGTGGAGGAACCAGCTACCGTGATACCCTTGATGCTCACCATGAACATTGACGTGGAGGAACCAGCTACAATGATACCCTTGAGGCTCACCATGAACATTGACGTGGAGGAACTAGCTACCATGATACACTTGAGGCTCACCATGAACATTGACGTGGAGGAACCAGCTTCTGCGATACCCTTGAGGCTCACCATGAACATTGACGTGGAGGAACCAGCTACCGTGATACCCTTGAGACTCACCATGAACATTGATGTGGAGGAACCAGCTACCGTGATACCCTTGATGCTCACCATGAACATTGACGTGGAGGAACCAGCTACAATGATACCCTTGAGGCTCACCATGAACATTGACGTGGAGGAACTAGCTACCATGATACACTTGAGGCTCACCATGAACATTGACGTGGAGGAACCAGCTTCTGCGATACCCTTGAGGCTCACCATGAACATTGACGTGGAGGAACCAGCTACTGTGATACCCTTGAGACTCACCATGAACATTGACGTGGAGAAACCAACTACCGTGATACCCTTGATGCTCACCATGAACATTGACGTGGAGGAACCAGCTACAATGATACCCTTGAGGCTCACCATGAACATTGACGTGGAGGAACTAGCTACCATGATACACTTGGGGCTCACCATGAACATTGACGTGGAGGAACCAGCTTCTGCGATACCCTTGAGGTTCACCATGAACATTGACGTGGAGGAACCAGCTACCGTGATACCCTTGATGCTCACCATGAACATTGACGTGGAGGAACCAGCTACAATGATACCCTTGAGGCTCACCATGAACATTGACGTGGAGGAACTAGCTACCATGATACACTTGAGGCTCACCATGAACATTGACGTGGAGGAACCAGCTTCTGCGATACCCTTGAGGCTCACCATGAACATTGACGTGGAGGAACCAGCTACCGTGATACCCTTGAGACTCACCATGAACATTGATGTGGAGGAACCAGCTACCGTGATACCCTTGATGCTCACCATGAACATTGACGTGGAGGAACCAGCTACAATGATACCCTTGAGGCTCACCATGAACATTGACGTGGAGGAACTAGCTACCATGATACCCTTGAGGCTCACCATGAACATTGACGTGGAGGAACCAGCTACCGTGATACCCTTGAGGCTCACCATGAACATTGACGTGGAGGAACCAGCTACCGTGATACCCTTGAGGCTCACCATGAACATTGACGGGGAGGAACCAGCTACCATGATACCCTTGATGTTCACCATGAACATTGATGTGGAGGAACCAGCTACAATGATACCCATGAGGCTCACCATGAACATTGACGTGGAGGAACCAGATACCGCGATACCCTTGAGGCTCACCATGAACAATGATGTGGAGGAACCAGCTACCGCGATTCCCATGAGGCTCACCATGAACATTGACGTGGAGGAACCAGCTACCGTAATACTCTTGAGGCTCACCATGAACATTGACGTGGAGGAACCTGCTACCATGATACCCTTGAGGCTCACCATGAACATAGACGTGGAGGAACCAGCTACCGTGATACCCTTGAGGCTCACCATGAAAAATGATGTAGTGGAACCAGCTACCGTGATACCATTGAGGCTCACCATGAAAATTGATGTGGAGGAACTAGCAACCATGATACCCTTGAGGCTCACCATGAACATTGACATGGAGGAACCAGCTACCGTGATACCCTTGAGGCTCAGCATGAAAATTGATGTGAAGGAACTAGCTACCGTGATACCCTTGGGGCTCACTATGAACATTGACATGGAGGAATCGGCAACCGTGATACCCTTAAGGCTCACCATGAACATTGACGTGGAGGAACCAGCTACCGTGATACCCTTGAGGCTCAGCATGAAAATTGATGTGAAGGAACTAGCTACCGTGATACCCTTGGGGCTCACTATGAACATTGACATGGAGGAATCGGCAACCGTGATACCCTTAAGGCTCACCATGAACATTTACGTTCAAGGAACCAGCTACCGTGATACCCTTGAGGCTCACCATGAACATAGACGTGGAGGAACCAGCTACCGTAATACCCTTGAGGCTCACCATGAACATTGACGTGGAGGAACCTGCTACCATGATACCCTTGAGGCTCACCATGAACATAGACGTGGAGGAACCAGCTACCGTGATACCCTTGAGGCTCACCATGAAAAATGATGTAGTGGAACCAGCTACCGTGATACCCTTGAGGCTCACCATGAAAATTGTTGTGGAGGAACAAGCTACCATGATACCCTTGAGGCTCACCATGAACATTGACGTGGAGGAACCAGCTACCGTGATACCCTTGAGGCTCACCATGAAAATTGTTGTGGAGGAACTAGCTACCATGATACCCTTGAGGCTCACCATGAACATTGACGTGGAGGAACCAGCTACCATGATACCCTTGATGCTCCCCATGAACGAACTCCTGCTCGACAACCAGAGAGCAAGCCCGGCCCGCTTCCATGCCAACGGCACCAGTGAGTGTTGCTTCTAGCATTGTGAAACTTTATAAATTATTCCTGTTTTCTATTGCCGTGTCCATGCTCTCACTTACTTAGATACCGGGTGCATCATGTCTTCTTTCATCTCACATAGCGAAGTTAGTAAATTCAAACCTTTGTTCTCAAGAAATAATTTTACTAGCTGTTGTAGGGAAATATGTGTGTTTTGTATTGCAACTTTTGCGGGAAGAAATCATCTACATCTTCGGGCGGCACTTTTCAAAACTTCAAATATTGCGTGATTCAGGCAATATTTCACCCTACTTTAAAGGAGCAGGGAGGACAACAGTACGCTTACAGGTTTCAAGAACCTAGAGAATAAGTTCCTAAATTCGCCGAATTTGTTTGTATGTACAGAGCGGGTGCTTTGTGAGAACTTACTAAACAATATTTATTAAGCATAACAATTAATAACTTGGCACCACATATTTAAAGTTTGTGTGTTATGGAAAATAAACGTTATTATTTAAGTTTATTTTTTCGCGGTCGAGCTGCAGTATAAATTGGTCGCTGCGTGTAATTACCAACTAAAGTCCCCCCCCCCCGGGACATAACGTACTCGATGCGACCCAGGCTGGCGCTTCTTCAGTTCAGAACCTGCCTATTCACCTTATTTAATTAACCTGCATAATTTGTTTTGATCGTTGCTCTGAGTTAAACGATTGCAAACAGCCATTTTGCTCTATGGAGCGAAGGCGATGCTTTAGATGCAGTGAGGTTTGCCTTATAAATAACAGCTGTCCTAAGCAGGGAAACTGTAGATGACTGGTATAGGAGACAGTTCCATCGGTCTAAAATCTTCCAAACCTGCTTGTAAACTTGACTGGTGTTTGGTGATAGTTACTGTTGGTGATAAAATTTATCCAGCTGTGATATACACTGGCAGCACTTTGTGCATAATTAGTCAGTATTTTATGGAAACGTTGGAAAGAATTAAAAGTAATTAATTAGGGTAATATTTAGTGCAATTTTGAAATGTAGCTGTGTATTACCACTGGCGATATGGTTCAGTCTAATACAGTCGTTCAATTACGTTTCAAAATTGGCACATTTTCAACGAATCAGTTGTTTTAGGTAATTCCACAGCTTCTCAATGATGAATAAATAGTATAGAATTTTAAGTCATACTAGAGCCACTGTTAATTTTAATGAAAAATACTTGCCATTCGCATTTACCCCATATATCAGACTGGGTTTAATCACTAAAAAGTTTCCCATGACGACCTTGAATTGTGAGGAAAATGAGGGTTGGAATTCTATCCTGTTAGAGCTTCAGAAAATTTAAGCTGAATATAGCAATGTTGTTTCCACCCGTATAGGAAAGTGTGACATGCTGCATAACCGATTATCTTTGAATGACGATATTCTGGTGCGAGATCACCACTTCAAGTTTCGCAGTTCCAAATTGTAATTGTTTAGGGCGATAATTGATATATTTTTGGCAGCTGGAGTAATTGTCCCTTCCAATTCGGACTATTTCTCTCCGGGCTTTTTAGTGCGAAAAAGGAACACCGATAAGTCTCATTTAGTGGTCAGTCATTCATTAGTTAATAAAAAAATACATGAATATCCCTCCCCCCTGCTATCCATTAATTGAGCGTTACAACATCTGGGAAAAGCAAAAGATTTTTCAGTATTGGATCTCAATCATAGTTTACATCAATATATATAAGATTCCGCTTGTCGTAAATATACCGTTTTCAGTTCACCTTAGAGCCAAATTGAGTTCACCAGAATAGCGATGGGCTCAAATTTTGACAGTCAGGCGCTTTCCAGAGTTCTTGATTTCGTTTTGTCAGATTTTAAATACAAATTTCTTTTCAATGATGTGCATGACGTCATAGTGTAGAGTGAGAATTTGGCTTCCCATTAAAATATTTGTGTATAGTTCTAGCAGAAATGAGATAGCTTGGCCTAACCATGAACTGGGAGTGTGACCTAGGGGTCTAATAGGTGTAAGTTTTTGGGGTATGTTCTTAGTGAAATTCGGTTAATGTTGGTTCCCGACCGGTTAATGCCAATAGAAAAATTTTCCGCATCCTCAGACACTTAAGGGAGTACAAAATTTCTTGGGTGTTCTCAGATATTATTCCTGTTTTATCGAGCATTTTTCCGAACTTGCTACTCCTTAAAATCATTTGAAAAAGAAGGGGGTAATATTTGAATGGGGTCCTGAGCAGGAGTCGGCCTTTTAAAATCAAAAAATGTATTGATTTGATCAGCAGTTTCACAGTTACCGGATTTTACTAACCGCTTTGAGGTCCAGTTGGATGCTTCTTCACTTGCGCTAGGAGCTGTACTGAGTAAACACTCTAACCAGAGTTTGGCGCCGGTTACGTTTGCTAGTCAGTTGCTTATTGAAAATGAAAGGAAGTTGGTTATGCATTTTCGGCGTTGAAAAATGAGCCTTCTACGTGGAACACGAAGAATGCGATCTTCATACAGATAACCAAGTGTTGAGTTGGGTGTTAAATAACCGCCAACAGCTTGGGAAGTAACTGGGTGTGCATCTTTCCAATTTCTGTTTTAAAGTGCACCACGTCAGGAGGTCACAGAATAAGTTTCCGGACAAGCTTTCTTCTATGTTTAATCTGGAGGATTTTGAAGTGGATGGAGCTCAGTTGTCCTGCGCCACCTTGGCGATTATGTAAGGTTTTCCAGAACTTGTTTTAAAATTAGGGCCAATCTCAAAAAGATGATGCATTTTGTTGTCAGACGGTTGATAAGTAAAAAAAAAAAAAAAAAATGTTCTACCATCCCATTTATTTTGGACCAAGATGTTCTGCGCTATACTGGTAAAAGTGGCAGGGGTAAGAGGATTCTGGTGCCGGTTTCGCTGAGACCTATTGTTTTATCATATATCCATGCTTTAGATTTCGGTGGGCATTTAGCAAATAATACGACATTTAGTAAAATATCTTTGAATTTCGCTTCGCCTACTTTGCAAACAGATGTGGCAGAAAAAGTCCGCTCCTGTGATTCATGTCAAAGATGTAGGCATGGTCAGGGCATGGACGTTGGTCATTCTGTGTTTCAAAATCACCCTCCCCCTTGGACCACCATTCGTCTTGACGTGCTTGGCCCTTTTATTTGTATTTTTGCTTCCCATTATTAATATGAAGGCATCAACAATAGTCACAATATAAACTGATCTGGTTTGGAAAAATTTCAGTCCACCTTTCGAAACAGTTACTGATAATGCTTGGCATTTCACTTCGAACATATATAAAACATGTGCTTCCATTGGGAAACTAAACATTATACGTCTAGCCCTAATTACCCTGAAAAAATCAGGTAGAATAATTTAATAAAAATCTAAATGTGTTTGACAATTTTTTATCATCAAGATCATTTGTTGAGGGATAATGATCTGGATTTTATAAACTTGGGTTTGAATTGCTCTATTCATGATTAAATTGGATGTTCACGTTCCATGCCCATTCTCGGCCGTACATTCACTCTTAAACATTTGGAATTTGCCTCCTGTACCTTATTCCTTAAACATTTGAAATTTGCCTTATGTACATTATTCCTTAAACATACTGGTTAGTTGATTTGTTGGTACCATGGGTCTTTACTTAATATATGAAATTATTTTATTATGAAATGTGTGCCTTGCGCAAACAATATAATATAACAATTGCAACAATTGAAAAATTAGCCATTATTAAAATATATTTTGCATTGAGTAATATGCTGTCGTGTGTGGGATAGCTGAAAACACAAAATATAAGAATATTCCTGATTGGATTATTGTACTATGCATTTATTATAATGCTCTTAATGGACTATATTTTGCAAGCTAAATAATTAATTCATGTTCCACTAAACATATATTGTAAAGATAATATTTAAGACTATATTATGTTCAGTCATTGTTTGTCGATTTTTTGAGAACATCTAACTGAGAGAATAAACAATGTCCTTGATTTTTGTGTATGCATGTTAATTACCTCCTTGTGTTTGTTTAGTTACGGCACAGTGTATAAGCAGAATATATATTCACGATGTGAAATGCAAGCATGCTGTTGTAAAGACACTATGTGAATTGTGCGGTGAATGTAAGGAATCTGTTTTTATGTTTCGAAATTACAGCGCACCTAGCTGCCAACTGTTAAATAACCTTGGCGGAGACACACCAGCACCCCTAGAAGCCATTTTAATAAACAAATATGTTAGCCGAGCTAGATCGACAACAGCACCCCTAGCAATCCACTCAAGAATCAAGATTGTTGTGGAACGACTGGCGCACCCCACAGCAACAGCTGATGTGAATAAAAAACGAAAACCAAGATGGCAGCTGGAAACAATTAACAAATGAAATAACAAGGTGGCAGATAGAAAAAAAAAATGCAGATTAAACAAGAGAGAAAGGAAGGAGTTGGAATGTGAAAGATAGAGAAATAATGGAATGAGAGAGCATGTGGAAATAAAGGCGATCAGGATCACTCGGAAAAAAATCTGGATGTGGGATGGTGACCTGGGCAGGACAGCTCGGAGTAACCCCTTCTGCACATGGAATGCAAGAGTGCGAAGTGGAAAATTGTGTAGGGAGGAATGAGAAAATGAAGGAGATCTGGAGGACACCGAGAAAACCGCAGCACATTTAATGCTAGAACATGAAAATATTACACAGATTGATAGAGAGACATCATGGAATGATCGAGACGAAGTGCAAAATCAAAATGCATACTGGCTCCAAAGATGTTGTCTACTGGCTACCAAGATTGCGGAATGCAAAATGGCCTCCGACTGGCCGGAATGACAGATCATGAAGTCGGGGACCCAAGATGGCGCTACGCCCCTGGCGCCTCATCCCGTTCCCCCACATTCGAATCTACATTCTCCACCCACTTACATCTGTATTGTCAAGTACTCTGTGATGGTGCCGACCTCCCATGGAGCAGTTGGTTTATGTGCCACCAGTCTGCAGTGTAGGAAGTTCTGGGTTAGTTTACCAGGTAAGGCACACAAGTTAAAGTTAGATAATAAGTTAGTTTGTAAGCCATTCCCTGATAAGCCTTAGGGCATAATACTGCTGGACATTACTTAACAATAAAATTATCTGATGATGTAGCTGTGGCACCGAGCGATAAGCGAAACTGGAGAGAAATTTTATCTGGTAGGCCCCCAAATCACGCTTCTCAGTTTGAGCTCCTTCATAGTTCTGTGAGCCGTCTGGCATGCATCTTAGTAGCCAAGACATCGTGTCTAATAGTAGCTAAGATGGCATGCATGTTAGTAGTTATGACATATATTTATAGTGAGGCAAACAAAAGTCCTTTTTCACAGAAAAAAACTTAAGCATTTGCGTTTGCGATGTGACTTATTTTATGAAATAAAATATATACATTACAAACTTGAAATTAAAGTTGTTATGAATAAAATCTGTTTCACGATCATCGAAAAAATATTAATATCTAGACAAGTACACCAATGAGTGTATTTATGTGCATATTTATTGAATATTGCATGACATTAGTACACATATTCACCCAACACAATCTCGCAGTTGACACCCCGGTACAATTTAGGGTCGATTTTGACGTACAGTTTTTCGGACATGTAAAGCGAAGAATTGTTGTCATTTAATGTGACAATTCCATTATGTCAAGTTACCTAAGAAACAGCATGTCGATAAGGAAACGTAAATATGGTAGCAGAAGTGCAATGTTGAAGTGTTAGAATTCTAGGTGTGTGCAGTGTGCTAGGGAAGGGTCCCATTTTGCTGGTGGCGAAGCGAAGGAATACCAGTAACTGGCAGATAAAACACGCAGCTGCCTCGTATCTCGCCTATGAGAAAAGCTCCTGATTCTAGACCCTCCCTGCCTTAACAACCAGTGCGAATGCATCTATCACTGTGCATGCAATTATGTCACTACACTGTTGAGCAAGTCCTGCTGAACTGCTCCTTCCATCAGTCCACTGGTGAACTTCCCTCCAAAGAAACCGCTCCCCCTTCTTCCTGCACTCCACAAGAACTGTCACCACTCCACTGCCCCCCCCCCCCTGGGTTCAGGATCCGTCTATTAAACTCCCCACCCCTACAGGAATTGACGCCCCTACACCCCAAGGAATTATTACCCACCACCCTCCCTCCTCATGAACTGTCATCCTCAACCCTCTCTCCTCATGAATTGTCACCCCTCAACCCTCCCTCATCATGAATTGTCACCCCTCCACCTTCCCCCAAATGTACTTCTCCCACCACCCTCCTTCCACAGGAATTATTACACTCAACACTCCCTCCTCATGAACAATCACCCTCCACCCTCCCTCCTTGTGAACTGTAACCCTCCACCATCCCTCCACAAGAACTTCAAACCCTCCACCCTCCTGCAAAAACCCTTGCCACTATACCCTCCTCCTCAAGAACTGTCAGCCTTTACCATCCCTCTTCATGAACTCTACCCATTTACACTCCCTCCTCATGAACTGTCACCCTTCTACACTCATGCCAAACATACTTCTCCCTCCATCCTCATAATCCCTCCTCATGAACTGTAACCCCTCTGACATGCGCCAAACATACTTCTCCGTCCACCCTCCATCGTCATGAACTGCCACCACTACACCCTGCCTCCTCATGAACTGTCACTCTTCATCCCGCCTCCTCATGAACTGTCACCTTCCATTATTCCTCCTAATAAACTGTGACTCCTCACTATTCTGTCAAAAATACTTCCTCCACCAACCTCCCTCCACAGGAACTGACCCCCTCCAAACTCCCTACTCTTAAACCGTCCCTCCCTCTGCCCTCCCACCTAAGGAACTTCCCCGTCCACCATCACTCCAAAGGAACCACCACACCCAACCTCTCTCATGAACTGTCTCTATTCACCCTCCCTCTTCACGAACTGTCACCCACCACCATCCCTCCTCATAAACTCTAACACCCTTCCCTCCTGCCAAACATGCTCCTGCCCCAAACCTCCCCTCCTCGTAAACTGTCATCCTCCTATCTCCCTCTTTGTGAACTTTCACCCCCACCCTACCTTCAAACGTACTTCTCCCTCCATCCTCCCTCCACAGGAACTGTCACCCTCCACCATCACCACTCACGAACTGTCACACTCTAACATCCCTCCTCATGAACTGAAACAATCCACAATCCCTCGTCATGAACTGCCACCCTCCACCCTCCCTCCTCATGAAATGTCACCAATCAGCTCTCCCACCAATTGTACTTCTCCCTCCATGTTCCCTCCTTATGAACTCTCACCCATCACCATCCCTCCTCACGAACTGTATCACCACACATCCCCTCCTCCCGATCTGTCACCCTCCACCACCCCTCCTACTGAATTGTCATCCTCCACAATTCCTCCTCACGAAATCTCTCTCCTCTGCCCTCCTGGCAGACATACTTCCCCTTCCACCCTCCAGACATAGAAACTGTCACTTTCCACCCTCTCCTCCAAAGGAACTGTCATGCCCCAAACCTCCATCCTCATATACACTCACACCTTCCCTCCTCATGAACCGTCACCCTCCACATTCCGTCCTCATTAACTGTTACCCTCCACTCTCCCTCCTCATGAGATGTCATCAATCCTCTCTCCATGGGAACTGTCTCTACTCCGCCCTCCCACCTAAAGTACGTCCTTCTCCTTCTTCCCTTGAGAGGAACTGTCACCCTCCAACATCCCTTCACAGGAACTGTCACCCTCAATCATCCCTACACATGAATTGTCAACCCTCTGTCCTCCTGCCAAAATTACTTTCTCCTCCACACTCTGTCCATAGGAACTGTCACCCTCCACCCTCCCTCGTCATTAACTGTTACCCTTCACCCTCCCACACTCATGAACTGTAACCCCCCAACCTCCAGCCAAACAAATTTTCTACCACCACCCTCCTTCCACTGAAACTGTGACCCTCCACTTTCCAAACCTAAGGAACATTACCCTCCACCCTCCGTTCACAGGAACTGTCTCCCTCCATCTTCCATACTCATGAACTAAATCCCCTCTGCCCTCCCACCAAATGAACACCCATCTCCAATTTCCCTCATCATGAACAGTCACCCCTCCACCATCCCACCAAACATACTTCTCCCTCCACCCTCCCTCCTCATGAACTGTCACCTTTCACCATCCCTACTCATCAACCGGAAACCTCCACCATCACTCTTCTCGAACTATCACACTCCACCATTTCTCCTCATGAACTGTCAACCGCCACTATCCCTCCACATGAACTGCCACCCTCCACCCACCCTTCTCATTAACTGTCAGCCCTCTGCCCTCCCACCAAACATACTTCTCCCTCCACCTTGCCTCCACAGGAACTGTCACCCTCCACACGCTCTCTTCTGAACTGTCAAACTCCACCCAAAATTCCCATGTACCATCATGCTCCACCCTCCCACCACAGGAACTGACACCCTTCCCCCTCCCTCCTCATGAACTGTCACTCCGTCCTCCTGCCAAGGATCTTACACCACCACCACCTTCCACTGGAACTGTGACCCTCTACCTGCCTAAGTAACTGTCCCCTTCACCCTCCCTCTACACGACCAGTCACCATCCATCCTTCTACCTAAACAAATTTCCCCATTCACCATGCCTCCACAGTAACTGTCAACCTCCCTCTCCCTTTACAGGAACTATCACCCACCAACCTCCCTCCACATGAACTGTTACCCTCAACCCTCCATCCTCAGGTACTGTCTCCTCTTCGCCATCCTGCATAAGGAACTTCCCGCTCCTCCATCCCTCTACAGTAATTGTCACTCTCCACCCCACTCCTCATGAACTGTCACACCTTCACCCTACCGCCAAACATACACTCCCTCCCTCCTTCCTCTTCATGAACTGTCACCATCCCTCCCTCCACCAGAACTGTCATTCTCCAGCTTCCTTACTCATGAACTGTCACCCTCCAACAATCCCTCCTGATAACTGTAACCCCTCCACCATCCCACCAAATATACTCCTCCATCTATGCTCCATCGTCATGAAATGTCACCCTCCACTATGCCTTCTCATAACTGTCACCCTTCACCCTCCCTCGTAATTAACTGTAATCCTCCACCCTCTATCCACAGGAACTGTCTCCCCTCCGGCCTCCCACATAATGAACTTTCTGCTCCTCTATCTCTCCACAGTATTTGTAACCCTCCACACTCCCTCCTCATGAACTTTCATGTGCCACACTCCCTTCTCTTAAACTGTCACCCACCCCCATCCCTCCTCATGAACAGTGACACCTCTGCACTCCCACCAAACATACTCCCACCTCCAACCTCCCTCCTCATGATTTGTCACCCTCTAGCCTCCCTTCTATTGAACTGCCACCCCTCCGCCCTCCCAATAAACATACTTCTTCCTCCACTCTCCCTCCTCTTTAATTGTCACCCTCCACCATCCCATCTCATGAACTGTCACACTCTAACTTCCCTCCTCATGAACTGTCACACTCCACCCTCCCTCCTCATAAACTGTCACCCTCCAACATCCCTCCTTTGGAACTGTCACCTCTCCTACCACCTTCCACAGGATCTGTAGCCACTCAACCCTCCCTCCACAGGGATTGTCACCCTTCCACCCTTATTCCAGAGGACCTGACAACCATCCAACCTCCCACCACAGAAATGGTCACCCATCGACCCTCTATCCACAAGAATTGTCACCCTTCTGCCCACCTGCCACAGAAACTGTTAACCATCCACACTCTCTCCACAGGAACTGTCACCTCTCCACCCTCTGCCAAAGGAACTATAACCAACCCACCCTCCCTCCATAAGAACTGTCACCGCTCTTCCCTTCCCACTCAGGAACTGTCAGCCCTCCACACTCCCACCAAAGGAACTGTCGAACATCCACCCTCCCTCTATAGGAATGGTTAAACCTCCCCCCTCCCTCGAGATGAACTGTCACCCCTGCTCCCCACTTCACAGGATCTCTCATACCTTCATCCACCTCAGGAACTGTCCTCTTGACACTTCCTCCGCAAAAATTATCACCCCATACACACCCCTGCAATCTGCTGCCACAGGAACTGTCGTACCTTCACCCTTCCTCCACAAGGAATTGTCACCCATGTTCTCTACCCCCACAGGAACTGTCACTATTCCATCCTCCATCCACAGGAAAAGTCACAGCTCCACCCTCTCACCACAGCAACTTTAAATTTTCCATCCTCCCTTCTGAGAAATGGTCATCAATCTATGCTCCCTTCAAAGGAAATGTTAACCCTCCATCCTCCCAATACAGGAACTGTCACCACAACCTCATTCCACAGAACATTCAGCCTTGCACGCTCCTCAGGAACTATCCCCCCTCCACACTCACTACCAGGAACTGTCAACCCTCTGCACATCCACTATAGGAAATGTAACCCCTCCACAATCCCAATACAGGAACTATCACCCCTCAACCCTCCCACCTCATGAATGGTCACCCTTATCCCTCCCTTTACAGGAACTGTAAAACATCCACCATCACTATACAGGTATGGTAACCCCTCTCCCTCCTTTCACAGGAACCGTCACACCTCCTCTCCACAGGATCTCAAACTCCTTCATCCAGCAGAGAAACTATCACCCTCCACACATCTTTCATGGGAATTGTCACATCTCCACCCTCCCACCACAGGATATGTCACCCCTCCACACTCCCTCTGCAGTAACTGTTACCCCTCCCTCAACCCCCCTTTTTGGGTAACTATCACCCATCCACCCTACACATGAACTGTTCACCCTTCCACCTACCCACCACAAAAACTGTCACTCTTACTCCATCCTTCCACAAGAAATTGTCACCCCTCCATACTCCCTCCCCAGAAATTGTTGTGTCTCCATAATTCCACCATAGGAGACATCACTCCTCCACCTTTCCAAAACAGGAACAGTAAACCCTCCAACGTCACACCACAGGAAGTATCATGCATCCACACTTCACAGGAACTGTCATTCCTCCACTGTCGCTCCACAGGAACTGACATCCCTCCGCCCTTCACAGGAACAGTCTCCCCTCCACATTTCCTCCAAAGAAAATGTCACCCACCCCCCTTTTAATACAGGAGCAGTCGCCCCTCCAACTTCCACAGAAAATGTCAACTCTGCACTTACCTTACACGAACTGTCATCCCTCTAAACCTCCATCCAGAGGAACAGTCACCCTTCGACCCTTTCTCCACAGGATATGTCATCCCTCCCCTTTCTCAGCAACTGTCTTCATTCCACCATTGCTCCACAGGAACTGTCACCCCCTCCATCTTCATGAGGAAGTGTCACCATTCCACCCTCCCACCACAGCACATGTCAACCCACACTCCACAGAAACTGTTATACCTCCAAATTCGGCCAAATAAACTATCACCCTTTCAGACTCCTGCCACAGGAACCATCATCCCCTCACCTTCCCTACCCATCACAGGAAATTACACCCATCAACCCTCCTTCCGCAGTAAATGTCATCCAAAACTCCCACCACAGGAATTATAAACCCTCCACCTTCTCACCAAAAGAACCGTAACCATTCCACCCTCACTTCACAGGAACTGTCGATAATCCACACTATCACCACTGCAACTGTCACCCCTCAACCCTAATACCACAGAAATTGTGATAGAGTCTACATGGGTTACGAACAAACAGGAAACATACAAGGCCTCGCAGTGTAAACAGTGTAGATTTTCTAGTAATTGTCGGCATGGATTGTGAACCATCAGATTACATACAAGGCCTCGAAGTTTAGACAACATAGAGATTCTTGTAACGGTGTCTGCATGGGGTGCAAACACACAGAGAACATATTTGGCAACGTATTGTAGACAGTGTATAGATTGGTTTGGCTGTGTCTGCATGGGGTGCGAACATACAGAGAACATACTTTTCATCGCAGTGTAGACTGTGGAGATTCTTGCGACTGTGTCAGCATGGGTTGCGTACACACAGAGAACGTACTAGGCTTCTCATTGTAGACGGTATAGAGCGTGATTTAGCTGAGCCTGCAAGGGGTGCGAACAAACAGAGAAAATACTAGGATTGTCAGTGTAGACAGTGTAGAGATTGGGGTGGCTGTGTCTGCATAGGGTGCGAAAACACAGAGAACGTACCAGGCCTCGCAATGTAGAGAGTGTGGAACATCTTGTGAATGTATCTGCATGGGTTGAGAACACACAGAGCTACGCCTCGCGGTGTAGACAGTGTAGACCTTGGTTTGTTTGTGTCTGCGTGGGGCGCGAACAAAAAGAGAACGTACTAGGATTGTCAGTGTAGACAGTGTAGAGCTTGATTTGGTTGTGCCTGTATGGTTTGCGAACAAACAGAGAAGGAACTAGTCATCAAGTGTAGACAGAGTGGAGCTACTTGGGACTATGTCTGCATTGATTGCGAATACACAGAAAACGTACTATGCTTTTCAGTATAAACAGTATACAGTTTCTTATGACTGTGTCTGCATGGAATGTAAACACACTGATATCATAATAGGAAGGCCCACTGTAGAAAGTGTAGATCTTCTTGCTGCTGTGTCTGCGTGGGTTGTGAACACAGAGAACGTACTATTCCTCGCAGTGGAGACGGGTTGGAGCTAAATGTGATTGAGTCTGCATGGGTTGCGCACACACAGAAAATGTACTATGCTACTCAGTATAAACAGCGTAGAGATTCGTATGACTGTGTCTGCATGGGTTGTACACACACAGAGGAGATAATAGGCCTTTCAGAGTAAAAAGTGTAGATCTATTTGCGGCTGTGTCTGCGTGGGTTGTGAACACACAGAAAAGATACTGGGACTCGCAGTGTAGACAGTGTAGAGCTTCTTGTGACTGTGTCTGCATAGGTTGCGAATGTACTAGGCCTTGCAGAGTAAACTTGTGGGGTTTCTTTTGACTGTTTCGGCATGGATTGTGAACGAACAGAGAAATTACTAGGCCACCCAGTGTAGACAGTATAAAGATTATTGTGACAGCGTCTGCATTGGTTGCGAACACACATAGTATGATCTAGGCCTCGCAGAGTAGACAGTGAAGAGCTTGTTGTAATTGTGGCCGAATGGGTGACGAGCACACAGAGATTATACTAGGACCCGCAGAGTAGACTGTGTAGTGTTTCTTGTGGATGTGTCTGCAAGGTCTGCGAAAACACAAAGAACATACTTGGCCTCGTAGTGTAGGCAATATATAGATGGGTGACTGTTACTTCATGGGGTGTGAACACACAGAAAACACACTATGCTTTGCAGTGTACTCAGTGTAAAGCTTGGTTTGGCTGTGTCTGCATGGCGTGCGAACACACCGAGAACGTCCTAGGCCTCGCTGTGTAGATCTTGTTGAGAACGTTTCTGCATGCGTTTCGAAAACACAGAGATAATGCTAGGCCTCGCAGTGTAGACAGTCTAAAGCTTCTTGGTGATCTGTCAGCATAAATTGCGAAACCCTTTATAATGAACTAGGCATTGCAGTGTAAACAATGTAGAGCTTCATGTGACAGTGTCTGCATGGGGTGCAAACACACAGAGATCGTACCAAGCCTCGCACCGTAGACAGAGTGGAGTTTCTTGTGACTGTGTCTGCATGGTTCGAGTGTACGCAGAGAACGTACTAGCCATCTCATTATAAACAGTGTAGAGCTTGTTGTGACTGTGTCAGCATGGGTTGAGAGCACACAGAGAAAATACTACGACTCGTAATGTAGACAGTGTAGAATTTCATGTTACTGTGTATGCATTGGTAGGAAACAAACAAAGAACTATCTAGGTCGCGCAGTGTAAACAGTACACAGCCTCATGTGTCTGTGTCGTCATGAGTTGCGAACGCACTGTAGATATCGTAATGCTTCTTGTGACTATGTCTGCATGGTTTTCCACACACAGATAACATATTATGGCACGAAGTGGAGACAGTATAGAGCCTCTTTAGAGTGTGTCTGAATGGTTTGCGAACATAGAGATAAAGGACTAGGCCTCACAGTAAAGATATTGTGGAGCTTGTTGTGACTGTGTCTGTATGGATTGCGAACACAAAGAGGACATATTAGGCTTCGCAGTGTAAACATTGTAGTACTTGTTGTGACTGTTTCTGCATGGATTATCATCACAAAGAGAACATATTCGGCATCCCAGTGTAGACAGAGTAGTGTTTCTTTTGTCAGTGACTGCATGGATTGCGAACCCACAGAGAACATTCTTTGCCTCGCAGTGTTGTAAGATTAGAGCTTCTTGTCACTGTGTCTGCATGGGTTGCGAATACACAGCGAACCTACTCGGATTCCCAGTGTAAATCATGTATGGTTTTTGTGACTGTTTCTGCGTTTGTTGCGAACACTCGGAGAATGTACTTGGCCTCGCAGTTTTGACATTGCAGAGCTTCTTGTGACAGTATTGCATGGGTTCCGCAAACAAAGAGACCACACATTGCCTCCCAGTGTAGACATTGAAAAGCTTAATGGTTCTTTGTCTGCATCCTTTATGAACACACGGCAAAAATACTGGAAGTCATAGTGTAGATAGTGTAGAGCTTCTTTTGACTGTCCCTTCATTGTTTGCGAACACACAGGGAAAACATACAGCTTCACAGAGTAGACAATGTAGATCTTCTTATGACTGTGTCTGAATTGGTTGCGAACACAGAGAGAACATTTTATTCCACGAAATTTAAACGGTATAGATCTTCTTGTGAGTGTGTCAGAATGGGTTGTAAACACACAGATAATGTCCTTGGCCTAGGAGTGTATACAGTGTAGAACTTCTTGTGAATGTGTCAGAATGGGTTGTAAACACAAAGAGAATGTACTAGGTCTGGCAGTGTAGACAGAGTATAGCTTGTTGTAACTGTGTCTGCATGGGTTGCAAACACACAGATAATGTCCTTGGCCTAGGAGTGTATACAGTGTAGAACTTCTTGTGAATGTGTCAGAATGGGTTGTAAACACAAAGAGAATGTACTATGTCTGGCAGTGTAGACAGAGTATAGCTTGTTGTAACTGTGTCTGCATGGGTTGCAAACACACAGATAATGTCCTTGGCCTAGGAGTGTATACAGTGTAGAACTTCTTGTGAATGTGTCAGAATGGGTTGTAAACACAAAGAGAATGTACTAGGTCTGGCAGTGTAGACAGAGTATAGCTTGTTTTAACTGGGTCTGCATGGGTTGTAAACACACAGATAATGTCCTTGGCCTAGGAGTGTATACAGTGTAGAACTTCTTGTGAATGTGTCAGAATGGGTTGTAAACACAAAGAGAATGTACTATGTCTGGCAGTGTAGACAGAGTATAGCTTGTTGTAACTGTGTCTGCATGGGTTGCAAACACACAGATAATGTCCTTGGCCTAGGAGTGTATACAGTGTAGAACTTCTTGTGAATGTGTCAGAATGGGTTGTAAACACAAAGAGAATGTACTAGGTCTGGCAGTGTAGACAGAGTATAGCTTGTTGTAACTGTGTCTGCATGGGTTGCAAACACACAGATAATGTCCTTGGCCTAGGAGTGTATACAGTGTAGAACTTCTTGTGGATGTGTCAGAATGGGTTGTAAACACAAAGAGAATGTACTAGGTCTGGCAGTGTAGACAGAGTATAGCTTGTTGTAACTGTGTCTGCATGGGTTGCAAACACACAGATAATGTCCTTGGCCTAGGAGTGTATACAGTGTAGAACTTCTTGTGAATGTGTCAGAATGGGTTGTAAACACAAAGAGAATGTACTAGGTCTGGCAGTGTAGACAGAGTATAGCTTGTTGTAACTGTGTCTGCATGGGTTGCAAACACACAGATAATGTCCTTGGCCTAGGAGTGTATACAGTGTAGAACTTCTTGTGAATGTGTCAGAATGGGTTGTAAACACAAAGAGAATGTACTAGGTCTGGCAGTGTAGACAGAGTATAGCTTGTTTTAACTGGGTCTGCATGGGTTGCAAACACACAGATAATGTCCTTGGCCTAGGAGTGTATACAGTGTAGAACTTCTTGTGAATGTGTCAGAATGGGTTGTAAACACAAAGAGAATGTACTATGTCTGGCAGTGTAGACAGAGTATAGCTTGTTGTAACTGTGTCTGCATGGGTTGCAAACACACAGATAATGTCCTTGGCCTAGGAGTGTATACAGTGTAGAACTTCTTGTGAATGTGTCAGAATGGGTTGTAAACACAAAGAGAATGTACTAGGTCTGGCAGTGTAGACAGAGTATAGCTTGTTGT
This sequence comes from Dryococelus australis, assembly GCA_029891345.1. Taxonomy (NCBI): domain Eukaryota; kingdom Metazoa; phylum Arthropoda; class Insecta; order Phasmatodea; family Phasmatidae; genus Dryococelus; species Dryococelus australis. The sequence goes on from CM057003.1 coordinate 126,937,157, forward strand.
AACTGTGTCTGCATGGGTTGCAAACACACAGATAATGTCCTTGGCCTAGGAGTGTATACAGTGTAGAACTTCTTGTGGATGTGTCAGAATGGGTTGTAAACACAAAGAGAATGTACTAGGTCTGGCAGTGTAGACAGAGTATAGCTTGTTGTAACTGTGTCTGCATGGGTTGCAAACACACAGATAATGTCCTTGGCCTAGGAGTGTATACAGTGTAGAACTTCTTGTGAATGTGTCAGAATGGGTTGTAAACACAAAGAGAATGTACTAGGTCTGGCAGTGTAGACAGAGTATAGCTTGTTGTAACTGTGTCTGCATGGGTTGCAAACACACAGATAATGTCCTTGGCCTAGGAGTGTATACAGTGTAGAACTTCTTGTGAGTGTGTCAGAATGGGTTGTAAACACAAAGAGAACGTACTACGTCTGGCAGTGTAGACAGAGTATAGCTTGTTGTAACTCTGTCTGCATGGGTTGCAAACACACAGATAATGTCCTTGGCCTAGGAGTGTATACAGTGTAGAACTTCTTGTGAATGTTTCCGCAAGGTTTTTGAACACACAGTGAAAATACCATGCCTCGCAGTGAAGACATTGTATAACTTCTTGTGACTGTGGCTACATTGGTAGCGTACTTTAAGAAAACATACTAATCACCGCAGTGTAAAAAGTGTAGAGCTTCAAATGACTGTACACGAATGGTAGCGACACAGAGATCTAAATATTCTACACAGTGTAAACAGTATGGAGTTCCTTGTGGTTGTGTCTGCATGGGTTGCGAACTCACAGAAAATTTACTACGCCTCGCAGTATATACAATGTGGAGCTTCTTGTGACAGTGTCTGAATGTTTTGCGAACACACAGATAACATACTATGCCACGAAGTGAAGGCAGTATAGAACGTCTTGTGAGTGTGTCTGAATGGGTGGCGAACACACATACAAACTTCTTGGCCTCGGAATGTAGACAGTGTATAGTTTATTTTTACTACACCTGCTTGTATTGCGAATACTCAGTAAAAGTAATAGGTTTTGCAGTAGAGATATTCTAGAACTTTTTGTGACTGTGTCCGCATGGGTAGCGAACACACAGAGAACATAATAGATCTCGTAGTGTAGAGAATGGAAGGCTTATTGTTACTGTTCTGCATGGGTTGCGATCACACAGAACAATTACTACACCTCGCTGTATATATAATGTAGGGCTTCTTGTGACTTTGTCTGAATTGTTTGCGAACACACGGATAACATACTTTGCTACGAAGTACAGTCTGTATATTACTTCTCATAAGTATGTTTGAATGGGTTGCGAACACATAGATAAATACTAGCCCTCGGACTGTAGAGTGTATACTTTATTTTCATTAAGTGAAAGTAATAGGTTTCGCAGTGGAGATATTCTAGAACTTTTTGTGACTGTCTGCATGGGTAGTGATCACATATACAACATACTGGGCTTCGCATTGTAGACAGGATGGAGCTTCATGTTACTATGTCTGCTTTGGTTGCGAACATACAAAAACATTCTAGACCTCGCAGTGAATACAGTGTAGAGCTTCTGGTGACTCTGTCTGCATTGATTGTGACCATTCAGAGAACATACTAGGCTTTAAAGTGTAGACATTGTAAAGTTTGTTGTGACTGTCTCCACATGGTTTGCCAACACACCGATAAAATACTGGACCTCGCAGTGTAGACAGTGTAGAAATTCTTGTGAATGATTCTGCATTGGTTGTAAACATGCAGAAAACACAATATGCCTCGCAATGTAGACAGGTAAGACCTTGTTGTGACTGAATCTGCATGGGTTGCGAACATTTAGAGACAAACTAGGAATCGCTGTGTAGACAGTGTTGAGCTTATTCTGATGTGTGTGTATTGTTAGCGAGCATTAAGAAAATGTACTCGACACCGCAGTGTAAAAGGTGTAGAGCTTCATGTGACTGTGTATGCATGGGTTATGAACACACAGAGATCATAATTAGTCTTCGCAGTGTAGGAAGTGCAGATCTTCTTGTGACTGATGACGCCAGGGTGGCGAACATCCAGTGAAATATCTAGGCCATGCAGTGTAGACACTGTAGATCTCCATGTGACTGTGGCGCTATGGGTTGCAAACACACAGGGAACATACTGGGCCTCGCATTGTGGACAGTTTAGAGATTTTTGTGCCTGTGTCTGAATTGGTTGCGAACACACAGTGATCCTACTGGGACTCGTATTGGGGACAATGTTGAGCTTATTGTAACTGTGTTAGAAAATGTTCGAACACACAGACATCATACTAGTAGTTCTAGCCGTGTGGACAGAGTAGAATTTCTTGTGACTGAGTCTGCATGTGTTATGAACATGCAGAAAACATAATAGGCCTCGCAGTGTAGAGAGCGTAAAGCTTGCTGTGACTGTGTCAGCATTGGTTGCGAAAACACAGTGAACATACTCGGCTTAGAGTGTTGAAAATGTACATATTTTTGTGACAAGGTCAACTTGTATTGAAAGCACACAGAGAACATACTAGGCCTTGCAGTGTAGACGGTGTAGATCTTGGTTTGGCTGTGTCTGCATGGGTTGGGAACACATAAAATTTACTACGTCTTGCAGTAAATAGAATGCAGGTCTCCTGGTGCCTGTGCCTGCATGGGTTGCGAACTTACGGAACTTTTTCTACGTCTTTCAGTAAATATCATGTAGGGCTTCTTGTGACTGTGTCGCAGAGGTTGCGAACACACAAATTTCATACTCGTAGTGTAGACTGAATAGAGCTTCTTGTGACTGTTTCTGCAAGGGTATCCTACAAACAGAAAACGTAATGTGCCTCGCATTTTAGACAGTGTAGAACAATTTGTGACTGTGACTGCATTAGTTGCGAAACCATAGAGAACATACCTGCCCTAGCAGTGTTGGCAATTTACATATTCTTGCGACAGACATTGCAAGTATTGAAAGAACACTGAGAACATAGTAGCCCTCGCAGTGTAGACAGCGTAGATCTTTGTTTAACTGTGTCGGAATGGGTGGGGAACACACAAAGAAAGTACTATGCCTCGCTGTGTATACAGTATAGAGTTCTTGTGACTGTGTATGCATGGAATGCCAACAAACAGAGAACGTACTGCACCTCGCATTTTAAATAGTGTAGATCTTCTTGTGACTGCGTGTGCATGAATTGCGAACACACAGAGAAAATACTGGACTCGCAGTGTTGACAGTGTGGAGCTTGTTGTGACTATTACTGCATCGGCTCCGAACACACAAAGAACGCACAAGACGTTGCAATGTAGACAATGCAAAACTTGGTTTAACTGTGTCTGCACTGGGTACGAACATCCCGAGAAGGTCCTAGGTCTCACAGTGTTGACAGTATAGCTCTTGATGTGACTGTTTCTACATTGGTTGCGAACACACAGATAATGTACTTGGCCTCGCAGTGTATACAATGTAGAACTCATTCTTACTGTGTCTGCAAGGCTTTAGAACACAGAGAAAATATCGTGCCTCGCAATGAAGACAGCGTAGAGCTTCTTTTCACTGTGTTTGCATTGGTATCGAACATACAGAAAACAAACTAGGCCTCGCAGTGTAAACAGTGTAGATCTTCTTATGACTGTGTCTGCATGGCAAGCGTACACACACAGAAAATACTAGTCCCCGCAATGTAGATAGTGTGAAGATTTTTGATTGTGTCTGCTTGTGTTGCGAACACACAAAGAACTTACTTGGCCTATCGGTGTAGACAGTGTAGAGCTTCTCGTGACTCTGTCTGCATCAGTTGCGAACACACGGAGAGCATACTGGAACTCTCAGTGTAGAAGTGTAGTGCTTCTTGCGACTGTGTCTGCATGGGTAGCGAATATACATAAGGCATACGATGCTTCGCAGTTTAGACAGTGTAGAGCTTCTTCTGACTGTGTCTGCATGGATTGCCAACAGACAGAGAAAATACTTGGCTTTGCAATGTAGACGGTGCAGAGTTTCTTGTGACACTGACTACATAGGTTGCGTGATCACAGAGAACATACTGGGCCTTGCAGTGTAGACAGTGTAGAGCTTCTTGTAACCGTGTTTGTATCTGTTGCGTACACTCAGAGAACATTCTGGACATTGCAATGTAGACAATGTAGAGCTTCTTCTGGCTGGATCTGCGAACATACAGAAAACCTACTAGGCCTCACAGTGAGGACAGTGGAAGTGCTTAATGTGACTTTGTCTGGATTGATAGCGAACACACAGAGAACATAATAGGTCTTGCAGTGTAGAAAGTGTAGACCTTGGTTTAACTGTGTCTGAATTGTTTGCGACCACACTGAAATTGTGCTAAGCCTTGTAGTGCTGACAGAGTGCAGCTTCTTGTGACCGTTATTTCATAAGTTGCGTACACACTTAGAACGTTCTAGGCTCTCTGTATAAACAACCTTGTGGCATTTCGTGCACCGGTTTTAAACACACATAGATAATAATTGTACTCTCATTGTAGAGAGTTTTTATCTTTTTCCGGCTGGGACTGTATGTGGCTTGGATGTGTCTGCTTGGGTTGCGAACACTCCGAGAACATACTGGGTCTCGCAGTGTAGAGTGTGTAGCACATGTAATGACTGTGTCTGCATGGGTTAAGAACACACACACACAACAGACTATTCCACGATATGTAAAAGGTATAAAATTTCTTGTAGGTTTGTTGGAATGGATTACGAACACGCAGAGAACGTACTAGGAGTAGCAGTGTAAAACATGTAAGGTTTTTGTGACAGTGTCTGCCTTCATGGATTGCGAATTCACAGAACACATACTGGGCCTCGCAGTCAAGATACGTTAGAGTTTATTGTGACTGTGTCTGCATGGGTTGCGTACTCACATAGAACATACTATGCCTCGCAGCATATACAGTGTGGAACTTCATTTGTTGTGTCTGAATGGGATGCGAACACATACAGAACATACAGAACCCGCAGTGTATACAGTGTAGAGCTTCTTTTGATACTGTCTTTATTAGTTGCGAACACACAGATAATATACTGGGCCTCGTAGTATTGAAAGAGTAAAGCTTCTTGGGACTGTCTGCATTGGTTTCGAACACGCAGAGAACATACTGAGTATCTTAATGTGGATAGTGTAGAGCTCCTCGTGACTGTGTCTGCATGGGATGCTAACAAACAGAAAACGTACTGGGACTCGCATTTTAGAAAGTGTAGATCTTCTTGTGACTGTGTCTGCATACGTAGCGACCACAAAGAAAACATACTGGGCCACACATTGTAGACGGTGTAGATATTATTCTTGATGTGTTTGCATATGCTGCGAACACACAGAGATCATACTGGGCCTAGCATTGTTGTTAGTGTGAACTTTCTTTTGACTGAGTCTTCATGGGTGGCAAACATGCAGAAATCATGCTAGGCCTCACAGTGTACATAGTGTACAGTTGATTGAAACTGTGTTTGCATGGGTAGCGTACACAGAAAGAGAACGTACTGGGTCTCGCTTTGTAAACGATGCATAGCTTATTGAGACTGTGGCTGCTGAGTTACTAACATACAGGGAGCATACCAGTCCTTGCAGTGTATAGAGTGTAAGTCTTCTTATGACAGTATCTCTATAGGTTGCGAACACACAGAGAACAAATTGGGCCTCGCATTGCAGAGAGCATGGAACTTCTGGTGACTGTGTCTGCTGTGGTTGCGAACACGCAGATAACTAACTAGGCCTCACAGTGTAGTCACAATAGAGATTGTTGTGATTGTCTGCACGGGTTGCGAGCACACCGAGAAAATACTAGCACTCGCAGTGTATACAGTGTTGAGCTTCATGTGACTGTGTCTGCATGGGTAGCGAACAAAGTGAAAAAACTGGGCCTTGCATTGTAGACAGTGTAGCACCTCTTGTGATTGTGTCTGAAGAGGTTGCGAACATAGATAGAAAGTATAAGGTCTCACAGTGAAGTCAGCGTAGAGCTTGTTGTGACTGTGGCTGCACGGTTTGCGACCACTCAGCGAAAATACTAGACTTCGCGGAGTAGACATTGTAGAGCTTGTTGTGACTGTGTCTGCATAGATTGCGAACACACAGAGATTGCATTATGCCTCGCAGTATAGAAAGTGAAGAACTTTTTGTGACCCTCTCTGCATGGGTTACGAACACACTGAGTGCATACTATGTTTCGCAGTGTAGACATTGTAAAGCTTCTTGTGACTGCGTCTACATGGGTTTCAACACAGAGAACATTCTGGGACTCATAATGTAGACAGTGTAGAGCTCCTTGTGACTGAGTCTTCATGGGTAGCGAACACACAGAGAACATAGTGGACCTCGAAATTTTAACAGTGTAGTGCTCATTTAGACAGTGTCTGCAAGGGTTGCAAACTTACAGACAACATATAAGTCCTCATATAGTGTATACAGTGTAGAGCTTCTTATTAATGTATTTGTATGGGTTGCGAACTCAGAGAGAACAATCTGGGCCTCACATTGTAGACAGTGTAGCACGGCACTTCTTGTGACTCTGTCTGCATTGGTTGCAAACACAAAGAGATCATACTTGGCCTCACAGTGTAGACAGTGTAGATCTTATTGTGACTGTGTCTGCGTGGGTAGCGAACACACAGAGAACATACTGGGCCACGCATTGTAGACAGTCTATAGCTTCTTGTGACTCTGTCTGCATTGGCTTCGAACATACAGAGAACATACTATGCCTAGCAGTGTTGACAATGTACAGCTTCTTGTGACCGCGTCTGCATATGTTGAAAGCACACAGAAAAAATTCTTGGCCTCGCAGCGTAGACATTGTAGAGCTTGGTTTGGCTGTGTCGGCATTGGGTGCAAACATACATAAAACGTACTTAACTTCGCAGTGCAGACAGTGAGGAACTACTTGTGACTGTGTCTTCATGGCTTGTGAACACACTGTGAAGATACTCGGCTTCCTAGTGTTTCCCGTGTATATTTTCTTGTGACTCTGTCTGCATCTGTTTCGAGAAAACAGACACTGTACTTGGCCTCGCAGTGTAGACAGTGTAGAACTTCTTGTGACTGTGTCGGCATTGTTAGTAAACATTATAAAAACTTACCAGGCACCGCAATGTAAAAGGTGTAGAGCTTCATGTGACTGTAAATGCATGGTTAGCGAATACACACAGAGCTAAATAGTCCATGCAGTGAGAACAAAAAATTAACTACATCTTGCAGCGTATAGAATGTAGGGTTTCTTGTGAGTGTGTCTGAATGGGTTGCGAACACACAGAGAACATACTATGCGTCGCATTGTAGACAGTGTGGGGCATCATGTTGCTTTGTTTTCAATGGTTGCGAAAATACAAAAACATTCTATGCCTCACAGTGTAGACAGTACAGAGCTTGGCTTGTCTGTATCTTGAAAGGTGTGCGAGCACACAGAGAGCGTACTATGCCACTCAGCGTAGATAGTGTAGAATTTCTCGTGTCTTTGTCTGCATTGGTTGCGAACACACAGAGAACATTCTAGGCCTAGCAGTGTAAAAAAATTACAGCTTCTTGTGACTGCATTTGCATGTGGAAAGCACACACAGATTATACTAGGCCTCGCAGTGTAGAGCTTGGTTTAACTGTGTCTGCATAGCTTGTGAATACACCGAGAACATAAGAGGCCTCGCAGTGTAGAAAGTGTAGATTTTATAGTGACTGGGGACGCTAGGGTAGTGTACACCCAGAAAGCTACCTACGGCACGCAAAGAATATAGTGTAGTGCTCCTTGTTACTGTGTACTCATGGGATGCGAACACGCAGAGAACATACTGTGTCACGAATTGCAGACATGTTAGAGGTTATTGTGACTGTGTCTGCAATGGTTGCGAACATACAGAAAACATACTAGGCCTCGCAGCGAGGACAGTGGAGGGGTTAATGTGTCTTTGTGTGGATGGGTAGAGAACACACAGAGAACATAATAGGTCTTGCAGTGTATACAGTATAGAGCTTGGTTTGACTGTGTCTGCATGGGGTGCGAACACACCGAAATTGTACTACGCCTCTTAGTGGTGACAGAGTGGAACTTCTTGTGACCGTATCGTTATGGGTTGCATACACTCATAGCGTGGACTAGGCTCTCCTTATAAACAGAGTAGAGCTCCTTGTGACAGTTTCTACATCGGTTGTAAACACACAGAGATAATAATAGTCCTTGCAATGTAGCTACTGAAGATCTTCCGGCTGGGATTGTGTGAGTTGCGAAAACACAGTGAAGATACTGGGCCTCGCAGTGTAGACAGCGTAGAGGTTCTTTTGACTGCATTTGCATGTGTTGAGTACACGCAAGACGACATACTGGGTCTAGCCTTGTAGATAGTGTAGAGCTTCTTGTGAATGTTTATGCATGGGTTGCGAACACGCTAGGCCTTTCAGTGCAGGCAGTGTAAAACTTGGCTTGGCTGTGTCTTCATGGGGTGGGAACACTTCGAGAACATACTATGCCTCTTAGTGTAAAAAAACCTATGAAATATTGTGATTGCATCTGCTTTTGTTGCAATGCGAATACATAGATAACATACTATGCGACGAAGTTTAGACAGTATAGAGCTTCTTGTAAGTGTGTCAGAATGGGTTGTGATCACACAGTGAACGGACTAGGCCTCGGAGTGTTGACATTGTATAGCTTCTTTTGAATATTTCTTCATTGCTTGCGAAAACATAGTGAACATACTGGGCCTCGCATTGTTGACTGTGTTGAGTGTCTTACGACTGAGTCCGCGTGGGTTGCGAACATACAGAAAATATACTAAACCTCGCAGTGATTAATGTGTAGATCTTCTTGTGACTGTGTCTGCATTGAAAGCTAACATACGTAACACATAAAAATTTTGCAGTGTAGACTGTTTAAAGCTTCTTGTGAATGTGTCTGCGAGGCAAGCGCGCACACAGAGAATATACTGGGCCTTGCATTGTAGACAGTGTAGAGGTTCTTGTACCTGTGTTTGCATAGGTTTCGAACACACAGAAAACATACTGAGCCTAGCAGTTTTGATTGTGTAGAGTTTATTTTGATTGTGTCCTCATGGGTTGCGTACAAAAAGTGAACATACTACCCCTCGCATTGTAGATATTGTAGATATACTTGTGACTGTGTCTGCATGGGTAGAAAACTTAGAGAGGACGTAATAGGCCTCGCAGTGTTGACAGTGTAGAGCTTGGTTTCGCTGTATCTGCATTGGTTGCGAACACACAGAGAACACACTATGTCAGGCAGTGTAGACAGTGTAGTGCTTCTTGTGACTGTATCTACATGGGTTGCCTACTCACAGAGAATGTACAAGGCTTCTCTGAATAAACAGTGTAGAGCTTCTTGGGCCTGTGTCTGCATGGTTTATGAACACACAGATTATATAATAGGCCTCGCAGTTTAGAAAGTGTAGATCTTCTTGTGTCTGTACATGCCAGGGCGGTTAAACTAAAGAAATATCTATGTATTGCATTGTTTACAGTTAAGAAATCCTTGTGACCGTGTCTACATATGTTGCGAACACACAAATAACATACTGGGACTCGCAATGCAGACAGTGTACGGCCTGTTGTGAGTGTGTTTGCATGGGTTAAAAACACGCACAGAACATATTCCACGAAATGTAAATGGTAAATAGCTTATTGTGAGTATGTCTGAATGGGTTGCAAACACACAGAGAACGTACTAGGCCTCGCAGTGTAGAGAATGTAGGCCCTTTTGTGATGGTGTCAGCATGGGATGCGAACACACAGAGGACATACTATGCCATGAAGTGTAGACAGTAGAGATATTTGTGACTGTTTCTGCATGGGTAGCGAACACAAACAGAACAGACTATTCCACGAAATGTAAATGGTATAGAGCTTCTTGTGAGAGTGTCTGAATGGGTTGCGAACATACAGAAAACATACTATTACTCGCAGTGTAGACAGTGAAGAGCTTCACGTGAATGTATATGCATGAGATGGAAACATAAATAGAACTAACAATGCCATGCAGTGTAAATAGGATAGAGCTCCTTGGACTGTGTCTGCAGGGGTTGCAAACACACGAAGAACGTACTGGGCCTCTTAGTGTAGAAAATCTATGGCATATAGTGACTTCGCCTGCATGCGTTGCGAATACATATATAACATATTATTCCGCGAAGTGTAGACAATATAGAGCTTCTTGTCAGTTGTTCAGAATGGTTTGCGATCACACAGAGAACGGACTAGGCCTCGCAGTGCTGCAGTGTATAGCTTCTTTTAAATATGTCTTCGTGGGTTGCAAAAACATAGAGAATATACTGGGCCCCGCATTGCAGACAGTGTAAATCTTCTTGGGACTATGTTTGCATGGGTTGCGATAATATAGAGAATTTACTGGATCTCGCATTGCAGACAGTGTAGAGATCCTTATGACTGTTTCTGCATGGTATTTAAACACACAGAGATAATAATAGTCCTCGCAATTTAGAAAGTGTAGATCTTCTTGTCACTGAGACTGTATGGGTTTGCGAAAACATCCAGAAAATAATCGGCTTCGCAGTGTAAATATTGTAAAGCTTCTTTTGACTGTGTCTGCATGGGTTGAAAACACACAAGAGAACATACTGGGCCTAGGCCTGTAGACAGTGTAGAGGTTCCTGTAAATGTGTGTACATATGTTTCAGAAACACAGAGAACCTACGGAGCCAGCAGTGTTGATAGTGTAGAGCTTATTCTAATGTGGTAGCATGTGTTAATAACACATAGAGAACACACTGGGCCTCGTGGTGTAGATAGTGTTGAGCTTCTTGAGACTTTGCTTGCATGGGTTGCTAACATAACGAGCACATACGGGGCCTCGCATTGTAGACAGTGTAGAAATTCTTTTGGCTGTGTCTTCTGAATTGAGAACCCACATATAACTAATATGCTTTGCAGTGAAGTCAATATAGAGAATTTTGTGACAGTGTCTGCATGTGCTGTGAACACACAGAGAACATACTAGGACTCGCTGTGTAGACAGTGTCGAGCTTGATTTATCTGTGTTAGCATGGGTTGCGAACATACAAAGAACATACTAGGCCTCGCAGTATAAACAATGTGGTACTTCTTGTGATTGTGTCTGCATGGGTTGCTAACACACAGCGTACATGCCAGGCTTCCCAGTGTAAACCTTGTAGAACTTCTTGTCACTGTTTCTGCATCGGTTGTGAACACATTGAGAACATACTGTAACTCGAAGTTTAGACAGTGTAGAGCTTCTTGTGACTGTTTCTGCATTGATTGCGAACACACAGCGAACGGACTAGGCCTCGAAGGGTTTTTAGTGTAGAGCTTATTGTGACTGTGTTGCATGGTTTGCACAAACACAGAGAACAAGCATTACCTTCCAGTGTAAACAGTGTAGAGCTTATTGAGTCTGTGTCTGCATCGGTTGCGAACACACGGTGAACGTAATGGAATACACAGTGCAGAAAGTTTAGAGTTTTTGCGACTGTGCCTGCATTGGTGCGAACACACCGAGAATGTACAAGATCTCTCGCAGTGTAGACAATGTAAAGCTTCTTGTGGCTGTGTTGGCATTGATTGCGAACACACATCGACCATACTATGCCAAGAATTATGAATGGTACAGTACTTATTGTTAGTGTATCTGAATGGGTTGTGGACACACAGTAACGCATTAAGCCTGTTAGAGTAGACAGTGTAGAGCATGTTTTAAATCTTTCTGCATGGGTTGCTAACACACAGAGAACTTACTAGGCCTCACAGTGTAGAGAATGTAGGGCTTTTGTGACTGTGTCTGCATGAACTGCAAACACACAGATCACGTAATATGCCACGAAGTGTAGATATTATAGAGATTTTTTGTGACTGTGTATTAATGGGTTGCGAACATACAGAGAACTACAAGGCCTTGCAATGTAGACAGTCTTTAGCTTCTTTTGATTATGTCTGCATGGGATGCGAACACTAAGTGAAAGTATCAGGCTTCGCAGAGTATATATTGTAGAGCTTGTTGCGGCTGTATGCATAGGTAGCGAAAACACAGAGAACATACTGGGTCTCGCATTGTAGACAGTGTAGAGCTTCATGTGATTGTGTATGCATGGGTAGTAAACACACATAGATCTAAATATGCAACTCAATGTAGACAAAGTAGAGCTTCTTGTAACTGTGTTTGCATAGGTCACTAACACTCAGATAGCATACTGTGCCTCGCAGTGTTGAGATTGTAGCTCTTTTTGTGTCAGTGCCTGCATGGGATGAAAACCCGCAGAGAACGTACCATTCCAGGCAGTTTAGACGGTTTAGAGCCTCTTATGACTGTATCTGCATGAGTTGTCTACACACAGAGAACATAATAGTATTCTCTGTATAAACAATGCAAAGCTTCCTGTCACTGTGTCCGTATGGGTTGCCTTCACACAGAGAACGTACTAAGATTCTGTGTATAAACAGTGTAGAGCTTATTTTGACTGTGTCTGCATGGGTTGTTCACGCACAAAGATCATAAGAGGCCTCGTGGTGTAGAAAGTGTAGATCTTTTGTCTGCATATGCCAGGGTAGAGAACACCCAGAGAACTAACTGGGCCAAGCAATGTAGTCAGTATAGAGATCCTTGTGAATATATCTGCATCATTTGCGAACACACAGAGGACATACTGGGCCACATTGTTGTAGAGTTTTTGTGACTTTGTCTGCATTGGTTGCGAACACACAGAACATTCTGGGCCTAGCTGTGTTGATTATTTACAGCTTCTTGTGACAGCATCTGCATGTGTTGAAAGCACACAGACGACATACTAGGCCTCGTATTGTAGACAGTTTATAGATTGGTTTGGCTCTGTCTGCTTGGGGTGCGAATACACAGAGAATATACTATGTCAGGCAGTGTAGACAGTGTAGAGCTTCTTGTGACTGTGTCTGCAAGGGTTGCGTACACACAGAGAATGTAATAGGGGTCTCTGTATAACAGTCAAGAGCTTCTTGTGTCTATGTCTGCTTGAGTTATGAATACACAGTGATCATAAGTGACCTCGCAGTTTGGAAAGTGTTGATCTTCTTGTGTCTGTGTATGCTAGGATAGTGATCACCCAGAGAACTAACACATGCAGTGCAGACCGTATAGAGTTCCTTGTGACTGTGTCTGCATGGGTTCTAAACACACAGATAACATACTGGACCTCACAGTGTAGACAGTGTAGAGCTTCTTGTGTCTATTTCTGCATAGGTAGCGAACACAGAAAATATACTGGTCCTCGCATTGTTGACAATGTAGAGCATCTTGTACTTTTGTTTGCATACGATTCGGACATACAGATAACATACTGGACTTAGCAGTGTTGACAGTGTAGAGTTTCTTGTGACTGATTCTGCATGTGTTGTGAATATACAGAAAAATTGCTAGACCTCGCAGTGTCGACAGTGTAGAAGTTCTTGTGACTGTGTTTACATGGGTTGCGAACACACAGAGAATATACTAGGCCTCGCAGTGTAGAGAGTGCGGAGCTTATTTTGATTATGTCTGCATGGGTTGCGAACACACAGAGAACTTACTGGGCCTCGCAGTGTAGAGAGTGTAGAGCTTCTTTTGACTGTGACTGCATGTGTAACGAAAACACAGAGAACGTACGAGGCTTTGCAGTGTAGAGAGTGTTGAGCTTCTTATGATTGTGTATGCATGGGCTGAGAACACACCGAGAACATACTAGGTCTCGCAGTATAGAGAATGTAGAGCTTCTTGAGTCTGTGTCTGCATGGGTTGCGATCACACAGAGAACATAATCTGCCACGACGTATAGACAGGAAAGATTCTTGTGACTGTTTCTGTATGGGTAACGACACACAGAGAACTTACTGGTCTTCGCCTTGTAGACAATGTTGAGTTTCTTGTGACTATGTCTGCATTTGTTACGAACATACAGAAAACATACTAGGTCCCGCGATGTAGAAAGTGTAGAGCAATTAAATCTAGAACTGGAGTGTGCCCCCTTCTTCCAATGATAATAGGGTTCTCCACATATAACTAACATATGTCGACATTAACCATCGATTTCTTTGACAAGCATGGTCGATGAATGACTGATGTGTAGGAGTTCATGGTAATGCTAATTTCTCATATGGCTGAAAGATTAATACATTAGCACACATTTAGATCGAAGTGAATACACAAATGAAAGTTAACTCATATACAAAGTATTAACCCATGAGATTAACCCAAATTAGGATAGTACACATATAGCGCGGAGGCTCCTGCATGCTTGTGACAGCTCCGTCGACTCATGCTCTGGGCTCTTGGCAGTGGCAGTTCGTGACAGCTCCCTCCACTCATTCTCGGGGCTCGGTGCAGTGTCAGCATGTAACAGCTCCCTCTAATAATGTTTTGGGCTTGTTCCAGTGGCAACATGAAATATCTCCCTCGATTTCATGCTCAGGGCTCGTGACTGTGGCAGCATGTGACAGTACTCTCGACTTATTCGCTGGGCTCGTGGCAGTGGTATCAAATGACAGCTCCCTCGAATAATTCTCTGGGATGGAGACAGTGGCAGCATTTGATAGCTCCCTCGACCCATGCCCTGAGCTCGCAGCAGTGATGCCATATGATATCTTCCTCGACAAATGCTCTGGGCTCGTGGCAGCGACAGCATGTGACAGCTCCACCGACTCATGCTTTGAGCTCGTGGCAGTAGCAGCATGTTGCAGCTCCACTGTCTCAAGCTCTGGGCTTGCGGCAGTGGCAGCGTTATCTCTCAACTCATGCTCATGGCTCGCAGCAGAGGCAGCGTTTGACAGCTCCCTCGAATATTGCTCTTGGCATGTAGCAATGGCAGCAAACTTAAGCTACCTCGACTCACACACTGAGATCGCCCCAGTGGTGGCATTTGAAAACTCCCTCAACTCATGCTCTGACCTCGTGGCGGTGGTGGCATGTTACAGCTCCCTCGACACATTACCCTGGGTTGTGGCAATGGTAGCATGGAACATCCCCCTCGACTCATTCTATGAGCTAGCAGCGGTGATGATATGTGACATCTCCATCGACAAATACCTTTAGTGTTGTTGCAGTGAAAAGATGGGACAGCTTCCTACGCTCATTCCCTGGGCTCATGGCAGTGGCAGCATGTGACAGTTCTCTCCACTCATGCTCTGGGTTCGCGGCAATTGTATGTATGTGATAGCTCCTTCGAATCATGAACTGAGCTCACCGCGGAAGTGGCATGTGACAGCTCCTTCGACTCATGCTCTGGGCTTGCAATAGTGGCAGCATGTGATAGCTCCCATGAATAATACTATGGGCTCGGAGCAGTGGCCGCATGTAGTGGTTCCCTCGACTTATGGTGGTGACATGTGACATATCCCTCGACTCATGCTTTGAGATCGCCAAGTATGGTGGCATGTGGCAGAATCCTCAACTCATGCTCTGGGCTTGTGGCTGTGGCAGCATGTGACAGCTCTCTCGAGTCATGTTCGTATATCGCGGTAGTGGCATAATGTGACAGCTCCCTCGTCTAAAGCTCTGGGCTCGTGGCAGTGTAAGCATGTGACAGCATCCTCAACTCATGATATGCGCTTGTAGCAGTGACAGCATGTGACTGGACACACGACTTAAGCTCTGGGCTTGTAGCTGTGTCAGCATGTGACTGCTCCTAAATCCCATGATCTGAGCTTGCAACAGTGGTGCCGTGTGACAGCTCATTCGATTCATAATTTTCGATCGCCCAAATGGAGGCATGCGACAGCTCCCACGAAACATGCTCTGCGCACGCTGCAGTGGTTCCATGTTACAGCTCCATCAACTCATGCTCTAGGACTGTGGTAGTGGTAGCATGCGAAGGCTCCCTCGACTAATGCTCTGGGTTCGTGTCAGTGGCAGAATGTGGCAGTTCCCTCGAATAATGCTCTTAGCTCGCGGCAATGGCTGCATGTGACAGCTCCCTCTAATAATGCTCTGTGCTCGTGTCAGTGGCAGTATGTGACAGCAGCCTCGACTCATGCACTGGGCTCACGGCAGTGGAAGCATGTAATAGCTCGCTCAACTCATGCTCTTAGCTCGCAGTGGTGGTTGCCACTTGACATCACCCTCGATTCATGTTCTGTTATCATGACTGTGGCTACATATGAGTGCTCCCTCGACTAATGCTCTGAGTTCAAAGGGGTACTGTCGTGTGACATCTCACTCGAAAAATGTTCTGTGCCAATGGCAGTGGCAGCTTGTGACATCTCCCACGACTCATGCTCTGGGCTCGTGGAAGTTACAGCATGCGAAGGCTCCATCGACTAATGCTATAGGCTCGTGGCAGTGGCAGCGTGTGACATTTCCCTCGAATAATGCTCTTAGCTCGCGGCAATGGCTGCATGTGACAGCTCCCTCAACCCATTCTTTCAGTTCGCAGCAATGGTGGCATATGATATCTCCCTTGTCTCATGCTCTGGGATCGTGTAAGTGGCAGCACGTAATAGCTCACTACACTCATGATATGATCTTGACGTGGTGGTTCCATGTGACATCTCACTCAACTCATGTTCTAGGATCGTCGCTGTAGCAGGATGTGATTGCTCCCTCGACCCATGCTCTGAGCTCGCAGTGGTATTGCTGTGTGACATCTCATTCGACATATGCTCTGGGCTTTTTGCAAAAGCAGCATGCGACAGCTCCCTACACTCATGCTCTGGACTCGTGTAAGCGGGAGCATGTGACACCTCCCTCGATTCATGCTCTGAGCTCGCAATAGTTCTGCCATGTGACATATCCCTCGAGTAATGCTCTGAGCTCGCGGCAGTAGCAGCATATGCCAGCTCCATCAAATAATGCTTGGTGCATTCGGCAATAGCTTCATGCAACAACTACCTCGACTACTGCTTTGAGCTCGTTGCGATGGTGGCATGTGACAGCTCACTCGACTCATGTTCTGAACTCGCCACCATGGTGATATGTGATAGTTCCCTCGACTCATACTTTTGGCTCGTGGTAGTGGCAGAATGTGACAGCTCCCTCGATAAATTATCTGGGCTCATGTAAATGGCAGCATGAGACAGCCCCCTCGACTAATGCTCAGGCCTTGTGGCTATGGCAGAATACGACAGCTCCCTCAACTCATGCTCTGGTCTCGCAGCAGTGCCTGAATATGACTGCGCCGTCGTCTAATGCTGTGGGACTGTAACAGTTGCAGCATGTGAAAGCTCTGTCATCTCATGCACTGGTCTCGTCGCAGTGGCAGCATCTAATAGCTTCTTCTAATATTGTTCTGGGATCGAGGCAAAGCCAGCATGCGACAGCTCCTTCGACTGATACCCTGAGCTCGTTGCGGTGGCTCCATGTGACATCTCCCTCTACTCATATTATGGGATCGTGTCTATGGCAGCACGTGACTGATACCTCGACTAATGCTCTGAGCTGGCAGCGATAGGGGCATGTGACAGTTCCCTGGACTCATGCTCTAGGCTCACGGCAGTGGCCGAAAGTGATAGCTTCTTCGAGTCATGCCATGTGCTCGTGGAAGTAGCAGCATGTTATAGCTCCCTCGAATAATGCTCTGGTCTTATGGCTGTGGTAGCATGTGACAGCTTCCTCGACTAATGCTCAGGGCTTGTGGAAGTAACAGCATGTGACAGTTCTCTCGAATAATGCTCTGGGCTCGCGGCAATGGCTGCATGTGACAGTTCCCTCGACTCATGCACTGGGCTTGTGGCAGAGGCAGCATTCGAAGACTCCCTCGACTAATGGTCTGAGTTCGTGGCAGAGGCAGCTTGTGACAGTTCCGTTGTTTCATACTCCAAGTTTGGTGCGGTGGTGGCATTTGGCAGCTCCTACGTCTCATGCTGTTATCTGGCTGCGGTTGTGCCGTGTGATATATCCTACTAAAAATTCTCTGTGCTCGTAGCAAGGCATCATGTGACATTTCCCTCGACTCATGCTCTGAGCATGCAGCGATGGTGGCATGTGACAGTTCCCTTAACTCATGCTGTAGGCTCACGGCAGTGGCAGAATGTTACAGCTCCTTCGACTAATGCCACATGTTCGTGGCAGTAGCAGCATGTGTGACAGCTCTCAAGAATAATGCTCTGGTCTTGTGGCAGTGGTAGCATGTGACAGTTTCCTCTACTAATGCTCAGGGATTGTGGCGGGGGCAGCACGTGACAGTTCTCTCGAATAATGGTCTGGGCTCGCAGCAATGGCTGCATGTGACAGCTCCCTCAACTCATGCTCTTAGCGCGCACCTGTGGTGCCATGTAACATCTCCCTCGACAAATGCTCTGGGTTCGTGGCACTGGCAGTATTCTTCGACTGATGCGGTGATCTCGCTACGGTTGTGCCGTGTGACACTTCCATTGAAAAATGCTCTGGGTTCGTGACAGAAGCAGCATGTGACACCTTCCTCGACACATGCTCTTAGATCATTGTGGTGAGGGCGTGTGACAGCAGCCACGACTCATGCTCTGTGCTCGCGGAAGTGGCAGAATGTGACAGCTCCCTAGAGTCATGCTCTTAGCTAGCATCTTTGGTGCCGTGTGACATCTCCCTCGATAAATATTCTGGGCTCGTGGCACTGGCAGCATGTGACTTCTCATTCGACTCATGCCCTAGGCTCGCAGTAGAAGCAGCATGTAACAGCTAACTCAACTTATGGTCTGAGCTCGCCATGGTGGTGGTATGTGACAGATCGCTTGACTCACGTTCTTGGCTCATGGCAGTGGAATCATGCGAAAGATCCCTCGACTCATGCTGTGGTCTCGTGTCAGTGGCAGCATGTGATAGTTCTCTCGAATAATGCTTTGGGCTCAAGGCAATGGCAGCATGTGACAGCTCCCTCGACTTATGCTCTGGGCTCCTGGCAGTGGAAGTGTGTGATATTTCTCTCGAATAATGCTCTGGGCTCGTCGCAGTTGCAGCATGTGAAAGCTTCCTCGTCACATGCTGGGGGTTCGTGGATGCGGCAGCGGGTTAACATCTCCCTTGACTCATGTTCTAAGCTCGCCTAGGTTTTGCCATGTGACAGCTCCCTCGACTAATGTTCTGGTCTTGTAGCAGTGATAGCATGTGACAGTTCCGTCGAATAGTGCTTTGGGCTCTTGCTCTTGGCTCGCGGTAGTGGCAGCATGTGACAGCTCCCTCAACTCATACTTTGGGCATATGGCAGTGGCAGCATGTGCATGGTTTCACGACTAATGCCCTGGGCTCGTGGCAGTGGCAGTATATCACCATTAATCGAATAGTGCTCTAGGCTTGCGGAAATGGCTGCATGTGACAGCTCCTTCGACTCATGAATTGATCTCTCCGCTATGGTGTCATGTGACAGCTCCATCGACTCATGCTCTGAGATCGCTGCAGTGGTGTCATGTGACAGATACTACGACTCATGCTCTGGGCTCGCGGCTGTGGCTGTATTTGTCAGTTCCCTCGAATCATGCTCGATGCTTACCGTTTTTGCAGAATGAAACAGCTCTCTCTATTAATACTGTGGGTTCGTGGCAATGCCAGCATGTGTTAGCTTCCTAGATTCATGCACTGCGCTCGTGATATCGGCAGCATGAGGCAGCTTCATTGAGTCATACTCTGAATTCTCAGCAGTGGTGCCCCTATTATATCTCCTTCGACATTTCCTCTGGTCTCATGGCAGTGAAAGCATATTTCAGCTCCCTCAATTGATGATCTGGACTCGCTGCACTGGCAGCATGTTAAAGCCCCGACGATTCATGCTCTGGGCTTGCAGCAGTGGCAGAATGTGACAAGTCATTCGTTTAATGCTCTTAGCTCGTTGCAGCGGGTGAATCTGATAACTCCTTAGATAAACTCTCTGGGCTCATAGCAGTGGAATCATGTGACAGCTTCTTCGAGTCATGCTCTTAGCTCGCGGTTGTGGCAGAATGTGACAGCTACCTTGACTTATGGTCTGAGATCGCCATGGTGGTGGCCTCTAGCAGCTCTCTCGACTCATACTCTGGGCTCGTGGTAGTGTCAGCATGTGACGACTTCCTCGACTAATACTCTGGGCTCGAAGAAATTACAGCATTTGGCAGCACCTTTGATTCATGCTCTGGGCTCGTGGCAGTGGCAACATGTGATAGTTCCCTCGACATTCTCTTAGATCGTGGCAGTAGGAGATTGTGACAGCTCCCTAGATAAATTCTCTGGGCTCATGGCAGTGGAAGCATGTGACAGTTTCCTGGACTAATGCTCGTGTATTGTGGCTGAGGCAGCATTTTACAGCACCCTCAACGCATGTTCTGAGCTAGCCAGGGTGGTGGAATGTGACAGCTCCTACGACTCATGTCGTGGGCTCGCAGTAGTTGCAGTATGTGATATTTCTCTCGAAGAATGCTCTGGGCTTGTTGGCGTGGCATCATATAACTGATCCTTTGGTAAATGCTCTGAACACGAGGCAGCGGCAGAATGTAACAGCTCCCTTGACTCATACTCTGGACTTGCGGTAGTGGCAGCATGTGACAGCATCCTCGATTTATGCTCTGAGCTCGCCACAGTTGTGACTTGTGACTGCTTCCTTAACTAATGCTCTGGGCTCGCGGCAGTGGCAGAACATGACAACTCCCTCGAACAATGCTCTATGCTCGCAGAAATGGCCCCATGTGACAACTCCCTCGACTCAGGTTCTGAGCTCACAACGGTGCTGGAATGCGATAGCTGCCTTGACTCATGCTGTGAGCTCGCACTAGTAGGGTTGCTTAACACCTCCCTCGACAAATGCTCTAGTCTCGTGGCAATGGCAGCATGTGACAGCTCTCTCGTCTCATGCTCTGAACTCGTCGCGGGGTGGCATGTGACAATTCTTCATCTAATGCTCTGGGCTAGCGGCACTGGCATAATGTGACAGCTGGCTCGAATCATGCTCTGAGCTTTCAGAAGTTCTGGCATGTGACATTTTCCTCGACAAATGCCCTGGTCTCGTGTTAGCGGCAGAAAATGTCAGCTACCTCGACTTATTCTCTGTGCTAGTGGAAGTAGTAGAATGTGGCAGTAGCAGAATGTGACAGCTCCCCTGATTCCTACTCTGGGTACGTGGCAGTGGCAGCATGTGACATCTCCCTCAACTCATGCTTATAGCTCGTAGCAGAGGCAGCATGTGACAGCTCCCTGGACACCTGCTCTGAACTCGAAGAGGTGTTGCTGTGTTTCATATCTCTCGACACATTCTCTGGGCTCATCCAAGTGGCAGCATATGATAGCTCCCTGGACTCATGCTCAGATATCGCCGCAGTGGTGCCATGTGACAGCTCCCTCGACTAATTCTCTGAGCTCGTGGCAGTGGCAGAATGTGACAGCTCCATCTAGTCATGCTATGGGCTCGGGGCAGTAGCAGCATGTCACAACTCTGTCCACTCATGCTCTAAGATCGCCGTTGGTGGTGCCATGTGACTGATCCCTCGACTAATACTCTAAGCTTGTGGGAGTGGTAGCAAAAGATAGCACCTTCGACTAATGTTCTGGGCTCGTGGCAGTGGCAGCCTGAGAGAGTTCCCTCGACTCATGCTCTTGGCACATGGAAGTAGTAAAATGTGACAGAACCCTCAACATATGCTTTGGACTCGCAGCAATGTTAGGATGTGATAGCTACTTCGACTTATGTTCTGGTCTCGTGTCAGTGTGTCAACATGTAATAGCTCCCTCGACTAATGCTCTGAGCTCGAGTCTGTGGAATCATGTTACTGTTCCCTCGACTTAAGCTCTGAGTTCCTAGCAGTGTTGTCCTGTTATATCTCATTCGACAAATACACTGGGCTTGCAGAAGTGGTAGCTTGTGACAGCTTCCACTAATAATGCTCTGCAATCGTGGCAGTGGCAGAATGTGACAGCTTCCTCAACTCATGCTTTGGACTCGCGTCAGTGGCAGCATGTGACATCTCCCTCGACTAATGCTCTTTGCTCATCGCAGTGGCAGCATGTGATAGCTCACTCGAGAAATACTCTGATCTCCTCGCAGTGGCAGCTTGTGACAGTTCCCTCGTCTCATGCTCTTGGCTTGTAGCATTGACAGCACGACACCGTTCCCTCGAATAATGCTCTGGTCTCGTAGCAGTAGCAGAATGTGACAACTCTGTCGACTAAGGCTCTGAGCTCGCTGCGGCGTTGGCATATGACAGCTCCCTGGTGTAATGCTCTGGGCCCGCAGCAATCGCTGCATGTAACGTCTCCCACGACTAATACTCTGGGCTCGTAACAATGGCAGCAAGTGACAGCTCCCTCGACTAATGATCTTGGCTCATAGAAGTAGCAGCATGTGACAGTACCCTCGACTCATGTTCATGGCTTGTGGCAGTAGCGGAATGTGACAGCTACTGCGATAAATTATCTGGCTCGTGGCAGTGGCGGTATGTGACAACTGCCTCGACTGATGCTCTGAGAACTCCGTGGATGTGGCATGTGACAGCTGCCTCGATTCATGCTCAGGGCTCGTGACAGTGGCAGTATACGACAGTTCCCTCGACTCTTACTCGGGGCTCGCGCCAGCGGCAGCATGTGACAGCTGCCTCGACTCATGCTCTGGTGTCGTAGCTGTGGCAGAATGTAACAGTGCCCTCGACGCATGTTATGAGCTGGCAGTGGTGTTGCAGTGGGAAATCTCCCTCGACAAATGCTCTGGGCGCACGGCAGTGGCAGCATGTGACAGCTCCATCGTTTCATACTCTGGGTTCACGCAAATGGCAGCATGTGAAAACTCAGTCGACTCATTCTCTGAGCTCGCCGCAGTGCAGGAATGTGACAGCTCCCTCGACTAATGCTTTGGGCTAGTGATAGTGGTACCATGTGAATGATCCCTCGACTAATACTCTGGGCTCATAGCAATGTCAGCATCTGACAGGTCCCTCGACTCATGGTAGGGCTCAAAGCAGAGGCAGCTAGTTACAGCTGCCTAGACTAATGCTCTGGGCTCCTGGCAGTGGCAGCATGTAATAGTTCTATCGAATTATGCTCTGGCTCCTTGCAGTTACAGCATGTGACAGCTTCTTCGACTCATGCTCTGGGCTCGTGGATGCGGCAGCAAGTAACAGCTCCCGCGACTCAACCTCTGATCTCGCTGCGGTTTTGCCATGTGACAGCTCCCTCGTTTAATGCTCTGGTCTTGTGGCAGTGGTAGCATATGAGAGCTCCCTCGAGTAATGCTCTGGGCTCGCAGCAATGCCTGCATGTGACAGATCCCTCAATTTGTGCTCTGGTCTCGCGATAGTGGCAGCATGTGACAGCTCCCTTGATTCATGCTCTGAGCTAACTGCAGAGGTGTCATGTGACAGATCCTACGACTTATGATTTGGGCTCGCATAAGTGACAGCATGTTACAGCTTCCTTGACTAATGCTCTGGGCTCGTGGATGCGGCAGCAGGTGACAGCTCCTTGGTCTCATGCTCTTGGCTCATGGCAGTGGCAGCAAGTGATAGCTCCTTTGTATCATGCTCTGGTTTGTGTCAGTGGCAGCATCTGACTGCTCCTTCGACTCATGCTCTGAGCTTGCAGTAGTATTGCTGCGTGGCACCTCATTCGACAAATAATCTGGGCTTTTTGAAGTAGCAAGTGACAGCTCCCGTGACTAATGCTATGAGCTCGCACAGCAGGTGGCGTCTGGTATTGTTGCAGTAGCAGCATTTGACAGCTCCCTCAACTCATGCATATGGCTCGTGGCAGGGGCACAGTGCTGGCTTGTGACAGCACTCTCGAATCATACTCTGGGCTCATGGCAATAGCAGCATATGCTAGCTCCCTCGATACATGCTTTGAGCTTGCAGCAGCGGCCGCATGTGAATCTACCTTGACTCATGCTGTGAGCTTGCAGCAGTGCTGTCATGTGAAATATTCCTCGACAAATCCTTGGACTCGTGTTAGTGGCAGCAATTTACAGCTGCTACGATTCATTCTCTGTGCTAGTGGAAGTAACAGAATATGGCAGTAGTAGATATGACAGCTCTCTTGACTCATGCTCTGAGCACTTGGCTGTGGCAGCAACTGACAGCTCCCTCAAATAATGCTTATGGCTTGTAGCAGAGGCAGCATGTGAAAACTCCCTCAACACCTGCTCTGAGCTCGCAGAGGTGTTGCTGTGTGTCATATCCCTCGACAAATGCTCTGTGCTCATCCAAGTAGCAGCATGTGATAGCTCCCTCGAATCATGCTCTGAGCTCGCAGTGATATGCTATTAGACTTCTCCCTCGACTCATGCTCAGATTTTGCCGCAATGGTGGCATGTGACTGCTCCTTTGATTCATGCTCTGGGCTCGTGGTAATGGTAGCAAGTGACAGCTACCTCGAATAATACTCTGAGCTGGTAGCCTCGACTCATTCTCTTTGCTTATGGCAGTGGCAGCATGTGATAGCCTCCTCGACTTATGATCTGAGCTCACAGCGGTGTGGTCGTGTGACATCTCCCTCGAAAAATGCTGTGGGCTCGTGACAGTGCAACATGTGACAACTCCCTCGACTCATGCTCTTGACTCGCAGCATTCGCAGCATGTGACAGCTCCCTCGACTTGTACTCTGGGGTTGTGGAGGTGGCAGCATGTGACAGCTCCCACGACTAATACTCTGGTTTCGTGGTAGTGGCAATTTGTGAAAGATCCTGCGAAAAATGCTTTGGGATTGCAGCAATGGCTACATGCGACAGCTCGCTCCACTCATGCTCTACCTTGCCACAAAGGTGGTATGTAAAATCTCCTATGTTTCATGCTCTAGGGTTGCAGTAGTAGCAGAATATGACAACTCCCTCGATTAATCCTTTGGGCTCATGGAGGTGGCAACATTTTACAGCTCCCTCGACTCATGCTCTGAGCTCGCATCGGTTGTGCCATGTGACATCTCCCTCAAATATAGACCTGTGCTTGGGGCAGTAGCATCATGTTAATGCTCCCTCGACTCATGCTCTGGACTCGTGGCAGTAGCAACATGTGACAGCTCCCTCGACTCATACTCTGGGCTCGTGGATCGGCAGTATTTGACAGCTACCTTGAATCATGCTCTTAGCTCGCACCTATGTTGACGTGTGACATCTCCCTCGACAAATTCTCTGAGCTCGTGAAATCGGTATCATGTGACAGATTCCTTGACTCATTTTCTGAGCTCGAAGCGGTGGTGCTGTGTGAAATCTCCCTCGGCAATTCCTTTTGGGTTAGTGGCAGTGGCAGCACGTGACAGCACCCTGAAATTCATACTCTTAGGAAGCAGAGGTGGTGCTACTTGATATTACTACTTGACATTACCCTCGACTCATGTTCTGGTATCGTGGCTGTGGTAGCATGTATCTGCTCCCTCAAGCAAAGATCGGAGCTGGCAGTGGTATTGCCGTGTGACAACTCACTCGAAAAGTGATCTGGGCGCGCGGCAGTGGCATCATGTGATAGCTCCCTCGACTAATGATCAGGGTTCGTGAAAGTGGCAGCATGTGACAGCTCCCTTGAATAATGTTATGGACTTGCGTCAGTGGCTGCATGTGACAACTCCCTCGACTCACGCTCTGTGCTTGCTGCGTAGGTGGCATGTGACAGCTCCCTCGACTCTTGCTCTTGGCTCGCAGCAGTGGCAGCACAAGTCAGATCTCTCGAATATATCCATGTCACATAACCATCGACAAATACTCTGTGCTTGTAGCAGTGGCGGAATGTGACAGCTCCCTCGACTCAAGCTTTCAGTGTGCTGCGGTGGGACTTTTGACAGCTCCTTCGACTAATGCTCTGGGATTGTAGCAGTAGCAGCATGTGACATCCCCCTCGAATAATGCTCTGGGCTCGCAGCAGTGGCAGCATGTGGAATCTCCCTAGACTCCTGCTTTGGGCTCATGGGAGATGTAGCATGTGACAACTCTGTCGACTCATGCACTGAGTTTGGCGCTGTAGCACCATGTGACAGCTCCCTCGACTAATGCTCTGTGCTCGTGGCTGTTGCAGTATGTGACAATAACCTCGACTCATTCTCTTTGCATGTGGCATTGACAGCATTTAATAGCTCCCTAGACTCATGCTCTGAGCTTGCCACAATGGTGGCATGTGTTCGCTCCCTCGATTCCTGCTAAGGGCTCGCGGTAGTGGTAGAATGTGGCAGCTACATCGAATAATACTCTGAGCTCGTAGCAGTGAAATCATGTGACAATACCCTCGACTCGTTCTCTTTGCTTGGGGAAATGGCAGCATTTAATAGCTCCCTAGACTCATGTTCTGAGCTCGCAGCAGTGGTGTCATGTGGCATCTCCCTTATATCATGCTCTGGGCTAACGGCAGTGGTAGCATGCGACTGCTACCTTAAATTATGTTCTGAGCTCAGCACATTGTTGACATGTGACAGCTCCTTTGACTCATGTACTGGGCCCGCTGTAGTGGCAAAATGTGACATTACCCTCAACTAATGCTATGGGCTCGTGGGGTGGCAGCATGTGACATCTCCCTCGACTACTACTGTTGGCTCGTGGCAGTGACAGCATGTGTTATCTTCCTTGACTCATGCTCTAGGCTCGTGAAATAAGCAGCCTGTGACAGCTCTATTGACCCATGCTATGAGCTCGTAGCAGTGTTGCCATGTGACGTCTCCTTCGTTTAATGTTCTGTGCTCAGTACAGTGGCAGAATGTGGTATCTCTTATGACAGCTCCCTCCACTCATGCTTTAATCTCGCACCTGTGGTGTCGTTTGTCATCTCCTTCGACAAATGCTCTGGGCTCATGGTAGTGGCAACATGTGACAGCTCCTTCGTCTCATGCTATTAGCTCGTTATAGTGGGAGACTGTGACAACTCCCCAGATAAATTCTCTGGTCTCATGACAGTGGCAGTATGTGACAGCTTATTCGACTCATGTTCTTAGCTCGCGATAGTGGGAGCATTTGACAACTTTGTAGACTCATGCTCTGAGCTCGCCGTGGTGGTGATATGTGGCAGCTCCCACGACCCATACTTTGGTCTCGTAGTGGTGGCAGCATGTGACAGCTTCCTCGACTTATACTCTGGGATCGTAGAAATGACAGCATTTGACAGCTCCCTCGACTCATGCATTGGGCTCATGGCAGAGGCAGCATGTGAGAGCTGACGTCACTAATGTTCTGGGCTCATGTAAGTTCAGTATGTGACAGCTCTCTGGACTAATAGCTGGGATCGTGGCAGTAGCTGCATGTTATAGTTTCCTCGTCTCATGCTCTTAGCTCGTGGCAGTGGGAGAAATTGATAGCTCCCTAAATAAATTTTTTGGGTTCATGGCAGTGGCAGTATGTGACAACTCCCTCGAATAATGCCCTGGGCTCGTTGCAGTGGCATCATGTAATAGTTCCTTCGCCTAATAATGTGGGCTTGTAATAGAGGAAGATTGGGACAGATCCCATAACTCATGCTCTGGGCTTGTGACAGTGGCAGCTTGTAACTGCTACCTCGATTCACGCTCTCAGCTCGCAGTGGTATTGCTGTGTAAAATCTCATTCGATAAATGCTCTGGGCTTTTGCAGTTGCAGCATGTGACACCTCTCTCGACTCATGTTCTGAGGTCGCACTAGTGATGCCATGTGACATCTTCCTCGACAAATGCTCTAGTCTCGTGGCTATGGCAGCATATATCAGCTCCCTCATCTCATGTTCTGGGCTGGTGGTAGTGGCAGCATGTGACACCTCCCACGACTCACGCTGTGAGCTCCCACTGGTGCTTGCATGTTACATCTCCCTCAACAAATGGTCTGGCCTCGTGGCATTGTAGCATGTGACAGCTCCATCGAATTATGCTCTAGGCTCATGGCAGATGCAGCATGTGACATCTCTGTTGACTCATTCACTGAGCTCGGCGCGGTAGTGCCATGTAACAGTTCCCTCGACTAATGATCTGGTCTTGTTGGGGTAGCATCATGGGGCAGCTCCTTCGAATAATGCTCTGAGATCGTAGTAGTGGCACAATGTAACAGCTCCTTCAATGGATGCTCTGAGCTCGCCTTGGTGGTGCCTTGTGTCAGTTCCCTCGACCAATGCTAAGGGTTCCATGCAGTGGCAGAATGGAACACTTGCCTCGAATAATGCCCTAAGCTCGCATTAATGGCCCCATGTTAGATATCCCTCGACTCAGGCTCTGAGCTCGCTGCAATGGTGAAATGTGACAGCTCCCTCGACTCATGCCCTGGCCTAGTGGTAGTGGCTGCATGTGAGAATTCCCTCGACTAATACTCTGGGCTCATAGCAATGTCAGCATGCGACAGCTTCCTAGACTCATGTTCTGGGCTCGCAGTAGAGTCAAAATGTGACAGCTTCCTCGACTAATGCTGTGGGCTCATTGCAGTGGCAGCATGTGAACGTTCCCTCGATTCATACTCTTCTCGCGTGGGAGTGGGATAATGTGCAGCTCCCTCGATAAATTTCTGGGCTCGTGGCTATAGCAGAATGTATCACCTCTCTCAACGCAAACACTGAGCTCGACAGTCTGATGGCAGGTGACAGCTCCTACGACTCATGTAATGGACTCGCAGAAGTGGCAGAATGTGTTAACTCCATCTACTAATGGTCTCGGGTCGTTGGGGTGTTATCGTTTGACAGCTCCCTCGACTAATTACCTGGGCTCTTGGCTATGATAGTTTGTAACAGCTCCCGTGACTTATGCTCTGATCTCGCAGTGGTGTTGCCCTGTGACATATCGCTCGAGAAACACTCTGCACTCGTTGCAGTGGCATCATGTGATAACTTCCTCGACTAATACTATGGGTTTGTTGAAGTGGCAGATTGTGACAGCTCCCTCAACTAATGCTGTGGGTTCGTAGCAGTGGCAGCATCTGACTGCTCTCTCGACTCATGCTCTGACCTCGAAATGCTATTTCTGTGTGACATCTCATTCGACAAATTCTCTGGGCTTTTCAGAGATGTAGCATGTGAAAGCTCCCTCGAATAATGCTCTGAGCTCGCACTAGTGGTGCCGTGTGACATCTTCATCGACAAATGCTCTAGTCTAGTGGCAGTGGCATCATGTTACAGCTCCCTCGACTCGTGCTCTGAAATCGCTGCGGTGGTTACATGTGACAGCTCCCTCATCTCATGCTCTCGCCTAGTGGTAGTGGCAGCATGTAGCAGCTTCTTCAACTAATTCTCTGGGGTCGTTGCAGTGGTAGAATGGGACAGCACCCTCAACTCGTGCACTGAGCTCGCAGTAGTGGCAGAATGTGACAGCCCGCAAGACTCATGCTCTGAGCTCGAGGTAGTGGCAGCATGTGACAGCTCCCTCAAATAATACTGTGGGCTAGTAGCAGTGGCAACATGTGACAGCTCCCTTATCTCACACTCCGATTTCGAACCGGTGGTGACATGTGACAGAACCCTTAACTCATGCTCTGGGTTCGTGGCAGTGCCAGCATGTGACAGGTCCCTCGAATAATGGCCATGATATGTGGGAGTGGCAGCATAAGAAAGCTCCCTCGAATAATTATGTGGCCTTGCGGCAGTGACAGAAAGTGACAGCTCCCTCAACTTATGCTCTGAGCTCGCAGTGGTGTTGCCCTGTGACATCTTACTCGACAAATGCTCTGGGCTCGCAGCAGTTGTAGATTGTGACAGCTCCCACAACTAATGCTCTGGAATTGTGGCAGTGGCAGAACATAACAGCTCCCTCAACACATGCTCGGGGCTCGCAGAAGTGGTAGCTTGTGACAGCTCCCTCGACTCATGCTCTTGGCTCGTAGCATTGGCAGCTTGTGAAAGATCCCTCGAGCAGTGCTCTGGGCTTGTAGCAATGGCAGCATGTGACAGCTCCATCGAATCATGCTCTGGTTTGCAGCAGTGCTGCAATGTGACGTCTTCCTCGAAAAATGCCCTGCCCCGTGTTAGTGGCAGCAAGTGACAGCTCCCTCGACTGATTCTCTGTGCTTGTGGAAATAGCAGAATGTGGCAGTAGCAGAATGTGACAGCTCCCTTGACCCATGCTTAGGACTCATAGCATAGGGAGCATGTGACAGCTCCCCTCAACTCATGCACTGAGTTCGCAGAGGTGCTGGTATATGACAATTCCCGCGACACCTGCTCTGAGCTCACAGATGTGTTGCTGTGTGACATAGCCCTCGATGAATGCTCTGGGCACATCCTAGTGGCAGCACGTGATAGCTTCCTCGAAGGATGCTCTGGACTCGCAGCAGAGGCTGCATGTGGCAACACCCACGATTTTTACCCTGTGCTCAAAGCAGTACCAGCACGAGACAGAGCTCTCGACTATTTCCACGGCAAATAACCCTCGACAAATGTGTGCTCATCCTAGTGGCAGCATGTGATAGCTCCCTCGAATCATGCTCTGGTCTTGCCGTGGCTGCACCGTGTAACGCATCCCTCGATTATTCCTGTGGTCTCAATACAGTGGCAGCACGAGAGAGATTCCTCGAATATATACATATCACATAACCCTCGACAAATGTTCTGGGCTTGTTGCTGTGGCAGCATGGGACAGCTCCCTCGACTTATGCTTGGAGCTCGCAGTGGTTTTGCTATTAGACATCTCCCTCGACAAATGATCTGTGCTCGTGGCAGTGGCAGCATGTGACAGATCCCTCCTCTCATGCTCTGAGCATGCCGCAATGGTAGTATTATGATCGCTACCTCGATGCTTGCTCTGGCCTCGCGGTAGTGGTAGCATGTGACAGCTACCTAGAATACTACACTGACTTAGTAGCAGAGCCAGCATGTGACAATATCCCCGACTCATTCATTTTGCTTATGGCAGTAGCAGCATTTAATAGCTCCTTAGACTCATGCTCTGAGCTCGCAGCAGTGGTGTCATGTGGTATCAACCTCATCTCATGCTCTGGGCTCGTGGCTGTGGATGTTTGTAACAGCTCCCTTGACTAACCCTCTTGGCTTGTGGAAGTGATAGAATTTTACTCCTTCAATAAATTCTCTGGGCTCGAATCAGTGGCAGCATGTGACAGAACCCTGAACTCATGCTCTGGGCTAGTGGCTCCAGCAAAATGTAACTGATCCCTTTATACATTCTCTGAGCTCGACAGACTGGTGGCATGTGACAGCCTCCTACGTCTCATGTACTGGGCCCGTAGAAGAGGCAGAATTTGACAGCACCCTCTATTAATGGTTTGGGCTCGTTGGGGTGTCTTCATGAGACAGCACCCTCGACTCATGATCTGGGCTCGCGGAAGTGGTAACATGTTACAGGTCACTCGAATCATGCACTTATATCGCCACGGTGATGACATGTGCCTGTTTCCTCGACTAATGCTCTAGGATTGTGACAATTACAGCATGTGACAGCTCCCTCGACTCATGCTTTGGGTCCGTGGAAGCGACAGAATTTAAAAGCTCCCTCGAATTATGCTGAGAGCTCGCACCAGTGGTGCAGTGTGACATCTCCCAAGACAAATACTTTGGGTTCGTGGCAGTAGCATCATGTGATACGTCCCTCTGCTCATACTCTGCATTCGAGATAGTGGCAACATGTGACAGCTACTTCGAATTATGCTCTGAGCTCACCGCGGTGGTGGCATGTCAAAGACCCGCGACTCATGTTCTAGGCTTGCGGCAGAGATATCACGTGACAGCTGCTGCGAATCATGGACTGGGCTTGTGCTCCAAGCTCGCAGCGATGTTGAGTGGGACATATCCATCGACAAATGCTATGGGCTAGTGGCAGTAGCAGCATGTGACAACTACTTTGACTAATGCTCTGGGCATGTAGCAGTAGCAGCATGTGTCAGATCACTCGAATCATACTCTGATCTCTTGTAACAACATGTGACATCTGCCTCGTCTCATGCTCTGTTCTCGCATCAGTGGTAGCATGTTAAAGCTCCCTCGGCTCACGCTCTGAGCTCGCAGCATTGGTGTCCTGTGTTATCTCCCTCGAAAAATGGTATGTGCCTGTTGCAGCGGCAGCCGGTGACAGCTCCCTCGACTCATGCTCTGAGCGTGCAGCAGTGACAGTACGAGATAACTCCCTCAACTTATGCTCTGGGATTGTGGCAGTGGCAGCATGTGATAGCACCCTCGACTCATGCTCTGGGATCCTAGCAGTGGCAGCATGTAACAGCTCCTTCGACTCATGCCCTGAGATTGTATCAGTGGCAGCATGTCACAGCTCCCTCGACTCATGCAATGTGCTCGCTGGGATGGTGGCATGAGACACCTGTCTCAACTCATGCTCTAATCTCGCGGTAGTGGCATCATGTGACAAATCCCTTGACTTATACTCTGGGCTTGTAGCAGTGGCAGCATGTTGCAGCTCCTTCAACACATGCTCTGAGCTCGTAGCAGTGGTAGCATGTCACATCTCGCTCGAGTTATGCTCTGGGTTCGTGGCAATGGCAGCATGTAACAAGATCCTCGACTCATGCTATGGGCTCGCATCAGTGGCAGCATGTGACAGCTCTCTCTACTCATGATCTGGGCTCACAGTGGCAGGATGTGAAAACTCCCTGTACTCATGCTCTGAATTCGCAGCAGTTGTGGCATGTGATAGCTCCATCCGTCTCATTCTCTGGACTTGTAGCAGCAGCAGCAGAATGTGAAAAATTTCTTTACTCATGTTCTGGGCTCACATCAGTGGCAGAATGTGACAGCTCCCTCAACACGTACTCTGAAATTCGCAGCTGGGGTGGCATTTGATAGCTCCTTTGACTCATGCTCTGAGTTCGCAGAATTGGAGGCATGTTATAGCTCCATCAAATAATGCTCTGAGCTCGCCATGCTGGGGTCAGGTAGAAGCTTTTTCGACTTATTCTCTGGACTCGCAGCGGCAGCAGCATGTGACATCTACCTCGACTAAGTCGCTGAACTTGCAACGGTGGTGGAAAATAACAGCAGCTTCAACACATGCTCTGGGCTCGCGGTGGCAGCAACCTGTGATATATACATCGACATATGCTCTGAACTCGCGGCAACGTCAGCATGTGACAACTCCCTCGAACTATTCTCTCCGCTTGGGCAGTGTCAGCATGTGGCAGCTCGATAGACTCATGCTGTTGTCTTCCAGCGGCAATGGTATGTGACAGATTCTTCGACTCATGCTCCCGGCTCGCGGTGGCAGCAGCATTTTGCTAGCTACTCTAATCATGCTCTGGGCTCATGGCGGCAGCATGTTGCAGCTCCCTATCCGAATGCTCTGATCTCACAGTGGTGGTGGCATGTGACATCTCACTCGAATCATTCTCTGGGATCTTGGTGGCAGCATGTGACATCTCCCGAGATACATTCTCTGGTCAAGCAGCAGTGGTGGCAGGTTATTGCTCCTTCGACAAATGCTCTGTGCTCGTGGCAGTGGCAGCATGAGACAGCTCCCTCGAATCATGCTCTGAGCTCACAGGGGTGGTTCCATATGACATCTCCCACGACTAATGATCTGAGCCTGCAGCAGTAGCAGCATGTTTCAGATCACTCGACTCATACTCTGGGCTCTTGCCAAAGCATCTGTCAGCTGCCTCGTCCCATGGTCTGGGCTCACGACAGTGGCAGCATGTGACAGCTCCCTCAACTCATGCTCTGGGCTACTGGTAGTTATAACATGTAATGCCTCCCTCGAATCAGGCTCTGAGCTCACAGAAGTGGTGCCATGTGATATCTCCCTTGACTCATGCTCTGGACTTGTGTCGGTGGCAGCTTGTGACATCTGCCACTATAAATTCTCTAAACTCATGGCAGTGGCAGAATGTTATAAGACACTCGATAAATTCTCTGGGCTCGTTGAAGTGGCAACATGCGACAGCTCCCTTGTCTCATGCTTTGAGCTCGCCATGGTGGTGTCATGCAACAGCTCATACGACTCATGCCCTGGGTTCATGGTATTGGCACAATGTGATAGCTCCCTCGACTTATGCTCTGGGCTCGCGGTAGTGTCATAATGTGACAGCTTTCTCGACTCATGCGCTGTGCTCACGGCAGTGGCAGCATATTACAGATCCCTCGACAAATGCTCTGGGCTCGTGGCAGTGGCAGCATGAGACAGCTCCCTCAACTTATGCTTTGAGTTCGCAGCAGTGATGCCATTTGACATGTCCCTCGACAAATACTATGGGCTGGCAGCAGGGCCAACATGTGACAGCTCACTTGAATCATGTTCTGGATTCACGCCAGTGCCAGAATGTAATTGCTCTCTTGACTCATTCTTTGAGCTTGCTGTGGTGGTGGCATGTCACCACTCCCTCGACTAATGCTCTGATATTGAGGAAATGCCAGCATGTGAAACCTCCCTCGAAGCAATCTCTGAGCTTGCAGCTGCGGCAGCAGGTGACAGCTCCCTCAACACATGCACTGAGCTCGCAGAAATAGAAACATGTGACAGCTCTTTCGACTAATGCCTTTGGACTTGTGTCAGTGCAGCATGTGACGGCTACTTCAACTAAAGCTCTGGGCCAGCAGTATTAGCAGCACATGTTAAATCACTCGACTCATACTCTGGGCTATTGGCACAGAATCTGACACCTTCCTCTTCTCATGCTCTGGGCTCGCAGCAGTGGCAGCAGGTGGCAACTCCCTCGATGCACTCTGTGGGCTAGCAGCAGTTGTGGCATGTGATAGTACTTTTACAAAAGCTCTGGCCTCGCAGTAATGACAGAATGTGACAGCTACCTCGAATCATGCTCTGCACTCTCAGCAGTGATTGCATGAGATATCTCCTTCGATTCATGCACTGGACTCGCAGCAGTGTCAGAACGTAACAGATGACTCGACTCATGCGCAAAGCTTGCTGCGGTTGTAGGATGTGATAGCTCCTTCGACTCATAGTCTGGGCTCGCAGTGATAACAGCATTGAACAGCTCCCTCCAACCATGCTATAGGATTGCATTAGTGGCAGTATGTGCCAGCTCACTTGACTCATACTCTGGGTTCGCAGAATTGACAGTGTGTAACAGCTCCCTCTACTCATGCTCTGAGCTCGCAGCAGTGGGGTCATGAGATAGTCCCTTTGACTCATGCTCTGCAATCGTGGAGACAACAGCACGTGACAGCTACCTCGAACCATTCACTGAGCTGGCAGTGGTGGTGGCAAATTGCAGCACCTTTGACTCATGCTTTGGTCTCGCGATGGCAGCAGCACGTGACAACTCCCTCGTCATATGTTCTAAACTCGCGGCCAAGGCAGCATATGACAGCTCCCCCGATTTATGCTTTCGGTAGTGGCAACATGTCTCAGCTCCATAGACTCATACTCTGAGCTTCTAAAGATATTGGCATGTGACAGATACTTCGACTCATTCTCCGGGCTCGCAGTGGCCACAGCATGTGACAGATCTCTTGACACATGTTCTGGGCTCGCCGCATTGGCTGATTGTGACAGCTCTTTTGAATCGTGCAGTGGGCTCGCAGCAGTGATGGCATATGAAAGCTCACTATAATAAAGCTCTGGGCTCGCAGTGGTTGTGGCTTGTTATAGCTCCTTCGACACATGTTCTGGTCTCGCAGCAGTATCAGGTTGAGTCAATTCACTCGACTCATGCTCTGTGCTCGTGGCACCAGCATGTGTCAGCTCCCTCATCTCATTCTCTGAGCTCGCAGCAGATGCAGCAGGTGACAGTTCTCTCGACTCACTCTCTCGGCTCGTGGCGGCATTATGTTGCAAATCCCTATACTCTATCTCTGTTCTTACGGCAGCAGCATGTAGCAAATCCTTCTACTAATGCTCTGAGCTTGCAGAGGTTCTCATGTGACAGCTTCCTCTACTAATACTCTTAGCTCGCAGCAGTGGCAGCATGTGACAGCTGCCTAGACACTTTAACTGGGCTCACAGCGGCAGCATGTTGCAGCTCCCTAGAATCATTATCTGGGCTCACGGCAGCAACATTTTACCTCTCCCCCTACCACAGTATGTGAAATCTCTCTCTACTCATGCTCCGTGCTGGCAGCTGTGGTGGCATGTGACAGCTCCTTCGACTAATGCTCTGACTTCGTAGTAGTGGTGATATATGATAGCTCCCACGTCTCATGCTCTGAGCTCGCAGCAGTGGCAGCATGCGATAGATCACTCGAATCATGCTCTGGGCTCGCAGCAGTGGTCGCATGTAGCGGCTCCTTTGGCTCATGCTCCGTGCTCGCTGTGGTGGCAGCTGTGAAAGATCACTCGAACCATGCTTTGTGATCGCAGCAGTGCTGGCACATGATAGCGCCTGCGACTTATGCTCTGGGCTCGCAGTAGGGGCAGCATCTAAAAGATCTCTCGACTCGTGTTCTGGGATCGCTGCATGACAGCTCCCACGACTTTAGATCTAGACTGGCAGCATAGGTGACATACGATAGCTCCTTCGTCTCATGCTCTTGACTTGCGGAGGCAGCAGCTTGTGACAGATCCCTCGACTCATACTCTAAGCTCGCAGCTGTGGTGTCATGTGAAATCTCCTTCGACTCCTGCTCTGGGCTCGCAGCGATGAAAGCTTGCGACAGATTACTTGAATCATACTCTGGGCTCGCATTTGTGGCAGCATGTGTCAGCTCCATCTTCTCATGCTCTGGGCTCACAGTGGCAGCAATTGAATGCTCCTTCTAATCATGTTCAGAACTCGCAGCAGTAGTGGCATGTGATGGCTCCATCCGTCACATGCACAAGACTCGCGGCGGCAGCAGCATGTGACAGATTTCTTGACTCATGCAGTGGGCTCGTGGCAGTGGCAACATGTGACAGCTCCTTGGACTAATGCACTGGGCGCGCGGCAGTGGCAATATGAGACAGATACCTCGACTCATACTCTGAGATATCGGCGGTGGTGCATTGTGGTAGCTCATTCAACTCATACTCTGGAATCTCCGAGGTGGTGGCATGTGGCAGCTCCTTCGAATCATGCTATATGCT
The DNA here is from genome assembly GCA_029891345.1 of Dryococelus australis. NCBI lineage: Eukaryota > Metazoa > Arthropoda > Insecta > Phasmatodea > Phasmatidae > Dryococelus > Dryococelus australis. The sequence continues at coordinate 126,973,813 of CM057003.1, forward strand.
CGCAGTTGTAGTAGCATGCAACAGCTCAATCACTCATGCTCCAGGTTCGTGGCTGTAGCAGCATGGGACAGTATCTTCTACTCATGTTTTGAGTTCCCAGTGGTGGTGCCTTGTGGCGGCTCCTTCGATTTATGCTCTATACTCGCAGCTAAGGCAGCATTTGACAACTACCTTGAATCATGCCCTGTGCTCGCAGCGGTGGTAGGTTGTGACATATCCCTCGACTTGTGCTCCGGGCTCGCGGCAGTGCCAACATGTAAATGCTTCCTCGACTAATGACATGGGCTTGCAGTGGCAGCAGCATGTTTTAAATCGTTCAACTCATGCTCTGAGCTCGAGGCTCGACCATGTTTGGACTCACAGCATTAGCAGAATGTCCTATATTCCTTGACTCATGCTCTGGGCTCGCCACGGTAGCTGCATGTAAGAGCTCCTTCGAATCATGCTCTTGGCTCGTAGCAGTGATGGCACATTACAGCTCCCACGATCGTTCTTTGTGCTCGCGGTGGCAGCAGCGAGCGACTACTCCCTTGAATAATTCTGTAATATCGCAGCAGTGGCGCCTTGTAACAACTACTTCGAATCATACTTTGAGTTCGCAGCCAAGGCAGCATGTGACAGATACCTCGAATCATGCCCTGGGCTCGCAGCGATGGTAACTTGTTACAGATCCCTCGACTCATGCTCCAGGCTCGTGGCAGTTGCAACATGAGAGAGCTCCCTCGACTAATGACCTGGTCTCGCGGAGGCTGCAGCATGTTGCAAATCGTTCAACTCATACTCTGGGCTCGAGGCTGCAGCAGAATGTGGCATCTCCGTCTACTGATGATCTGGGCTTGCAGTGGTGGTGGCATGTTACAGCTCCTTCGATACATGCTCTGGGCTTACGGTGGTAGCAGCATGTGACAGATCCCTCGTCTCATAATCTGTGTTCGCAGCAGTGGTGGCTTCGGACAGTTCGTTCGACATATGCTCTGTGCTTGCGGTTTCAGCAGCATGTGACAACTCCCTCGATCATGCTCATAGCTCGCGTCAGTAGCAGCATGTGACAGCACCTTCGACTCATATTCTGGGTTCGCAGCGATATAGGCATGTAACAACTTCTTTCGACACATGCTTTGGGTTCGTGGTGGCAGCACCATGTGACAACCCCCTCGACTTATGCTCTGCACTCATAGACATGTCAGCATGTGACAGCTCCCTTGACTCATACTCTGCGCTTGCAGCAGTAGCAAGATGTGGCATATACATTGACTCATGGTCTGGGATCGAAATTGCATAAACATGTGACAGAAACCCAGACTCATGGTCTCAACTTGCAGTAGTGGCATCACGTGACAGCTCGATAGACTCATGCTCTTGGGTTGGCGACAGCAGCAGCATATGACAGATACTACGACTCATGCTCTGATCTCGTAGCTGTGATGGCATTTGGCAGATCAGTTTACTCATGCTCTGTGATCGAAGTTTCAGCAGCATATGACAGCTCCCCGAATAATTCTTTGTGCTTGAGGCAGTGGCAGCATGTGACAACTCGATGGACTTATGCTCTTGGGTTCATGGCTGCAGCAGCATGTGACAGATCCCTCGACTCATGTTCTTATCTCACAGCTCTGGTGGCATTTGAAGGTTCTGTCGAATCATGCTTTGGGCTCGCGGCTGCAGCAGCATGTTGTAGCTATCCCGACTCATGTTCATAGCTTGCGGTGATGGTTCCTTGTGACAGATCCTGCGACAGATGATCTGGGCTCGCATAGGCAGAAGGTTCTGACAGCCCCCTCTACTCATGCTGTGAGCTTGCAGCTGTTCTGGCATGTGAGAGCTCCTTCGACTCATGTTTTTGACTAGCCATGACAGCAGCATTTGAAATCTCCCTCGACTTATCTTCTGGGCTCGCAGTGGTTGTGGCATGAGAAATCTTTTTCAAAAGATGTTCAGGACTAGTGGCATTGCCAGTATGTAACAGCTTCCTCGACGCATGCTCTGGGATCGTGCGCAGCTTTCTCGATTCCTTCTCTGGTCTTGCAGCGGTTTGCCTTGTGAGAGCTCCTTCGATACATGTTCTGGGATCGCGACAGTAGCAGCATGTGGAAGCTCCGTCTACTCATGATCTGTGCTCGCAGCGGTAGTGGCATGTGAAAGCTCATTCGTATCGTGCTCTGGAATTCCAGTGGCTGCAGCATATAACAGATTTCATGACTCATGCTCTGGGCTCATGGTAGTGACAGCATGTGACAGATTCTTCGAATCACGATCTGGGATCGTGGCGGAAGCAGCATGTGACAGATCCCACTACCCATTTTCTGGGCTCGCGGCCGTGTCAGCATGTTACGTCTTTCTCGACTCATGCTTCTGGGGTCACGATGATGGCAAGTACCAGCTCCCTCGACTTATGCTCTGGGCTCGCAGCAGTGGTGGCATATAATAGCTCATTCGTGTCATTCTCTGGACTTATTGTGGCATCAGCATATGACCGTTTTCTCGACTAATGCTCGCGGCTCACAGTGGTAGAAGCATGTGTCAGCTACCTCCAATCATGCTCTTGGCTCGCAGCAGTGATGGCATGTGGCAGATCCATTGAATCAAGGTTTGGGCTTCGAAGAAAGGCAGTATGTAAGAGCTACCTCGAATAGTGATCTAGGTTCGCAGTATTAGCAGCATGCGACAGCTGCCTCTACTCGGGCTCTGAGCTCGCGGCAGTGCCAGCATGGGACAGCTCCCTCCATTCATGCTCTGTGCACGTGGTTTCAGCAGCAATTGGCAACTACCTCGACTAATGCTCTGAGCTTGCAGCGATGGTAGCATCAGACAGCTCCTTGTATCGGTGCTCTGTGCATGCGACAGTGGCAGCTTGTGACTTATACCTTGACTCATGTTCTGAGCTGGCGGTTGTGATAACATACGACAGATTCCTAGAATCATTTTCTGTGCTTGTATTAGTGGCAGCAAGTGACAGCTCTATAGACCCGTGATCTGGTATCGCAGATGAAACAGCATGTGGCGGATCAATCGACTCATGGTCTGAGCTGGCAGCGGTGGCAGCATATCTGTGATCTAGGGGAAGGAGAGAACACACATACACTGAAACAAATAGAAAAACAACAATAATAACATACCACGGGAAATCACCCAACCTGAATAAAAACTTCTGAGATCACATTTAAAAACGGTTAAATGACTCCCTGAGTAAATGAAGCACCATTACAACTTCAAAAGTAAAAGTGAGCCTGATGATTCACTATAACGTACAACGTGGATTACTACTTTCAAGAATAACATTAGGAAGGAGGCAAGATGATCATTACACGTAACCATGAGCATTATGGCACACCATAGAATATCCTTTAAACTCCTTGACAGGAAAATTCTTTTAGGAAATCGTTGTCCAGGAGACCATTCCTACAGCTCACCAAAAAAAGGAAGAACCCACCTCTTACAAACATTCCCATAAAATACCATACTGAAATTCACACAAGCAAAACAGTGAAGAAACCATTCCCTACAAAAATCCATATACACGAAAATTGCTAAAAAATAATACTAAAAGGGAAACTCTACAAGCAGCATAACGACTACGTTCATTGCAATACCTAAATTTTGTAGTTCTAATATTACACGAAAACGCGTCTAGCATGCTGAAGTCCCAAAGTACGAATAGGTCTGATCTATCGTCGGCCAGCCCACGCAACTCCAAGAGGAACACTGCATATTTGCTCGGGCTGCGGACGAACATTTATACACGAAAATGCGGCTCGGGAAGGTTAAGGAGGCGGTGGGAATAGCGGAGAGGTGTATGGAAGATACCAGAGTGTGCAAGGCTGAACACGTTGCCAGTAGCAGCCACCAGACAGCGCTCGGCTGTACCAGGAGCGCCGCGTGTCTCTCTTCAGTATAGCTCAACGCTTGGAAGCGTTCAAAAGTGTACATCCCCAGGGGCCGGAGGGGGGAAGATAAACAAAGTGCCTTTTTCTGCAGCAAAAATATTGCCTCTTCAAATAGTAGCCCCTCTTCAAAGAAAATGACAGTTCATTTGTCTGGGCTACCAAATACACACGTGGCAAATAACCAAGCAGACTTGCTAATCAAATTCATTAACGTCATGTAGTTCTGTAAATACACCAACCCTGTAATAGCAGCATTTAGTCGTACTCCAGAAAATTATAACCATCACACATTTCACCAGATGGCGGGAAGAAAAATAAATTGTTCAGGCAGGACAGTCTTTGGCAAAACAGAAGTACTCACATAAAATTGCTTGAGTTTGCTAATTGACATGCGCGTTAGACTTGAAGCGGGGCTTAAATCCTCCCACACACTCGTAGAGAGCTGCATAGGTCTCTTCTCCAAACCCGGAGAAGCTGATTGATGACGTCCACACTAGAAAACAGCTGATGACGATGAAGGAGTGGCCAGGTCCTCCCCCATATCTTCTGCTGTTGATCTCCAGTTGCTCTGGCAGGACGGAAAGGAATACGGAAAACAGGAAAAGGACTAAGGAAGAGATGTCCGCCTAAACTAACCTAACGAAATTTCTTATAACGCCCCCTTGTGTTTCTTCACTGTAAAAAAAAATATGAGATGGATATCCTTTGCCTACTAATCCATAAAAGCAACTACTTCTTGTAGCTTTACTCCTTTTGGAGATAATTATAAAAAATACATATATCTAGCGACCATCTTATAAAAAGGAAAATAACAATAATTGCGGTACCATACTTCCAAAATACATGACCATACAGTGTGAACCCTCACCTAGTGGTGACAGTGCTACTCTTCAGGGCACAGGAGCTGGCAGATCTTCCAATGGCTGATGAAAAATCATAATATTAGAGACGTGGCTTTTAAAAAACTTTTTCTTAACTGTATCCTGCAACAACGCTGACATTGGGTAAGAAAACTAACAATGCATTATGGGCCATCGCATTTATGTCCTAATTTTGGTGAGAAGGAATTAACCTTTCTATATATATATATATATATACATATATGATGAGTCATTACAAGAACTAAATCACCAACCTTGTAAGAAATAGGATCATATTGCTCGTCCTGCGCCCTACACATATGGCGATAGTATTCCTCGAGATACTTGGTAGCATCCTCCCAGAATTCACTACGCTCCCCTACATCTACATCAAAATGTAAGCCCCAGGTATTAAGAAGAGGATGCAATAATCTCCGACCAAAGAACACTTCTTGTGGCGTCAACTCTGTAGCAGCATATACACGAGGATTTTAAGGCCAACATTGTGACATGAATCGCTTTATCCCAATCTGCGTGAACATTATGATGGAAGACAAGTGAAAACCGTAATGGTACGATTATACCACTCTGACGTATAAGCTTCAGGGAGATTAGGGGTTGTATGGACCAAACGAACTCCCCAGAAATAACCTAGATTTAATAACTGTGGTAGTAAAATTTCTCGCATTAGCAGTAACAATTTGGGTGGGTCAACCAAAATTACAAAACACTTGTTCCTGCAAGATCTTACAAATAGTAGTCGCCTTCTGGTTTCCAATGGGGAATAACAAAAAAAAAAAAAAACTTTGAAAATCCATCAACCAGAACCAATAAATAACTAGAACCCTTCTTAGATCTATGGAGAAGGCCAAACACATACATAAAGATCTTTCCCAGACAAAACTAGGTGGTAAACTACTAAACTATCCCTGGGCTCTACTATTAGGCGCCTTTACCTGTTGGCCTAAAACACACAGTTTCAACCAAACTCTCTTTTCTTATTGCACTTCTGGCCAAAAAAATAAATGTTGTTCAATACACTGCAAAGTGCGTTCTTGCCCCTGATGAGTGCTAAAAAAAAAGTTATGGAAATAATCAAACACCATTGGCCTCACTGCCTTGGGTACATAGGTCTTGAAAACAGCTTTACGTGAAGCTATTCCAATAATAACCTTCTTCGCCATAAAACCAGTGACATCACATAGCTGGATTTTATGCCACAACTCCGCACATTTATCATACTTTTGCTGCCAAAACTTAATGTTCAAATAAGCTGCCGGAACTTGCTTCAGAACATTTACCTGCTCCTGAAATTCTCCACATACAAACTCGTCAGGGTCAAATATTCTTGACAAACTGTCCGCTACACTATTGTCTTACCTTTTGCATGAACAATATCAAATGAAAAATTACTAAGGCGTTTGATCCAACGGCCTAATTTACCCAAAGGTTACTCGGCATTCCAAAGCCACTTGGCTTGGTTGTCTGTACACAGCTGAAAACGAGTACACTCCAGGTAATTGAAAAAATTTTTCAACCCTAAATATACAAGCAGGTGCATCCTTTTCATAGGCTGAGTACTTTCTTTCGCCGGAAGTTAATAGCCAACTAGCATAAGCAATGGAAAAAACATTATCCTAATATTCTTTTGACAAAATTGTGTCTAACACCAGGGATCTTGCATCTACATGCAGTACAAACTTACGGTCAAAATCAGCTAATCTTAACACTGGTGGAGAGGTCAAACATGTTTTTTATTTTCACCAAAGCCGCCTCTTGCTCGTCTCCCCACAAAAACTTTTGTCCCTTATGTTTTAAAAGATTAAGGAGTTCGGCCAATTCGGCAAGAGATGGAACAAATCTGACATAGTAGCATATCATGCCCAGAAAACGCCTTACACGACGTAAGTTCTTCGGGCGAGGAAAGGCATGCACACAGCTAATGCAATCAGAGTCTAACAACAATTGTCCTTCACTCAGAATAAATCCCAACAACCTCACATGCTGGCTACAGCAACGGATTTTCTCTGGATTCATGGTCAATCCCGCTTCCAAAAGCTTCTGTAGGACTAACGTGACATGTTCCTAGTGCAACTCCTTAGTCTCACTGTAGATGACAATATCATATAGATAGTTGAAAACAAATCCAGTTTTATATGGCAACCAGATAATCTCTAAAGCACGAGAAAGTGCCTGGACCACAAACGAAACACCAAAAAGGACTATGTTCCATTCAGATACTCCCCAAGGAGTAACGAATGCAAGAAATTTTCGTGCATCTTGGTGTAACAATATTTGGCGAAAGGCTTGATTCATATCTAACTCTGTAAAATACCTAGCCTTCCGTAATAATTGAAAAACTTGGTCAACTTTAGGTAAAGTGTAAGGATCTAGTTCAATTTTTTTATTGATGCATCGGCAAGGCATGGCATTTTGCAAGGTTTTTTTTTGTGTACTAAAAATGCGGGGCTCACATAGCTGCTAGTAGAACGCCTAATAACATTCTCATCAAGCAAGTGGTCTAGCATTTTTTTAAATATTTTCTCTTAGCTGGACCTACACTTTAGGGATGGCACCTAACCGAGGCGTTGTCGGTCAGTAACAAATCATTCACATATTGATTACATACTCCCAGTTTGTGTATTATTAAAGATGGGAACTTCTCTAGCATTTTTTGCGCAAAATCATTATCAATGGCATTTACCTGCTTACATTCCTCCTGCCACATCCACTTTACCCCTTCTTTACAAAAAGGAAAATTTAGTGTGCCTTCATGAGAATTTAAATAGGCACAAGCGGTGTGGAGGAAATATACGCTCAAAATTATATTGTTGGTTATGTGTGGCAAATAAAAAATTCCCTCTTCCATGTTAAATGACCCATGTGCATAATTGATTTCAAACGAGCACATGATTGCATCAAACCTCAATTTGCTAGACTAAAAACAATTTTCTCACAGTGTTCAACAGTCATTTGCCTATGGGTTGTTCCTTAGAAAGCTTATTACAGAAAACCTTATCAATCAAGGACACTTAACAAACACTATCAATTAGGGAGGTATTTCAACTGATCATAATTTCACTAGGACAAAAGGTAAGTTAATCTTTCGTTTGTTTTAAATATTTTATTTTTCGTTTTTTGCTAAGGGTAGTTACTTTCTTTTGTACTAGCATTCTTGTGGAAAATTATTCCCTACCCTAGTCACTTTGTTACCACTCACAATTTGAACATGCGAATTCTTATATTAATCTTGTTAAGGACGTTGGGCTTTACAATGGCTGGGCTTTACAATGGCTGGGCTTTACAATGGCTGGGCTTATTGAAGCAAAAACACGTCACATGAGATCTACTCTTTTCCACTGACATAGTCTGAGAATTATCTGCATGAACCATATGCACTTTACATCGGTACGCTTTGTGATTATGTTGACCACATTTAAAACAATATTTTTTGTGGCCTTGAAGAAACTTTTATCCCGAGCATGATCCCTACTAATCGTACCGCCTTCACAATCATTCACCTGCATGCGCACGTCTACACAGTAGAACAACTGTCCCAGCAAGCTCATGGTTTTCGGAATATCAGCTGATAATACATAAGGCAGATACTGTGGCAGCACATGATCGATAATGCTCTCTACAAACTCAGATTCCCTACATGGCAAACCTAAGATCTCTACCAAACATTCTATTTTGCTAAATATGTCAACAAAGTATCTCCTAGCTGTTGATTTTGTTGGAGAAACAAGCGTCGCAAATTGTCATTAATACACTCACTATCAAACAATATAAGTACTTCTTTAACTACAGTGCCCATGGTGAGCCCAATTCTCTAGCTCTGGTGGTAATATGGTGTAGATCACTAGGAACATCAACTACTAAAACGCCCAAAATATCTTGCAAAGAAAAGATCTGCGATTTTACTATTAAAGTAACTTGTAGTAATTTAGCACTTCGACTGCTGCATAACTACTAATAGTAGGAATATTACCCTAAAGCGTTCAGGCAGGACAGGTCTATGGCAGGACAGGAGTACACAAGTAAAGTTGCTTGAGTTTGCTAATTGACACACATGTCATACTTGTAGCAGGGCTTCAATCAGAAGGCACCATTAACTCATGCTCATGTGACAACTCCCTCGTTTTCTTCTCTGGGATTGCAGAGGAGCTGTCATGTGGTAACTCATTCGTCTCATGCTCTGCGCTTGCAGCTGTGGTTACATGTGATAGTTATTTCCAGTCATCCTTTGCACTCGCAGCGACAACAGCATGTGAAATATTCCTCGACTGATGCTATGGTCTCGCGGCGGTAGCAGCATGTGTCAGCTCCATCACTCATAATCTGGGTTCGTGGCTGCAACAGCATGGGACAGTATCTTCGACTCATGTTTTGAATTCCCAGTGGTGGTGCCTTGTGGCAGCTCCTTTGATTCATGCTCTATGCTCGCAGCCAAGGCAGCATGTGTCAGCTCCCTTCGAATCATGCTCTGGGCTCGCAGTTGTGATGGCATGTGAAACATCCATGGATCTATGCTCCATCCATCTGTGATCCATCATCCATCTGTGCTAGCAGCGAAGGCAGCATTTGACATCTACCTCGAATCATGCCCTGGGCTCGCAGAGGCAGCAGCATGTGACAGATCCCTCGAATCATGATGTAGGCTCGCCTAAGTAACAGCATGTGACAGCTACCTCGACTCATGTTCCGGACTCGCAGTGGGAAGCAGTATGTGACAGCTCCATCGACTCATTCTCTGGGTATGCGGAAGTGGAAGCAGGTGTCAGATATCTCTACTCGTGCTCTGGGCTCATGGCACTGGCAGCTTGTGACAGCCCCCTCGACTCATGCTCAGAGCTCGCAGCAGTGGAGGAATTTGACAGTTCCCCCAACTCATTCTCTGGGCTCGTGGGAGTGGCTGCATGTGACAGCACTTTTAACGCATGCTCTGGGCTCATGGCTTCATGTGACAGCTCCCTTGTCTACTTCTCTGATCTTGCAGCGGAGGTGGCATGTGACAGCTTCCTCAACTACCTCTCTGGGCTTGCAGTGGTGGTGGCATGTAACAGATTCTTCTACTCATCTCTGGGCTCTCGGCGGCAACAGTATATGACAGAACCCTTGAATCGTGCTCTGGGATTGCAGTAGTCCCTGCATGTGACAGCTCCCTCGATACATGATCTGGGCTCGCAGTAGCAGAAGCTTGTGACAGCTCCCTCACTCATGTTCTGAGCTTGCAGCAGTGGTGCTTTGTGACAGATCTTTTAACTCATGATCTGGGGTCGCAGTGGCAGAAGCTTGTGACAGCACCATAGACTCATGCTCTGAGTTGGCGGTTGTTGGCCGCCTGCGAGAGCTCCCTTGATGCATTCTCTGGACTCGCAGCCAAGGCAGCATGTTACAGCTCCCTCAACTCATGCTTTGGGCTCGCGGCCAAGTCAGCATGTGACACATCCCTCGAATAATGGTCTGTGGTCGCAGGGGTGGTGCCATGTGAGAGCTCCTTCAACTCATGTTGTGGACTCGCGGTGACAGCAGCATGTGACAGCTCCCTCCACTTATCTTCTGGGCTCGCAGCAGTGGTAGCATAAGAAAGCTCCTTCGACTCATTTTCTCGGTTAGCGGCAGTGGCAGCCTGTGACAAATCCCTCGACTCATGCTCTGGGATCATAGCAGTGACAGCATGTGACAGAACTCTAGAATCGTGCTTTGTGCTCGCAGCAGTGATGGCATGTGACGTCTCGCTTGACTTATGCACTGGACTTGCATAGCAGAAGCATGTGACAGCTCCCTCGAATCGTTCTTTGGACTCGCGGCAGTGACGGCATATGACAGTTCCCTCGACTCATGGCCTGGGCTCATGGTGGTAAGTGACAGCTCCCTCAAAATATGCACTGGGCTAGTGGCGGCAAGTGACAGCTCCATCGATTCATGCTTTGGTTTCGCAGAGGCAGCATCATGTGACAGATCCCTCGAATCGAGTTGTAGGCACATGGCTGTGCCTGCATGTGACAGCTCCCTCGAATCATGCTCTGGGCTCATGGCGGTGATATGTGACAGCTCCCTCGAATGCTTCTTTGGTCTAGCAGCAGTGGTGCCATGTGGCAGATCCCTCGAATCGTGCAGTAGGCTCGTGGCAGTGACAGCATGAGACTGCTCCCTTGACTCATGCTCTGTGCTTATGGCGGCACTATGTGACAGCTCCCTCGACTCCTTCTCTGAGCTTGCAGCAGTGGTGGTATGTAACAGATCCTTCGAATCACACTGTGTTCTCGGCTGCAGTAGTATATGACAGATCCCTCGAATCATGTTCTGGGCTAGCAAGATTCCCTGCATGTGACAGCTCTCACGACTTCTTATCTGGGCTCACGTGAGTGGCAGCATGTGCCAGATCCCTCTACTCATGCTCTGCGCTCTCTGCACTCGCAGATTTTGATTGCTCCCACGACTCATGCACTGAGCTCGCAGAGGTGGAGCAATTTGACAACTCCTTCACCTTATGCACTGGCCTCACAGCAGAACCAGCATGTTCCAGATCTCTCGACTCATGCTCTGGGTTTGCAATAGTGGCAACATATGATAGCTCCCTTCTTATTCCTTGAAAATACAGCAGCCATCTGTGACATCTCGTTCTACTCATCTCTGAGCTCGCAGCGGTATTGCATATGATAGCTCGTTCGTCTCATGCTATACAATTGCGTCGACTGTAGCATATGACAGATTTCTCGATTCATGCTCTCGGCTTGCAGGAGTGGCAGCATGTGGCAGATTTTTCGACTCATGCTTACGACCATGGAGGAAGCAGTATATGACAGATCTCTCGACTTGTACTCTGGGCTTGTGGTGGTAGCAGCAAGTGACAACTCCCTCGACTCATGCTCTGAGCTCACAGTAATGATGCATGTAACAGCTCCGAAGATTATGACAGCTCCACCGACTCGTGTTCTGAGCTTACAGCAGTGGGGACCTTGTGACAGCTTCTTCGACTCATGATCAAGGCTCATGGTGGCAGAAGCTTGTGACGGCTCCTCCGAACCATATTCTGAGCTTGCAGCAGTGGTGCATTATGACAACTCCTTGGACTCATGATCTGTGCTTGCGGTGGCAGAAAGTTGAGACAGCTCCCTAGACTCATGCTCTGAGCTCGCAGCCAACACAGAAAGTGACATCTCCTTTGACTTGTGTTGTATGCTTTTGGCAGTGACAGCATGTGACAACTCCATCGATTCATGCTCTGAGCTCACTGCATTGTTGACATGTGACAACACATTTGACACATGCTCTTGATTCGCATTTGCAGCAGCATATGAAAGATTCCTCGACTAAAGCTTTCGGTTTGCGGCAGTGCTGGCATCCGACACCTCCCTCGACTCATGCTCTGGGCTCGCAGTAGTGGAGGCACTTGACAGCTCCTTCGACTTATGCTTCGGACTTGTGGTGGCAGCAGTATATGACAGATTTCTCGACTCATGCTCTTGGCTCATGTCAGTGTCTGCAATGTGAGACCTTTTTTTACTCATGCTCTGGGATCGCAGTGGAAGCAGCATGTGACAGATCCCTCGACTCATGCTCTGGGCTCGCGGTAATAGCAGCATGAAACAGCTTTCTCGACTAATGCTCTGAGCTCGCAGCAGAGGTTGCATGTTAAAGCTCATTCGACTCTTTCTCTGCATTCGCCGTGGCAGCAACATGTGAAAGATCATTTAATTCATTATTTGGATTAACAGTGGCATCAGCATGGCAGAGCTCCCTCGACTTATGCTCTGAGCTCGTGGCATTGGCAGCATGTGATAGCCCCCTCAAATTATGTTCTTATCTCACAGCCGTGGGTGCTTGTGATAGCTCTTTTGTTTCATACTTTGGACTCGAAGCAGCACCAGGATGTGAAATAGTCCTCGAGTCATGCTCTTGGCTCATGCTGGTAGCAGCATATGACATCTCAATCGACACATGCTCTGAGCTCACAGCGGTGGTGGTATGCGACAGCTCCTTCTACTCATGCTCTGAGTTCGCAGTGGCAGCAGCATGTGACAGCTCCCTCGACTCATGCTATAAGCTCCTGGCCAATGCAGCATGTGACATCTCCCTCGACTAATGATCTATGCATGTGGCAGTGAAAGCATGTGACAGATCCCCAAACTCATGCTCTGGGCTCACAGTCAAGGCAGCATGTGACTACTTCTTCTACCCATGCTATGAGATCGCAACGGTGGTGGCATGTGTCAGTTCCCTCAACTAATGATCTGGACTTGTGGCGGCAGTAGCATGTGACAGCTCACTCGACACATCTTCTGGACTCGCAGCGGAGTTGTCGTTTGACAACTTGTTCGACTGATGCTCTGGTATCATGGCCAAGGCAGTCTGTGACAGCTCCCTCATCTCATGCACATGTTGCGAAGAACTCAGTTTAATGTTTTAGGGAGAATCACTGAGCTTCGCAATGAAATAAAATGTCTGCATATTTGCACAATTACAGTGTTACTCTATCAGAGTATATGCATGTGCTTCAGAACAATGCTTTATTAATTACCATATTCACGGTTTCATTCGCATGGTCGTGTGAGCCTATCTTGCCAAGTGCAAAATTTTGACTTCATTGTTTTTCTTTTTTAATATTATGCCAATAATATGTGTATTAAGTAGTTTTAAATGAAATAAAATTATGTTTTAGAGTATGTGTAAGTTTATATCATTTACTATTCTACTTGAATTAGAAGATCTTCAATACAAGAATGAATTACAATATTTTACAAACAGGGTTTTTATTACCTAAATGTGTAATTTTACTACTACCACTACTTTATCATTACAAAATGTTTATATTAGGGTAAACAATTTTAGAGTAATTATCAACAATTACAACTGTCTGCCAAACTAATAAAAATAAACAAAAATGTATATTATATCTGCACACTATTTTCACATGGAGATTAAAATCTCTCTCTTAGATTGGAGTAGTATAAAAATTGGCATTCTGATACAGGGACTTAGAGCTCGGGACATGCGGACACAAACCTGGAAATTAAGATCCCATCACACAAAAAATTTCCAAATTTTGGTATGTTCCTCCTCGAAAAATCCAGAATGTTCGTTATTATGCCAGTGGCCATTTTCGTAGCCATACATGCCAGGGTGTTACCCAAAATGAAGCCCCACAGGCAGGAGACTGGCAGCCATTCTGATCCTACATGATGAAGCCCCCAAACAGCCCACCTCCCTCCACCTGCTCCCATCTGCAAAGTGACACCATCACGCACTGCGGCTAACCCCAGGACAAGCATACACCTATAAGAGAAAGCAGACACATCCCTTTTGAATGCTATGTTCAGGTTTACCACCCAAATGACATGTGGATGGTGTCTGTACTTGTAACCAGCTATTCAATATGTTGTCAATTTCACCTACAAGTAATCATTTGAGTCATATTTTCTCAGAATTTATAAGACACAAATAACATAACTGTCGGTAAGGCTGGTAGAATGTGGAATAGGTGCCTTTCGAATGCTGGAAGGGATATAAGACCCTTATATTAAAAACAACAACAAAGTGAGTGACATCATATACAAGAGTACGAGGGGATATGAAGAGGAAATAGAAGGGGGACACGGTAATGTGTGTATGTAAGGAGAAAAGCAGCTTCGATACATACAACTAGATACTTCAAAGGTAAACAATACATATACTAGACTTTGCATTAACAACACTCCTAATAGGTTAAGCATTGAGACTCCCAGGGAGGATGAAAAAATGGATTTTCTCAGGTTGAGACCCCCGGACAGGTAGTTGTTATGTAGAATGAACAATAGCTGAGATTATTGAGTGGTTGTGTTGGTGTAAATAGTAGTGGATGCATATAACAAGAAATTAATATAATTTAGTGTAGCATCTGATCTGTGAGGAGGCAGGATGTCTTGGCAGCTGGTATGAGATTGTTGTCTGCCTTGATGTTCACCACATAGCTATAGGGCATGTACCATTGTTACCTATCGGTATATGACATGAGCATTGTAGTGGGAGAGTGATAAGGAATGTCATCACTGGCTGCCCCCCATGGAAATCAGGCATCTGGATGGCCTTGGGTGGTGACTGTAGACATGAAGTGCATGCTCTCTCAATCTGGGACACAACAGACATTCAAAAACCAAACACACACCGGGCATAGATAGTCGGCAATAGATTATATGAATGTTTGAAACCTAAATAAATGACAAATACATGGCAGTGGCACTTTTACAAGAATAAACTGCAAAACACGAGGCATAAGGGTATTGAGGTGTCTAAGAAAGACACTCTGTATTGGAAGTTTATTTTATACTTGCAGTTTACTAAAGCAAGTAATAAAAGTAAATTTTTTAATATTATGTTTACACACATTAAGTATAGAAGATATGAGTTTCCAATTTATAAGGTTGGCCACATATCAACTTAAAAAAATTAAGTGGTAATGACATTAGCATAAGAGACATTAATACCTCGGCATTTTCAGAAGTGGATATGTTGGTAGTTTTCCTACAAGAAAAATTTTAATGTTTTATAAAGTGAGGTAGCACTGGTATCAACAAGTTACTACACCGTGAAACTGTAAACATATGTGGAAACAAGTGTAGTCACCTAAACAGCCTTAAAAGTAGGGTGCATGCAATATGTAAGCACAAATAAAACTGAATTCCATCTACCACTACCAGACATTTAGTGTAGAAATCATAAATTTATATAGTAGGGACTGGCCATGTACAAAGAAATTGAGGTAGATACAGCTAGTCCATTAGTAGAGCTATGAGCAAACACAATGTAATGTTTTTTATACTATGCTGAATATAAAATAGGTACATACTACACATTACATTGCGCATATAGACCCAGGTAGAATTTTCAGATGTGAATGTTGTGCTTAATGTTGTTCAAGTGGCACAAAAATCCATCCTGCATTTGAACCATAAAGATGGTAGTCATGTAATAGATACAAATAATTTGCAAAATTAGTTATTAGCAGTAATACATCCAATGATACGAAGTAACATTCTCGCTAAGGCAAGCACAAATATAGAGCAGTACAGTTACAACGTGGATTACAAGCAGGCAGGCGAGGCTCTACAGATGATGCTGTAGAGAGGCAGTGTGGTGTTGTATACACTGTGCAAGTGCTCACAAAAAATAAAGGTATATGCTGGAAGATGCTACATATAACTCCCGCTGCTTGTGTGGTCCTCCCCCTCTCACTCATTATTCACAGCATTTGTCCACTGAAGGCATACCTATTGTATATCACCTTCGTTTGCACATTCCATCAGGGCTGCTGTGCTACATGTAGCTCAGATGGTAGCTCAGAGTTTGGTATTAAGTAGTAGACTGAACAGGTGACAATACCACAGGGTGTTGGATGCAGGATGAGACAGTCACCATCCTTGTAACTCATCCAGGGTTCGAACCTGGTGCAGCATTCGTCATGCTCCAACCATCCAGCTGGTTTGTAGTGCACACTTGCCAGTCGTTCATGACGCCATCGTACTTGTCCACATCCAGTGGGCTAAAAGCAGTAAACATATTTTTTTCTGAGAGAGAGAGCCACTGGTGTGTGCAAGACCATGTTTATGAAAACTCGACATGTATCATCTTCCCGTTGCTTACAGGCTTAGTTCTGTCATACATTATAAACATATTCAACTTTTTCAGCACTGCCATGTCACTGTCACTGATGAGTTGTGTATATCTTGATTGTAGACATACCTGGAACATCCCTAGCAGCAGGCATGTAATACACTTGCCATATGTTGTTTCGTCCTGCCAGACGTCCTCTGTGCATACTTCTTGCCTACTGTGAGGTCTGACAACACCTTTTACTGGACATTGCCCTTGCATTTAACGAACAGAGCCTCCATCTTTCCACAAGTGTGCACAGAGTACAGTGGTCTGTCTTATTCGCCGGCCAATGTTTTACACAGATTCACACTTCACTGAGAAGTGCTCACACACTGTCTTAATGATTCCTTGAGCTAGCATGACCTATGTATACCGAGCCTTCATAATTAATGGTAAACATACTCCATCCAACAGCCATTTCTTTGCCCTCTCCAGTATTCAGGGACCATGATCGCAGTAGTAAAGTGTTCATATACCAATATGCCCTGACCTGCCTACACTCTATACACATGTGGTTTGGTATGTACGAAGACCTCAGTATGTGCGACAAGGGGCAGACATACTGTGTCTGAAAATACCTTTGTGCTACTGCTACAGTGAATATTTATCCATCACTTTTGTTCTGGTCCAGTGGTGTAAATGGTACGCTTGGCCAATATGGAGGTGAGTACATCTCATATTTTATCGTAGGCTACATTGCCCTCATTCCAATGAATGACATGATAATGTTTCTGCAGCCATGTATTTATCACCTTACTTTTCTCGTCGAGTGAATGCCATGGAAAGGGCAGCAGGAAGGTTCATGATGGCATACTACAATCCTCATATTCTATGCAGACATGTTTAACAATGAACCCACTATGTAAGATACAACCCTGGATGTTCGCAAACATTGTTTTGGACATGAGGTGGTAAGTTGCTTACAAGTATACTTTACCTCAATACCTGAAATGTATGGGCTCACATGTCAGCTACAAGCCAGTCATGAAGTATCAGGGCATAGGCCTGAGTATTGTCTGGGAAATTAGCCATGGCTGTCATTTCGATTATACAGTCCACATCCCTGCTCTGCATTCCATTGTTCTGCTTACTGACATCGAACACTAGCAGAAGGGCCATTTTTACGAAGTTGGCAGGCGCCAACATTGGCGACTATATGTGACCATAGTAGGCCCGTGGAAAATTGGCATACTTATGGTATGGCACCATGTACATCTCATTTGCAAAATCGATATTAAGGTCGCTGTCCGGCCAGCACTCTGAGTTCAGGTGAAATTTCACATTTTTTATACTCCCATGGTCGAATGTCGAGAGGACTGCATCGAGAACATTCTGTTTTCCTGTCTGAAATATTATGATTATGTAGCATGTCTTTTCACTCAGGTAGCTGGTTTTTACATACCAATTTATGCTCATGGCCTGTGGGATGCTAGTGTATGTTTCTAGACTCCACATGCAGAGCATCATGTCCTGTGGGATGCTAGTGTATGTTTCTAGACTCCACATGCAGAACATCATGTCGATGTTCCCACCCTTCTCGGCATATTTAAAATTTTCGCATGTCCCAACATTTTCATCTGCACATGTGGCTGGAGCCATTCTATGGACCAGATAGCCAGCATCGTGACTTCGGGCATAGCTGTGGTATCAAGCAAGGCATTCGCTTGCATATTCGCCTTGAGAATAAGTAGTTCTTGCTTCACATTAATAATTATTTGTTTGTAGTCCTCGGAGAAGTCCAATGGCATATCCAGAGGAATGGAAATTTTGGATTTCCTCTGTGTGTAGACTGGGACATTGCAGTCTTCCTTGATTCCTCAGCTGGTCATTTTTGCTGTGGGAAGTTGGTTTTGTGTCAGAGAGAGATAATTCTTGATTGTTGCCGTGATTCCTACATCTCAAGTCGCGTCTACTTTCTCCCATTGAGCTTGTACGCGATGCTACTTATCATGTGTAGAATGCAATTTCTAACGATTCTGGTCAATGCTGGTACTGAGTTTCTGGCCATCAGTATGCCCCTGAAACCTAGAATAATAATTGCAGGGTATGGTGTAGACGTCTTGGTTCTGGGTGAGTATTCTCACCTCAGAAGAGGGTACATACAGGCATGACAGATATGGTGTGTAAGTAAGGAGTTCCAGCTTAGTGATCGAGTCTTCCAACACTGCGAGCTCTGTCACGTGCAGAATTTCAACATACATACTGCTTAACTGATAGTCACTGTGGCGATCAAATTAGCAAAACAAAAGTTTTGGTATGTGCCCTGATATATTTTGTGCTCCAGTGGTTGGCAAATTTGTACATTTTCTAACATGTTATAATCTTTGCAGCTGCTCTTAGTATTATTAGCATCTGCATATGGTATTTTTGTGATATATTTTTTTAAGCAAATTTAAGTAAATTGGTGAAGATTTTATAAGTGTATTTTATAATTAAATATTTATATTTGGAAAATATTAGCCCTAGTTGTTAATGCTTTTATTGTGTGTATCGGTATGTGGGTTGTTAATACTTCCGCTAGGGTGTGTGGTCGAGTCTTCGTGACGTCCCCATGGCGAGTCGCTGCCAGGCTGATGTGAGCGCGACTAGTATGCGGGCAGTGGGCAGTCTATAATAGTCGCCGGGCCTCAGTACATTGTGCGCATCCACTCGGGAGTTTGGGCCACAGGGTCGGCATGTTGTTTCAAATTCGCATATAATAAAGTGGTTTGTGAAGATATTATGGAAAATGTTACACTAAGTCGCCTATGGCAAAGTGTGTTGTGTGGGTGTGTATAAGTAAAACATAAAAATTGCCATGATAAATTGTACTTGAGTGCTTGAATATTGTCTCATCAGCTATAAGGAATTTTACTAAGTTTGTTTAAAAGTCGCTCTGGCGATATATCAATGTATAGGATGGGAAATGACGCACAGACTCGCGGGCGAAGGATGGCCGTGTATGGTACTCTGATGGATGGGCTGAGCAGTAGTAATATGAGACCTGTGAGGTTGTAAGGATGGGAACTGCCCAACTCTATAGTGGCTTAAAAAGTTGTGGCATACTTCTGTGATGCCCGAGCAGTCTAGGGCTTAGCACAAACTCTCAATAAGAAATAATCTAAGTCAATTTAACACATTTAATAAAATCAAGTACTGAAACCTTTACACTTTTAATTTTACATCTTCTTACTTGGTATTATAGAAGAAGCTGACTAGGTAGATAATGTTTTTAAGAAAAATGCAATCTCGAATAGAATCAACATCATAACATAGCCATGGTGATGAAGGAGGGTGGAGTCTCAGTGCAGCTCATGTGAGTTGGCCCAGCCAGTGATGGGCAGTCTCTGGAGGCATCTGCTGAATTCCGGCATCCTCAGGCCATGCATGGCATAATAAAACAACATGAGTGTAGGGGGAGGGAAGTCTCCCTTCACCAAGAAGTCGTGTGTGAGCAGTCTCCACCAATGAGAAGTCAGGGCGAGAAGAGTCGCCAACCAATGAGAGAGCAAGGTTAGAGCATCAGCCAATGAACGTGAACTTTACACACGACCCCAAAGTCTGATATCGAAATCATATGACTGGAAAATAACCTGTGATACAGCGCGTGATTCAAGGAGTCATGGGACTAAAGTATCATGAATAACATGACGTATTTCCCGCCAAAAGTGGTTAGCAATCATGCAGTGCTGAAATCACCGCAGGCAGTATTATAGCAGATACAGCTTCCTGTTGCAGGCACCACACAATTTGATAAGTTGGGAAAATACTTTATTAAAATGTCGTCTCTCTCTCTTCTTCTTCTTCTTCTCTGAACTGCATCACTCCCTCTTTTAGAAAAGTTTTGTTCGTGTTAAGCAAAACTTTAGAATGATATGCGGTAGAGGCTATGAGTGAGTCGGTCATCAAAGTGAAGCTGTTTGAAGTATTGAGTCTGGGAGTGTAATTGCTCTATCAGAAACAACATGATTTAGAATCGCCACCAACGGAAATTCAGGTTTCCTGCCGACCAACTAGCAGCCAGTGGCGTAGCAGCGATGTTGACACAGGAGTCTTTTTCTTGAAGCTTTGTGAAATTGCTACCATACTCGCGGTCAACTGACTATTAAAGTTAATAAAAGGGAATGAAGTAAATTAATATTCCAACAATAACTTTAAAAGTAACCTAACTCAAATTCGGGATGACCATGTCACCTTCCCCATTATTTATGTTCGCCTTTGTAATTTTTCAAACTGTCTGTTCTCTAACAGCGCGATATAAGGTGCACCTGGCACTATATGAACATATCTCTCAAAATGTCTCTCAAAAACGGGAAAAGGGTGAGCTCTATAAATTGTGAAATACATATTCGCATATCTCAAAGGAAACTCAATTATCAACTGTATGCTATAATTTGTAGCAAGTGCACGTACCGTCGTTACATGGTAGTGATTGTAAACCTGATCTAAATCAGTTCCTGCTATCAAAGTCTTGTCTGCATGTAATTTAAGAGCAATACCTCGAATCATTTCTGAGAAATTTTCTGGAGTCAATAATGAAGTGGGTAACCTACTGGTCGCTATGATATCCAATGCCACTTTTATTTTTGTTACCTCTTGTTTATACACCTGAAGAGTTAATTCTAATTCTCGTAACAAGCTATTGTATTTAAGTGCTCTCCCTAACTTTGTAATAGTTAATCGATGATTTCTTTCAATCTCTGAGGATGTTAATGTACTCATCGTGATTATGGCTTTATTGCTTTAGTTAACTCTTTTGCCAAAATGTCTACACCTTTAGAATGTTTCTCTACTTTGGGATTCATCCCTTTCACGAAAGTTGACTGTTTCTGTACTATATGAATAAATTTTTTTTCTCTTGTCCCCAACTCACTAGTGACTTGGTGAATACAGACGTAATCATCATTCGTAAGTGTACTAAATAAAAATTTCAGAATACTACTACATGCATCTATCAGACCTCTCCTTTCGCGAGACGATTTTCTGGTTAGTATCAGAGTTAATTTGTTTACTTCCTCCTCTAATATTGCAATTAACTTATAGATAGCAGTTAGCTATGTATGTGGTGCTTCAAATTTAGTCTCCTGGTTTCTAGAAAAGTTTATTCCTTGACTTACGTTCAGCTGGTTCCTAAATATCTGATTAATACTCTCCAATTTTCTTATGGGTATGACTAGCACTATTGTCCAACTGTCTCCTGTTAATACGACGTTCATTTCCTGGACCAGAATCATGCCAGCGCTTATGGTGTGATTTGCAAAGCAAACCAATATACCTCTATTTCAGTTTTTTGCATTGAACTCGTAATTATCATTAAATTCTAGGTTCCATTGAACTCTGAGGCTACGAATAAATTATTTCTGCTTCCACCTCTTCCACAGCAGGGTTTCTTACACTTGAATGCAAATTATACCTGACACTAGGTTCACATATTTTCTCACGAATTTTCCCTTTTAGATAACACGATGGTTCCTAAGCGTCGTCAGTTCCTACATTATCATAACACTCACTATCATCGAGGTGCTGTCGTCCCTAGGGGACTGAACACATTTTTCCTCTACTTCACCTATTTCTGCTAACTCTGTAATGTCTGCTAAATCGGGCGTGACTCTGAGCCTATACTTTCTTCAATATTTTCCTCATTTAATACTTCATCACTTCCATAACTGCAAAATTTCTCAACTGATACTACATCATCAATAACTTGCGGGGCTTTTTCTCTATACTTTGTGTCTCAACCTAGACACAAATTCCTTGGCTCTACATAATTCTTACACAACTTCAATCTATTGACAGTGCACAATAACTTTTCTCTTGTCTAATAATACTTCAAATGTGACTGATCTCAGTTTTATCAAAACTTTATGAGGCCCAGACCAAAACTTATGAAACTCTACCTCTCTTAACACTTGGCCTGTGTAGATACACATAATCACCTACCTCAATATATGATGATTTTGACTTCTTTTCATAATACTCTTTTTGTCTCTCAAAGGCTACTTTATTCCTTTTGCTAGCTACTCCATGTGCTTCTTTTAACTTGTTACTCAAAATTTATACTTGTTCATTGGCGGTCATACCTCCCCTTAAAACATTAGGCTGCCTACTCAATTCACCTTAAGGGGGTATTCCTTTTGCTAGCTACTCCATGTGCTTCTTTTAACTTGTTACTCAAAATTTATACTTGTTCATTGGCGGTCATACCTCCCCTTAAAACATTAGGCTGCCTACTCAATTCACCTTAAGGGGGTAGCCTATCTTCTTTCCCATATAACAAGTAATGTGGGCTATAACCCGACACTGAAAGTGGAACCGTCCTACATACATGCACTGCATATGGCCAATATTTTTTCCCCAATTACTATTTATTTATCTACGTAATGAGATATAATTTCCTCTGAGTTCGATGAAGTCTCTCAACACGTCCGTTACATTGTGGTCTGAAAGGGGTCGTCTGTAACTTCTTGATTTTTAACACATTGCACGTCTCTAACAGCAACCTTAGACACAAAATTTCTCCCTTGATCTGTCAGCAGGCTTTGAAATGCCTTAAAATAATCTGCAGTACAAAATATTTCGTAAATTTCTCTGTAGTTTGATCGGGAATTGGTATCACGTCACAATTCCTTGTGAAATAATCAATATATGTCAACACGTATTTATTCCTTTTCTCACTCATCGGTAAGGGCCCTAAATATATAGAGATACCAAGTGAAATGGGTAATATACTTCCGGTAAACAACCTAATGGTGCTTTCGTCATTTTCGTAATTTTTCTCTAAAGACAATTTTCGCACCTCACAATATATTTATCAACATCTTCATTGAATGTTGGCCACCAGTACAAGATTTTGAGGAGGTCCTGAGTTCGTTTCACACCTTGGTGAGCAGAAAATGGAGTGACATGGTGATGACAAATTACTCTGGTCACGAGCGAATTTGGAACAACTACTAAAGTTTAGTCCTCGTCGCGTTTGTATAGGATGCCTTCTCTAACAATAAAAATTTTCTCTTAGCTGCCTTATTAATTACACTTTGGAATGTTTAGTCTTCCCTCTGTTTTTTCTTAATTATTTCTCTTATTAAATATTCTGAATTTATTGCAAATTGCCATGTACGCAAACAATCTGCATTCGCATGTTTCTTGCCCAGTTTATGGACTATTTCAAAATCAAGCTCTGCTAAACGAAGTGCCTATCGAGTGAGTGTCCAACTAGAGTCTTTCAAATTCAATAACCATCTCAATGCAGCATTATTATTAATAACGATAAATCCACGCCCGTACAAATACGTTCTGAACTGTTTTGTGGCAAAAACTAAAGTGCACAATTCTTTTCCTGTTGTCCTGTAATTCCTTTCTGCTGAATTGAATTGTCTACTGGCATTGGCGATCGGTTTCTCGTGTATGTTCCTTATCTGAGACAGGACAGCGCCTACAGCATAATTATTAGCATCTGTACTCACAATAAATGGTTGTGAAAAATATGGATACAAAATAATTGGATATGAAATTAATTTTTCTCCTAAAATTTTGAAAGCTTCTTCTCGTTCTGCTCCCCAAATTAATGGTTCATCTTTCTAAGTTAATTTCGTCATTGGTCTCGCTATATCCGCGAAATTCGGAACAAATTTCCTATAATACTGAAAAAAACCTACCACTCACAGAACTTCTGTGACAATTTTCGGGTCTGGGGAGTTTTTTAATTGCTTGTAGATTTTTCTGATTTAACTATACGGCTTTTGAACTTACAACATGCCTCAAGTATCCTACACTATATTGTACAAATGAACACTTATTAGGCTGGATTTGCAAATTAACTTCCTAGAGTCTTTCCAAGAGTTTATTCATGCGCTCGGCATGCTCTTTCACAGTACTACTAAATATTATAATGCCATGGAGATATACTAAACACTGATCACCTAACAAACCTGATAGAACATATCCTCCATTAACATCTCTAACGTAGTTGGGGCATTACACAATCCAAACGGGAGTCTATTAAATTCATATTTCCCCATGAATGTAACAAAACTCGTTTTCTCCCTAACACTTTCTTCTAACTCAATTTGGAAGTAGCCACTCGCTAAGTCCAATGCTGAAAAATATTTCGACCCCTACAAGGAATCTAACGTCTCCGTGACATTCGGAATTGGATAAGGATCCTGTTTTGTAACTTTATTAAACTGACGAAAATATATGCAAAATATCATCTTAAAAGAACCTTTTTATTTTTCTGTTTCATCATCAATACGGGAAACTGCCAAGGTGATTTACTTTCTGTATCAAGCATGTCATTTATTTGCTCTGCAATTACTGTTTTCAAAGCATGTGGTACTCTATATGGATTCTGCTTTATTGGTCTGCCTATCTTATGCTTTTATAAATTCGTACACCAGAAATTCTAACTACCTTCCACTTGAAATATACGCAAACTTCATTAACACTGGAGTCATTATATTAAAATCACTCTTACTCAAATGTTTCAATTTATCTCTGACAATTTTCTCTACCTCTATAAATTCATCTGTTGTAGTTCTGGTAACATTTTACCGTTTTACTCCTCTGATTTACTACTATTTGCCGTGTGAGTTTCAAAACTCTGACTACCTTGTCACTAAACTATTTGACACATTTAATATTTTATTCTCTCCAGTCGTTGATTTACACATATTTTCCGTTCGAGTTTCACAACTGTGACTACTATGAGTCTGTACATAATTCGGCTCATTTGTTCTCAATTTACCCTAACAATCTGAAATTGGTACCAATTTACCCTAACAATCTGACATTGGTACCAATTTACCCTAACAATCTGACATTTGTTCTCAATTTACCCTAACAATCTGACATTGGTACCAATTTACCCTAACAATCTGACATTGGTACCAATTTACCCTAACAATCTGACATTTGTTCTCAATTTACCCTAACAATCTGACATTGGTACCAATTTACCCTAACAATCTGACATTGGTACCAATTTACCCTAACAATCTGACATTGGTACCACTTTACCGTAACAATCTGACATTGGTACCAATTTTTCATTTACATGTGAATTTTCAATGTTAACTTCTCTGTTTCTACTACTTTTCACATTACTCTGATATTTAAAATTATCTCGACACTTTAAACTATCTCGACATTTCAACTTTTTACGACATTTCAACTTTTTATGTCACTTCAACTTTTTACGGCATTTTAGCTTTTTAAGTCATTTCAACTCTTTAGGACATTTCAATTTTTACGACAGGACTCGGGGTTTTCATTTGGAATCGGAACTGCCTCTGCTCGGCATACTCTATCTCGGCGGATTTTGGCGACACAGCGACAAAATCTGTTCTGTTCTGTGACCTCGCTAACTAATTCACTCACATTATGGCTAACACAAATCGAGGGAATTACTGCTTCGGAGCCTGGACGTGAACACATTTTAACTTTGTCTCTAGGGACACCTGCGAGGATTGGTTCATTGGTTCTATTTGTGGCAACACTAAATCACTTTGTTCCGACCCAACTTCTCTCGGATTTTCGGCGTAAGCTATTTTTGCATAGTACTCCAGAAACGTTACTGACAAATGTGGTAAATCCTATTACCGTACCCTTTGGCACGACGAGCATCTCATTAGTAATATTAATGATTTTTGTCACTGCCCTTACTGTTTTACTAATTCTCTGTGAGGTTTCCTTGAACCCTCACTGTGAGGTTTCCTTGAACCTTCACTGTGAGGTTTCCTTGAACCTTCACTGTGAGGTTTCCTTGAACCTTCACTGTGAGGTTTCCTTGAACCCTCACTGTAAGGTTTCCTTGAATTCTCAACTAGATCTACCTTGTCAGTAATCCTTTCGACATGACTGCGTACTTCACATGTCGCTCCTGCATCTTCCGCTCGACTAGGACTCCATTTCCTCTGTCTCCCTTTTGATGAGATGGTGATGAGAAACGAAACACTGGGACACATCAATTTGACCCGAAACAAAGGGGATATCACACTGGTCACTCACCATCATAAGGCACTTATGATGGTGCTACGCAGGTACCCTGGTAGTCTTTCACCCCGTCATCCAGATTCGTCTCACTGAATCTATTATATGTCCCTATAGTATTTCTAGCCGTACTTCTCCTACAATACACCTCGTTCTCTGGGAGTCCCTTACGTGTAAAAATTAAGTTTCATATTGTCCTTGCCACACGGATGTCCAGTACATTCGTCAAAGTCGGTTCGATAAGAAACAATTTCGAGTCGGCATCCCAACCCACCGTGTGCAAAGCAACATCTATCACTGTCTCCAATTTTGGAGGCAGAATCGTGTGCTGTATCATTTCCACTTCATTATATTGACTACCATTCACAGATCCAGTTCCAAGTTCAGAGTTGGCCAGGCTCTCAGCTTGTTTCCTCTGCTCTTCCTCAATTATGTAAATAATTTAATTATATGTATCTAAATCAATCATTGTTTTGAGATACAATATATGTTCTTTAAAGTCGATTCTGGTATCATGATAAGGGAGAAAATTGGTTACATGCATTCCCTCGAAAGGAAGCTCTGATGCGCACACAAGGAACCAATATGGGTAACAGTGACCATTTACCAACAACTTTACATACTGGGTACCTGCGATCTGGAGAGAGTCTCCAGTTATGCCTTTCGCTCCTGAGATTCATCGATAATATGCCCGCTGATTCTAGGTCGAACGAGATATATATATCAGACCCTGTGTCACTTAAGAACGAGTGAGACTGGCCATCCACAAGAACTGATACTAAGGTCTCTTTTCCCCCTACAACTGTAATTACCACCACGTGGTGCCCAGGTCAAACTCTCGGCTTCTCGCGTTTGGGTGATTATTACCTACATTCTTCCCAGTTTTCTAATGCTGCGCCCTACGTTCCTAGGTACTTGGGCTCGTGGTGTGGTTCCCAAACTTCGGCATTCTCTGATCACGTGCCCAAAACATCTGCAATTAAATCATCTAATATTACAGTTATTATTTTGTTCTTGTCTATAATTCATGTTCTTGGAGGAAAAAAACCTGCTCCCGATAAACTCTTTCTACTCTTACTGCTATCATTCGAACCATGGTAACATAAGTTATAACCTCTTCCAAAACTGATGTTAATGAAAGTATTTTCGCCACTTTTTACGTTACCTCATGCCACACTTGTTTGCTGGGAGACTATGTTATACACCTTTCTTCTCCTCTGAGGATCATCAAATTTAGTTTTGCATTCCTGATGCGCCTCTGTAACCTCTAACGCTATAGCCATGCGTTCAGCTTCGTCCATGGTTTGTGGTATTTTATATCTTAACTGCTGACCTATGTTACCATGTAACCTGTGAGTGAAAGCTTCTAATAACCTCTTTTCGGCTTCCTGTTTCAAAATTTCCTGTTTTTTTCTGGATTATCTAAATGCTGAACTACTTTCTCACATAATTTGAAACATCTATCTGCAAATGTCTGCACATCCTCATTATGTTTCTGCCTAACATTGTGCAGCATGTATTAATGAAATTGCAATGGCTGATTTTCTTTGAATCTGTCGTTCAACTCATATTTCAACATTTTGAATGTTATGTCCCCTCTTAATCTAGGACATGTCGCAACAAAACGCGTCGCTAAACACTTCGATTCCATTTTTGCTAATATCACTTTGTCCTTATCTGAAAGACTTCCTACGCTTGCTGCGCTTTATACGCTTTCTAGAAAGTTGTGTACCGGTAACGGACCTTTTTTACCAGTCCATTTTTCTACTAATGAAATAAACGCCAAATCTTTACTTTGAGCTAGTACTTGAACTTGTGCTGGTATCGCGTGGGTTAGTTGACGACATCTTTCGTCCTCCTTGTCAATCAGAAAAGTGCTACTAAAACTTATTAAACTTTATTCATTCAATTTCGAGAGAGGAATCCAAGTCTTACGATCGTGAGTCAGTTTCTTAGGAGTATCGTAATGTTTAAGGCAGCTTGTGGTTTTAGTTTCATGAATCGTGTTAAAATTTTTCTCTCTTAGGAACTGCAATATGTTCCGAACATGAAGAACTAGTAGATGCTTGCTAGCGTTTTATGTTTGTGTCTTGCGGAGTCGAAGGTTCTGTGTTGGCAACTACGTCAAACCGTTCTATCACAAATTCTGGATAAACACGATCTCTAGGTATACCTCTTCACTATACGAATTTCAATTTCCAACACTAACCGTCCAGAAGAATTATCGTACACATATACTTGATATGCTGGATTCGAAAACGATTGCTTAGGTTTCCCTTGAAAGCTATCTCCAGTCCTGAACATGTAGTTAATGCATTCAACTTAGCACGAAATGGCTCTACTTGAGACAAGTCAAAATATGTGTGCTTTTGAAAAAATTTCTATACCAATTATAATGAATACTCTTCTTAGCCCTTCAATACTTCAGTACTGCTAGTTTAAACTAAGTAGATTGTCAAAACTGTAAACTCTACTACCTCCCCTTCTTGCCTCTGAAAAAATAATAAGCATCTTAGCATAACTCTTTACAGTTTTTGCAAAATACAGCAAAGAAGTAGGACTGAATCCAGAAATTTTCTGCAATATTCAACTATAACCCAAGTGTGCGGTGTTATGTCTTCCAAATTTACATTTCAATCAATGCTACCAGTTACTCTGTTATTCATAGGTCCGTGGACATATTCAACATTAAAAAAATATGATTTTCTGCAGTACACATGTTCACTATAACCCTGAAAATTTCATCTTTCATGAACTATCGTATTCGATTCGTCAACTGAAATGCGCACGATCCTGGACGCTTCAGTACATATTAAAAAGTCCCACTCAGCAAAACTGCTCAGCTCAGTTACAACTTCACGATTCGCATTTATAACATGCGAATTAAATAAAACAAATGAATTTCAATTCGTCGAAGGGAAACCTATCACAGTTTTCGAAGACCTAACATGTATCACCTATCACCTGCAACCTATAAACCTATAACCCATCGAAGTGGGTTCAGTTACAGCCGTCTGGAGTAGCTATCCAAAACACTGCCACCACTTTGTGATGCCCGAGCGGTCTAGGGCTGAGCGCAAACACTCTATAAGAAATAATCTAAGACAATTTAACACATTTAATAAAATCAAGCACTGAAACGGTTACACATTTAATTTCACACCTACTTACTTGGCGTTATAGAAAAAGCTGACTTGCTACATAATGTTATAAAGAAAAACGCAATCTCGATTAGAAGCAACATCATTATATAGCCATGGTGATGAAGGAAACTGGAGTCTCAGCGGAGCTCAGGCGAGTCGCCCCAGGTGGTGATGTGCAGTCTCTGGATGCATCTGCTGAAATCCGGCAACCTCAGGCCGTGCATGGCATAATAAAGCAACATGAGTGTAATGGAGAGAAGTCTCCCTTCACCAAAAAGTGGAGCATGAGCAGTCTCCCACCAATGAAAAGTTAGGGCGAGAAGATTCGCCAACCTATGAGAGAGCAAGGTTAGGGCATCAGCCAATGAACTGGAACTTTGCACACGGCCCCAATGTGTGATATCGAAATCATATGACGGGAAAACTATGTGTGATACAGCGCGTGATTCCAGGAGTCATGGGACTAAAATATCATGAATAACAGGATGTATTTCCCGTTAAAAGTGGTTAGAAACTGCAGTCACGCGGTGCTGAAATCACTGCAGGCAGTATTATAGTGGATAGAGCTTCTCGTTGCAGACATCACACAACTTGATAAGTTGAGAAAATATTTCACTGAAATGTTCTCTCTGTGAACTGGAAAACTGGCGGAGTGCATGTGGCACTACACATCTTACGTATTTTGATTCATTGGAGACGTGCCTCATAATTTGGGTATCGGCAATATACACTTTGATTAACTATAAATTTGCACCGTCTGAAAATGGAAATATCAATTACCTCGCGAGATAGGTTAGAGCATTGAACAGTTGTGTAATCCAGTAACATTCGGCTCTCAATTATGCACCCTTTTTGTGACAATGTGTACGGTAGCGTATTGGAATTTGCCTACTCGCAATATTGAGAAAGTCGAGATGAATATAAATGAAGTTAAAATATTGCATCACATTTGGTGGCAGGCCGAGGGCGTGTGTCAAATGCATCACTCTCTCTGGAATCAAGTCCTTGGGGTCGAGGAAGTCGACGACCTTGCGCCTTTCTGAAAACTTGCGGGCACGTGTGGAAGCAGTGCCTGAGAATCACAGCTGACTCCTCCCGAGGTCAATTTTGGAGGACCACTGGTTTTCTGCAGGGCGAGTTCTCAACTTTCACTTATTCGTGTCACCATACCGCATCAAAGATCAGTGCCGCTGCACAGGTATGTCCAACATAAACAATTTACTATCTCCCGCCTCCTCACCCACATTTTGCCGCTTCATCGTTGTGGAATAATAACCGTCAGGATTTACAATAGAGCATTTAACTCTCAAAGAATTCACACACAAGCGACCGTCATGGATTTATTAAAATATTTTTGTGATATTCATGTATTGCATATTTTTATTTGCGTATATTTTTACCGTAAATTGCCAGGTCTATCAGGACGAGAGAGAGAGAGAGAGAGAGAGAGAGAGAGAGAGAGAGAGAGAGAGAGAGAGAGAGAGAGAGAGAGAGAGAGACTGAACATACAAACCCTGGCCAATGATTTTGGAAAGAACACAGTAAGTTTTCATGTAATCTTTTATGAGCATGAATATTCTCTGAGTGTAATATTGCTGAAAACCTATAATATTTTTGTGAACTGAACAGGTGCATAAAGTTAGACATTGAAACTGAAATTAAAATGTATCCTTGGTTTGAGTGGATATTTCTGGAATTCCACCCCCCTCCTTCCCCTTTTTCAGAAACTTAATTTATTTTTTTACTCTGCTATTCTAAGGTATTCTTTATAAGAGTAAGATGGTAGTTTAAAGGGTATCTGTGTTGCACGCACTCAATGGGCTTTAAGTCCGAGACAGATTTTTGTCCCGCGAGGGTGTCTGGGCGTTTTGTCAAATATCTAAAGATTTGGCAATATTTGACCTACCCGATACCCCGTGGGGTTGAAGTCGTCCCAAATTCTGCGCCAATATGCTTCCCATTTGACTGTGGGACAATGCGCCTGTGTGTTATCTTCTTGATTAACTTCCTGATCATGACGTCCTGGGACTACAGATTAGACAAGGCCGCCCTCATAGTAAATTTAAAGGCAGCCAGTGTGGCTGTAGAGGAGAGTAATGGTGTAGAGGAACTGCGTAAATAGATGACCGCGATAGTACGTACAGAATATAAAAGTAGTGCTCCAACAGTTAGTGAAACTATAAAAATTCAAAATTACCAGTTTTTGAATGCGGATATAGCACGGAAAATCACCATATCTTCCCTCGACGCGATTACAAAATTACGTGACTGTAAGCCAGTTAATATTTTGAATTTTTGTTTGCAAGTTGACCAACTTCAAAAAAGGATTTTTTTTGTAAATGATACCTGTCTGCTTCAATCCGTAATTAATAAATGTTCTTGTGTGGTGGCCTAAATAATTTCTAATAGCATAGAAAAGAGAGACGAGTGGTATCGAGTAAAAGAAAATCTATGGGAAAGTTAGAGCCCCCAAAGAGTAAGGGATGATATGGCCCGGGAGCACGTTTACCGCTTTCATAGAAAGGGCGAGAGTATTTTACAGTTCCAAAAATCTGTGTGTGACCATGCTGGGGCTCTAAATATTGACCTAAAAGAAGAAAATTTGTTTGATCTTCTTATTGATAATTTGTCCCCAGCAGTACACACATGCAGTGTGGGTTATAATTTTCCCGTAACGTTTGAAATTTTTTGTAAATGGGCTGTTCGAGTAGAAAACAGGGCGTATGTTTCAAGTTTGTGCGAAAGGGCGAATGATGGCTCAAAAATAAGGGGTAGTGAGTCGGCCCACACTGAGAAAAATAATGAGCCCATGGTTGTAAACCACAAATTTTTGAAATGCCAACAAAAGGGGCATACTGCAGAATATTGTAAACAAAAGATAGAGAACCGCACATGTCATTTATGCGGCCAAGGGGACATTTACGAAAGAAATGTGGAGTATTCCGAGAGAAAGAGAGGAATCGCAAAAACGGCATGAAATCTATCGCTGTGATGGAACGTCGGCGGGAAAATTATAACAAATTATTGGTTAATATTGAGGTGAAGGGCAAAAGGGTTGCCGTGCTAATTGATATTGGGGGCCAACAATTTCTTTATAAGTCAAGTGATTGCGAGCTCGTTAATAAAGGAAAATCTATAGCTAAAATGGAAGCTTCAAAGAGATGAAGGTTTTTAATTAGTGTTAGCTAATATGGTGACGTGCAACGTGACTTTAAAGTTGCAGCTTCATTTCAAATTGAGCCAATATAGTTGTACCAAGGAATTTTTGATCGTGCTTGGTTTGGTACATCAGGAAATTTTTGAGTTAAATTTCATGGCTAAAACTCGTGCTGTTATTTATTTTCAACATGGGGTATTGCAATTCGGTTTCGACCCCAAAGGACATAATATCAGCTTACAGAGTGAAAAAAAAAGAAGTTGCGTGCCATACCATTATTAGTGATGGCGATTGTTTTAATCGAGAAAAGCGGGGTAAATTGGAAAGGTTTATGGGAAAATTTAGCGATATTATCACCAAGCGAATAGGGTGCTGCGCAAATTTGCCACACCAAATAAGAGTAGACGACGAAACACCCATATGCTTGAAACCCAATCAATGTTCGCCTTCAGCAGTTAGAGGTCTTTCGAAATATTATTACCAATTTATAGCAACAAGGCATTATTAGCCCTTCCTTATCGCATTACATGTTTCCCGCTTTCCTAGTAAAAAAGAAAAATCTCGGTGAGTATCGACTCATGGTTGATTATAGAGACTTGAATAAGAGGATAAAGGTGGACCATTTTCCGATGCCCAACGTTGAAAAGTCCTACAATTTTTTGGGGAAGCGCGATATTTTTCGGTAATTGATCTAAATACTGCTTTCCATCAGTGCGTTTTAAGCAATGAGAGTAGGAAGTACACTGTATTCATTACAGCGTGGAGTCACTTCGAATGGAATTGGGTGCCCTTCGGTGTGAATTTTGGTGGCCAATGTTTGGGTCGTATACTCCACAAAGTCCTTGAAGAGTACCACTTTAAATTACTCATTTTCTTTCTGGATGATATCTGTATAATTTCACGGACCCCTGAAGAACACCTGAAACTTGTGCGCTTAGAATAGGAAAAATTTAGAGAACTGGGTTTCACCATTAACCCTGAGAATGTGACGTGGACCAAACCCGAAAATAAATTCTTGTGATTCATTCTCTCTAGGGGAAACCTATGTATTGATCCGGAGAAAATATCGGCAATTGTAAACTTTCCTCATCCTAAAAATCTCAAAGGTGTTATGCGTTTTTTGGGCATGTTGTGTTATTTCTCCAGATTTATCAGTTGGTATGCGGAACTGTGCGTGCCTTTAAATATGCTAAAAAAATATGGCGTCTCCTTTGGATTGAGTGAAAAGGAATAGAAGGCCTTTAGCAGCTCAAAATACGCTATTTCTTTTTCCTCGGTTTTAGCCCTTCGAAATTTCACCAAGCGGTTTATTTTACAGGTTGACACTTCCTCACTGGTGATAAAAAGGGGCGGGGGTTCTACAAGACCAGGGGCAGGGTCTGCAACCTATAGCGTTTGCTAGTAGGACTCTAAACAAATGCAAGCAACATCTTAGCGCCTACGAAAAGGAGGCCCTAGCCTGCGTATGGGGATTAGAAAAGTTTTTTACGTGCATTGAGCATGCAGAATTCGACCCACAAAAGGATAATCAAGCCTTAACGTTGTTATACAGTCGCCCGAAATAGGTGGGAATAATCGGTCGTTGGATCGCCAAACTGAACAACTATCGTCCATAATTGGTCATATTAAAGGCAACGATAATGTGATCTCCGACTGCCTATCTCGGATGTATGACGAGTAGGAATTACGAGGTACAGAGCGAGCAAATGGAGAGGAAATTGCAATTGGGAGCGAGCAGTGCGACGTTATGATTAGGACCATGACAGAATTATTTTTAGATTTTAAAGAATTGCATAAGGAGGATGAAGAGCGTGCAGAAATAAAAGCGTCCGTATATTTGGGAAAAACTTCTAAGTACACGCTCGATAAAGAGTTAGTGTATTTTGAGGATAAGCAGAAATATGACGGTATTTGTACCAAAAAGGGCCCGGAATTTAATATTGAAATATTTTGTGACTCTACAAGCAGCAAAGCGAAAATCAAGGCGCTTATTAAACGAGAATTCTTTTAGCCGAACATGATTGCTGAGATTCGTAAGTTCGTTAGGGAATGTTGGGAATACTAGTAAGCCAAGCAGCCCCAGAATAGTAAAGTGGCAGATTATTCAGTGAAACTACACACGAGACCTTGGGAAAAAGTTTTCATTGACATTTATGGGCCCCTTCCCCTGTCAATTGAGGGAAACAATTGTACCCTAATTCTCGACTATGGGTTTAGCAAATATTGTATATTGTTGCCCTTACGTGACATGAAGTCAAATAATGTTGTTAAAGCTTTAGTGCATAGGGCATGGGAAGTTTTTGGAAGCCCCGAGCAGGTTGTATCTGATAACGTGAGTTATTTTAAGGAACGAACATTTAAAGACATGTATTTTAGGTGGAGGAACAAACACGTCAATACCAGCCCATACTATCCCTGCCCTAACCTAGTCGAAAGACAATGCTAAAGTGACCCTGCGCATTTTTCATCATACTGATCAGCGTCATTGGGATACCAATTTACCATAATTAAACATCGCCATTAATTCAGCGCCTCATAATACAACATGTTACTCTCCTAGCAAAGTATTTTTGGGGTGGGAACCCTCACTTCCTCTCCTTAATGTACCATTCGATTCAATGGGGATGTTGAGTCGGAGAGAATGGAAAAAATTATGGCAAAATGCATATGTTAATTTGGAGAAATCCCGAAAAAGTGTGTAGACGTAAGTATAACGACCAATCCAATTAAGAACATCATACCTGACATTTTCCGATTTAGAAGTTTTTGACTAATTATGAGAAAAAAAATCTATATTTTATGGCATAGTATGATAATTGTGAGTCTCAATAATTAATTCTTACTGCTCAGATTATGAACATCGTGACTACTATTCACGTGTATGCCCCATGTAAGAACATCGTAATTCAAGATACGATAATATTAAATGGACCTTTGTAGTATAATATCATAACTTATGATACGATCTTATTGCAGGTAAACAGTGTGAGATTTCTGAAACGAACATGTGCTCATACTTACTACACTGCAATCTCACAGGCGTGTTGTAAACTCTCGATGTAGTAGTCATTCCTTAAGCCGTAAAACGGCGTCAATGTCAGGAACTAGGTAGTTAAAGCTTGGAAGCCACAAAATAGAGTGCGGCACATTGGCTATAGTATTACCTAATGTTTGAGGGCAGAAAATGAAGTTATGTTTTCATGTCTTGTATTGTATGCGTGTGAAATTGCATAATGTACAATAGAGGTAAATATCTTGTGGATTTAGTGAAGAAAATATCTGCCAGTGAAAATCAATCTCAGGGTAGGTGTGAAATTATGTAATATAAACCTGTTAAGAGTTTGTCCGCGACATAGTACCTTTTGTAAAGTAAACTGTAAAGGCATGTCCACAATAAGCTTAGTCTAAAAACGTATTATATTCGAGAGATAATGTGAACATCATAATTGTGATGTCCGATGTTTAGCTTTACGAAACTGGCAACAAAAAACTGCAAATAGATTACATTTAACACATTTAACGTATTCAGTTGTTATATTTTTAGGTTATATTTGGGATGTTATGCAAATAACGACATCATATTGTAATTACTAATTAAATTATTCTATTAAATAGTTAAACTACTAGTTTTTTTCATTCACAATCCTGTTTTTGCTTATTAATTGTGTATTTTATTCATATACCTGTAATAAAATAAGTTATTATCCTTTACGAAACGAACACTGTCAACAGTAATTTAGAATAATTGAAGTACGAATTCGTATTGTTTGTACTCACTGTATGTATTTTAATGTTTACATTGCAATGATTATGTTTTTGGTGCGAAATCGTTAATAATTTTTTTTCCTTGCAACCGAGGACACAAGCAAGGGTGGTTAGTTGATGTTCAAGTAGACAAACGAACCAGAGACACAAGAACATGCGAACATGCGAACGTGTGAACTAAGACCAGTGACATCAGAGGGTCTGGTGCAACAACGGTCGATCTGTATTTTTGTTTTGAGTCTGGAGCAAGCTTATTGTTGACCAGGCCTCTATGTCCTCTTTCTTAAGGGCCTTGAACAAAAGATCAAAGTAACTTTCACACCAAGTAAATACCCCTGAATGAATAAGGAATTGTTTGACACATTTAAATACTATTATAAACTCAGAATAAAATTATATTATTTTTAATGAACAAAAAACCAGCTGAAAATGACACTTTTGTGGTGGAAAGCTTAGAGGCCTACCAGTGTTAATTGTTGTTGTAATTCGTATTAGTTTAGTACGCCCTTCTGTAGTAATGTCATTTTATGTGCTAGATGCTGTAGTACTCATTCAATGTAATTCTCTGAAGCGAATTGGAACAAATTATTTCAGCTGTTATAATAAATTAAACTGACCTGCCATTCGTATTTTTTCTTTCACATGTAGTAATTTGTATTTTACTGAAAAGTGTTTTTGTGCTATTAATAATGATGTTCATATTAATTTCGAATATTTACGTTATTAATTTGTTTTGGCACTTGTTAACTATTGAATTACAACAAAAATAAATTGTGTAGCCATGGATCATTGAAGAATACACAGTAAGCACTATTAAATTCTTTTAATATTATCATTTATTTCAAATGAAACATTTGAAGAAAGTAATACAAGGTGCTTGTATACAAGATCTCATTCCTCGTCACCTCTTTCTTCAGAACAATGTGCAATATGGGGATAATGAGAGCAGCAGAGAAAGAGCAAGGTCATTGTTGATACAAATCATAGTAAGCCAGATAGTTCTGTTAATTAAGGAGACTTAATATCATGAAATTCCACAACATCCAGAAATAGAAGTGATATTTCGTCCCAGAATGGAGATAATGAAGACGAGTTTCGGAATGACTCAGACTGGGAACTAAACAGCGAAGAAGAGAGTGAAAAATCATGTGATGAAAAAAAGTGAAATACAAAGAAAAGTAGGAAGAGAAAGAACGCTAAAAACCACGATAAGAACTCCAATGTAACCAAAGAAGTAAATTTGACCACTGAAACTTCACAAAAACGTCATGTTGAAGAAAGCTTACTAGTAACTCAAGGTAAAATTCCCGAAAGTCCTTCTGTAGAGACCATAAGTTCTTGTAACTCCGCAAAAAAAAAAAAAAAAAAAAAAAACAAAGATCATGTACAAAGAAAACAAGCCCTAGGAGAAAGAGAAAGAGGTATGGTAATATGAATGAATGGGAGACAGTTAAAGAAAAAAATAAGAATCTTAGGACGAGAATATGTTAGCACAACTACAAAACAAGTAGTATCTGCAAAAAAGATGCAAGGAGGATGTGGATCAAAATGTAGATTAAAATGTCATGAGAAACTATCGGAGGAAGATAGCTTCACATTTTTAAGAGATTTTGGAAGCTCGGAGACCATACAAGACATTGGGATTTCATAGTTTGGAATTCATTCAACGAAAATACCAAGCGTGTCTCTGTAGTGGAAAAATCTATTAAGGATTCTTCATTGGTCTATACACTAAGTAAAGGTGATGCCCTTATTAAAGTTTGCAAGAAATTGTGCCTTGCCACTCTTGACATAACTGGTAGTGGGTAAGATCACTATTAAAAAAACTAACTGACTTTGAAAATGTCACACTCTCACCTGACAAGGGCAAACATTT
The DNA here is from genome assembly GCA_029891345.1 of Dryococelus australis. Classification (NCBI taxonomy): domain Eukaryota; kingdom Metazoa; phylum Arthropoda; class Insecta; order Phasmatodea; family Phasmatidae; genus Dryococelus; species Dryococelus australis. The sequence goes on from CM057003.1 coordinate 127,012,101, forward strand.
GGACCGTAGACACCAAGTCATACCTGAGGCAGTGAGAGAGAATGTGAAGGAACACATAAATTAATTTCCTGTTGTGGATTCACACAACAGCAGAGAAAATAGTAACAGGAAATACCTGGAAGAAGGTTTGTCAATCCGTAAAATGTACAGCATATACACTGAGTGGGAAAAGGATGGTTCTGACGTCCGTGCAACATTGAGGCAATGTAGGGATATCTTCAACAATGAATTCAGCCTTGGGATTTTTCTGCTACGAAAGACCAGCGCGCTGTACGCAGTGCATATTTAATGTCCGAGTACACTAAGAAAAAATAAGAGATAACTAAAGAGATTGAGGTGCACATTAAAAATAAAGATTTAGTTCAAGAAATGAAAAACGAAGACAAAACAAGAGCCCAACGTGCAAGTTCATTGTATGTGGTTATGTTTGACCTTCAGAAAACGTTAACAATCACACTGTCCGAAGTGAGACTCTTCTATTACAAGATAAAATATGCTTGCTACAACTATACTGTATTCGATATTGGAACGTAACCAGGCTACAGATACTTTTGGCATGAACAGATTGAGATGAGAGGTGCTAATAAAATTGCAAGCTTTATCATAGACTTCATTAAGTTTAAATTTGAAGAAGACATTGCCGAGTTCATATTCTACTCAGGCAACTGTGGCGGGCAAAACCGTAATAGGATTTCGTATGCAGCATACGGGGATTCGATGCATGTCCTCATTGAAAGGAGGAGAAGAGGACAAACTATTTACGTCCTTGATCAGTGGGTTATGATCATACGTATGGCAAAAACAAAGGATGAACCATACGTGTTGAAAGAACTTTCTCATAAGGACATCGAGAATTGCAAATAACTTTAGGGTTTCGACAACTGCAACTGGGAAGTAAGAGAAAATAAAGAGCACATACATTGGAACAAAGTGAAACAGATTCGTATGGAGAGAGATAATCCCATCACACTTTACATCAAGTATGAACACGGAGGTGAAGAGGTGTCTCTTAATCTATACCAGAAACACCGAGGAAAGCTAAGATTAATACACAATCTGGAGCTTAGCTAAGCATACAAAGATCAGCTGCCAGTAACTGCAGAAAAGAAAAAGGATCTCCTGTCTTTGTGTGCGCATGGGCTAATCCCAGAAGTGTACGCACGTTTTCATGAGACTATGAAGGCAGGTGTAGCCAAACCAACAAATAAGTCAAACGATGAGGACATGTAATAATTAAACTGTTCAATATTTTGGGGAAAACAAATAAAAACGTGACAGTGATGTGCGAAAATCAGAGACACTTCAATAAAAACATTCTCTAGCAAAGTGTATTTTGAAAAAATTAAATAAAACATTTAAATTTTTGGAGAAAAAATGAAATAGGTGTCAGTGATGTGCTAAAAGTAGAGACTAATTGATAAAAATATTATAATGCAAGTATTGTAACATGTTTGAAAATACTGTTCTATTTGCGGGGGAAACAAATGGAACAGGTGTCAGCGATTTACAAAAATAAGAGACTATTTGATTAAAGAAATGTAACATGCAAATAATGGTATACTAGAAAATATGGTGTATCTGTAAATTTTTAATAAACCCCAAAAGGAGAAAGTCAACATACTAAATAAACAATGTGTTTATATCCGTCTAGACCCAACTGAGTTTCTGCTGTTGCAATGTATACAGCTTTAGTGATACATTAGTAAATTATTATAACTGCAAATATTATTAGCACATTAATAGTGACAGTAACATAATACTTACTACAGTATACCGTGTTACTATGTGATTCAAATTGCCCATCAATGTCAAATTAACATGAGTTAAGATGTTATCAATTTATATAGTTCCCATAAAGAACATCGTAACTTAAGTTACGATCATATTAAATTGAGTTTTCCAATATAATAACACCGTATCTACTCAAAAAAAATATTAACGGACGAAATTCAAATATGAGGTATTATGTAAACAACACTTTGTCAGAGATGTTAAACTGTAGCTTGTAAATACAGATGTCGAAAATCAATCCAATTTACAGCAATTTTTTAAACTTTAAATTGCACTCCGGAACATTTCCACTTTGCAGTTACGATGTTCTTAGGTGGATGGGTCGGTAATAGGAATGGATTACAGAACCAGTATCAGATGGGTGACCTTGTCGTTTTCCGTCATTTCGTACATAGCAAAAAGGGGGAGCACTTTTCTTCAAAACTTGTGATGCCTTACAGTGGACCATATAAAATTCTACGTTCTCTTGGACCAATCACTGTCCTATAAGAAGACACTGAAAATTGCTTTACTGTGAAAAACGCTCACCTCAGCCAGATTAAACCTTTTCATTCTCCAACTCCTGTGAGTGATGATCACTCGTGAAGAGTAGGTATTTAACGTTGTAACAGCTCTGATATGGTTATTTGGGATGTATTTTCTACTTATTGCGTGTTGAGTTGTTTATCTTGTGATCATGTGTAATTATTTTCAACTTCTCTCAGTACTCTTCTATCGCTTTGATATTGTAAAAATTGGGGGTTTTTTTTTATATGTTTTTCTTATATATTATGATATAAGTTCACATCCCACGATATGCTTTTGGAAAGTTTATGTTTAAATAAGATAAATATCACGAGTTGAGAAAGAGATTTGGGTACGAGGAGTCTTAAGTTTTTTTTTGGGTCAAGTTGTTGTGGAGACTCCCGAGTGAAATTGTGGCGATCAAATTATTGCCACATAAGTTTTGGTATGCCTCCTGATATATTTTGTGTTCCAATGGTTAGCAAGTTTGTAAATTTTTTAGCATGTTATGATCTTCGACACTGGTCTCGGTATTATTAGTATCTGTATATAGGCTTTTTTGTGATATATTTTGTGTTCCAATGGTTAGCAAGTTTGTTAATTTTTTAGCATGTTATCATCTTCCAGACTAGTCTCGGTATTATTAGTATCTGTATATAGGCTTTTTTGTGATATATTTTGTGTTCCCATGGTTAGCAAGTTTGTTAATTTTTTAGCATGTTAAGATCTTCGACACTGGTCTCGGTATTATTAGTATCTGTATATAGGCTTTTTTGTGATATATTTTGTGTTCCAATGGTTAGCAAGTTTGTTAATGTTTTAGCATGTTATGATCTTCGACACTGGTCTCGGTATTATTAGTATCTGTATATAGGCTTTTTTGTGATATATTTTGTGTTCCAATGGTTAGCAAGTTTGTTAATTTTTTAGCATGTTATCATCTTCCAGACTAGTCTCGGTATTATTAGTATCTGTATATAGGCTTTTTTGTGATATATTTTGTGTTCCAATGGTTAGCAAGTTTGTTAATTTTTTAGCATGTTATGATCTTCGACACTGGTCTCGGTATTATTAGTATCTGTATATAGGCTTTTTTGTGATATATTTTGTGTTCCAATGGTTAGCAAGTTTGTTAATTTTTTAGCATGTTATCATCTTCCAGACTGGTCTCGGTATTATTAGTATCTGTATATAGGCTTTTTTGTGATATATTTTGTGTTCCCATGGTTAGCAAGTTTGTTAATTTTTTAGCATGTTATCATTTTCCAGACTGGTCTCGGTATTATTAGTATCTGTATATAGGCTTTTTGTGATATATTTTGTGTTCCCATGGTTAGCAAGTTTGTTAATTTTTTAGCATGTTAAGATCTTCGACACTGGTCTCGGTATTATTAGTATCTGTATATAGGCTTTTTTGTGATATATTTTGTGTTCCAATGGTTAGCAAGTTTGTTAATGTTTTAGCATGTTATGATCTTCCAGACTGGTCTCGGTATTATTAGTATCTGTATATAGGCTTTTTTGTGATATATTTTGTGTTCCCATGGTTAGCAAGTTTGTTAATTTTTTAGCATGTTATGATCTTCGACACTGGTCTCGGTATTATTAGTATCTGTATATAGGCTTTTTTGTGATATATTTTGTGTTCCAATGGTTAGCAAGTTTGTTAATTTTTTAGCATGTTATCATCTTCCAGACTGGTCTCGGTATTATTAGTATCTGTATATAGGCTTTTTTGTGATATATTTTGTGTTCCCATGGTTAGCAAGTTTGTTAATTTTTTAGCATGTTAAGATCTTCGACACTGGTCTCGGTATTATTAGTATCTGTATATAGGCTTTTTTGTGATATATTTTGTGTTCCATTGGTTAGCAAGTTTGTTAATTTTTTAGCATGTTAAGATCTTCGACACTGGTCTCGGTATTATTAGTATCTGTATATAGGCTTTTTGTGATATATTTTGTGTTCCCATGGTTAGCAAGTTTGTTAATTTTTTAGCATGTTATGATCTTCGACACTGGTCTCGGTATTATTAGTATCTGTATATAGGCTTTTTTGTGATATATTTTGTGTTCCATTGTTTAGCAAGTTTGTAAATTTTTTAGCATGTTAAGATCTTCGACACTGGTCTCGGTATTATTAGTATCTGTATATAGGCTTTTTTGTGATATATTTTGTGTTCCATTGGTTAGCAAGTTTGTAAATTTTTTAGCATGTTATGATCTTCGACACTGGTCTCGGTATTATTAGTATCTGTATATAGGCTTTTTTGTTATATATTTTTTGAAGAAATGTTAAGTAATTTAGTAAAAATTTTATTACCTCACTTTAAATTAAATATTCATATAGTGTGGAATATTTTTTCCTAGTTGTTAAAACTTTTAACATGTGTATCGATATGTGGGTTGTTAAAACTGCCACTAGGGTGTGTGGTCGAGAGTTCGTGACGTCACCCTGGCGAATCGCTGCCAGGCGGATATGAGCGCGACTAATATGCGGGCAGCGGGCAGTCTGTAATAGTCGTCAGGCCACAGCACGTCGCATGCGTCCACTCGGGAGTTCGGGCCACAGGGTCAGCATGTTGTTTTAAATTTGCGTATAGTTAAAGTGGTTTGTGATGAGCTTACGCAAAATGTAACAGGAAGTCGCCTGTGGCAACGCGTGTCGTAAGGGTGTGGATAAATCAAACAGAGAAATTGCCACGAGAAATTGTACTTGAGTGCTTGAATATTGACTCATCAGCTATAAGGAATTTTACTAAGTTTGTTTAAAGGTCGCTCTGGCTATGTATCAAGGTATAGGATGGGAAACGGCGCACGGATTCGCGGGAGAAGTATGGCCGTGTATGGTTCTCTGATGGATGGGCTGAGCAGTAGTAATATGAGACCTGTGAGGTTGTAAGGATGGGAACTGTCCACCTCTATATTGGCTTAAAGACGTGTGGCTTTCTTCTCACATATTATGATTTATTGGACATGTGCCTCGTGATTTATGTGTCGGTAATATATACAACTATGACTAACTGTAAATATGCACTCTCTGATAATGTAAAAATCAATTGGCTCGTGAGACAGGTTAGAGCATTCAACAGTTGTGAAATTCAGTAACATTCATCTCACAATTATGTACCCTTTTGGTGACGACATGTACGGTAGTGCCTTGGAATTTGCATACACGGAATATTACGAGAGCCAAGATGAATATAACTGAAGTTAAGTTTTTGCATCAAGTTTGGTGGGGTCCTTGGGGTCGAGGAAGTCAACGCCCTTGTGTCTTTCTGCAAACTTGCGGGCACGTGTGGAATCAGTGCCTAAGAATTACAGCTGACTACTCCCGAGGTCAATTTTGGATGACCGCTGGTTTTCTGCAGGGCGAGTTCTTAACTTTCAACTGTTGGTGTCACCATACCACACCAAAGATCAGTGCCACTGCACAGGTTTATCCAGCATAAACGATTGACATTCTCCTCCTTGCCCACCACCCACATTTTGCCGCTTCAACAACATGGAATAATAACCGTCACGATTTGCAATAGAGCATTTAACTCTCAAAGAATGCTACGCTAGTGACAGTCATGGATTTATTAAAATATTTTTTTGATTTTCATTTATTGCATCATTTTATTTGCGTAAATTTGTAATTTAAATTGCCAGGTCTATCAAGACAAAAGAGAGAAACTGAACATATAAACCCTGGCCAATGATTTTGAAATGAACACCTTAAGTTTTCATATAATATTTTATGAGAGTGAATATTCTCTGAAAGTTATATTGGGGAAAAACTAGAATATTTTTGTGAACTGAATATGTGCATAAAGTTACACATCAAAACTGAAAGTGTAACCAATCCTTGGTTTGAGTGGAAATTTTTGGAAATCCCTCCCCCCCCCCCCGCCACCCGTCCCACCAATCACTATCCGCCTCTTTTTCAGAACTGTATTTTTTATTTACTCTACTATACTAAGTATTCCTTGTAAGAGTAAGATGTTAGTATCCGGGTTGCATGCAGTAAATGGGCTTTAAGTCCGAGACAGCTTTTTGTCCCATGAGGGTATCTGGGCATTATGTCAAAAATCTAAGAGTGTGGCAACATTTGACTTACCCGATACCCTGAGGGGTTGAAGACGTCCCATCACAATCCACACAGAACATTCATGTTTACTTATGTAAGCACACTGGATGCTTGCCTAGTATTGACTTCTGGTTTTGTGCAGTAAGCTGATTTTATTACTTTTGCTTGTTTAAAGTTCAGTCCCATCTTTACACATATGTAGCCAGACTGTGATTTCTTCGCCTCAGAAGTTGATCAATCGACTGTCCTTGTCGATGATGGACACAAGTACTTCTCATACAGTCTCTGTGATGACTGAAATGTAAATGGGCATCTTTGGCACGTCCACTAGCTTAAATTGTGGTCGCACTATCGCCGCAAATTTGTGCAGTGTTTGGCTGGGCTCGCAGTTAAGGTACGAGTCGGTCACTAAATTGCAATTTATTTGTATCACATTTATGGGGAATATGTTTACTGGTAGGATAGATTTGTGTGGTTTGTTAGCGTTGTATGTCATGTTCAGGAATCCCAACATCGCAGCGAGTATGTCGTTTTGTGTGAAGTGTATGTAAGCGGAACTGGACATTTCATTATGTAGTGGGTTGGCATTTACTCGGAGCTTCACCACCACATCTGGTAAAAGTTATTGTTTGAAGTACTCTTCTATATCCTCTACCTCATACGAACATGTGGGAATATGCACCTCGGCTCTCTCTCTGATCTCCATGACATACCGAAACACACAGTTGCGTTCGGCGATGTTCGGTATGGAGAAGTATGTTTGAAAGTCTATTAGCACGATTTCCATGCCCTATTTTTTTAAGAAGCAGGAAATGCATGGCCCGCAGTTCAAATCTGTCTCCCGACAAGATCAGCATTATGGCCATGACTGATTGGTATGTAAATGTGCCCAATGTTAAGTAGGAATCTCAGACATAGGTGCCACAATTCAATTACCATGGTTGCTGCTCAGCCCCATGATTGTAATATATTCTAGCACCTCTCATGTACGTTTTCAGTTCAGGCGGGGCCCTTAGGTTGCCATACCTCTCGTAATAATCAACCCTAATTTCCTGCTTTTTATATCTGGTTCAGTGCATCCTGGGCATGCAACTGGTATCTAGGTTTTATCCCCTCTCTTCACTCGCCATAGGTGGTGTGGGAGGTAGTCCCTCATGAAGACTCCCCTAAAGCTGGGTATTCACAGTTTCTGAGCACACTTGAGTATATCGATGTTTGTGAGTGACACATCGGGCAGTGCTCTTACGAGTGCCCAGTGCGCTTCCTTTGTCATTTTCCCACTGCCCTTTCTTCCTTCCTCCTCTCCCTTGTTTGTATGGGTAGAGGTACAAGCATAGTCTGTTTTTGTGCCTAATGCGAGAGCTTCCCTTTCCCTGTTATTCCTGATTGCTTCCAAGAGTCATTGGTTTTCTCCTTTAGTACTGTTCAACACTCTTGCTATCCCACAGGCTCCTCCAATAAGACTACAGAGTAGTCAAATGGCTGGCAGGAGGAACAGGAAGATCCCGCTGTCCTTAACTTGTTGGCGAGGTTTCCTACACATGATATTCTACTTCTTCCTGCGGAATGCCAGGCCCATCCCACACTTAAATTTCGCTTGCATGATCTTGGCCACTGCCCAGGCTGCCATTAGTTCGCAGAGATTAGATGCAGGCAAAATGCCTAACAACCAGGCTTTCTCTGCAAGTATCATGTCAGCAGTGTGTCTACATTCCAACCTGCTACTCTTTGCGTATGCAATGTCATGCTCTCGGCATGCCTCATTAAGGGGATTGACAGGGACATCACCTCATTTCAATCTCCTCACTAGCTGGTTACTGGGCCCACAGAATTTGTAGCTGATAATAATGATGTGCTTCGAAGGGAAGTTTGCTGATGATCAGCGTATTCACCAGTCCATGTGCCCTCTTTACCTTGTTCTCACAATGCATTACTGCATACTAACACTATGTTGTTGGTATGCACAATCTTTATAAGTTTCACCCACAACCATTGGCTTTAAGTACACGTGGTTTAGCTTTCCCTTCTCAGTACAGTGGAGATTGTGCCTCAGTCTACAAGGCTTCTTGTTATCATCACCGCTGAAGACGAATCTACAGCTCATGAATTGCATCATAGGAAACTTCTGTAGAACACTGTTCATGCTATTATCACCATTCCAACAACTGCGGGAAAACGTGTGTGCTTTTCAGCCATCTGGAGCATTCAATGGACTCTGCTTCGAAAACATGTATCTACTCGAATCTCTCCAACAGCCAGAATACTTTCATCTAACACAAGTTCTACAGGCTGTTGATGGACTTAAGTATTTTCCATTTATTGACAATGCCAACATCATGGTGCAGAGCAATGCCAGACTGAACTCTGTGTTCGTGTTCTATGAGGTCTCATGCGAGAAACAGAAAATTATGCATCAGTACTTGAGCATGGGTTGTCATGTAGCTTTGGATGTGATTTATCTCTGTCAGACGTACACCTGTATGTCAAAGAAACTTCTAGATGACAATGCCAATTCGTTCGTTCTGTTTTGTATAAATGACTTGAATCTATGACATGTGTACTCCGATCATGTGAACATCGATGTGACTTTCGAGGTTTTTAATTATATGTGCTCATATTGCTGGCACAACCTGTATGGTTTTCTCATCATCATCAAGGGCTTTCCACCTCAAAAGGATAGGTTTCAATGTGGTATCGATCGGTTCATTATCATGCACCAGTAAACTATGAACTAGGCCATGTCCAAGGTCGGCCATAGTGGGCTGAAGCTTGCTCCCAATATTTGTATTATGTCTATGAATAATGGGAACTGCAGTTTTGGTGGGAAGCAGGCAAAGCATCTCGGAGGGCCTAAGGACAATGATGATGCGGCTAACATTTCCTTTGTCTGTAGTGTCACTTCCGAAACTTTGGAACCTCTACAGACCACATGTTCCAACACTGAGTCTCATCTTTGCTTGCTCAAGTCTGATATGTCTCGGATTGTAGTATTGGAGTCAAAGTTTAGTAGTGTGGGCGAGAAATTAGTCAAGGTGACTACTCACTTACAATCATTGATTACTGATGTACACAAACTGACTAGCTTGGAGGAGCAGCTGACCACTGTGGAGAACCACATTTACGACACCAATGTAATGGTCATAGACTTGGAAATGGGACATTTTGAAGCTGGTCGTGACTGTGCTGAGTTTCACCAATTTCTCCTCCACTGATGGACTAAGGGTGGTGAAAGGACTGATATTGACTAACATGATTGCACTGTCTGTCAAGATGGAGGCCGAGATTCGCTTAATGACATCTACCAATGCCGATATGCGTTTCACTTTTGGAGGGCAGCTTGACGCCATGGAGAAGAAACTCGATGTTGGGGGCGCACAAATTACCAACAGTGGCTTTACCGACCTGACTACGAAAATATACAGTACCGTTAATGTCAGTACTGCAGGTTCAGACACACTGGCTGCTTTGACTATGAAGTAGACCGGTCTGGAATCGAACTTTGCGAACATGAAGAAGAAACTGGATGGTATGGGCATGCAGGTTGTTGGCCTGCCCTCAGAGACCCTGACTGAAGGTGCACTTGCAACTTTCACTAAAAAGCATGTCGACTTGGAATCGAACATCGATGTTATTGGTATGTAGTTCAGTCAACTGCAAAGTCAGATTTTAACCCTAATTTACATTGTGGAGACCCTCAGCAGTTTGATGAATAACCTTGCTACTGTCGAGAAGAAAGTGAACGAGTTGGGCGGATGTGTTGACGGTAGAGTTCTTACAGCTCTAGATGCTAATCTGAAGGGTTACATGCTCATGGCGTACATCAATATTAGCAAACTGGCTGCTCTGAGTATTCTTATAGAGTATGCATCCGACATGGTCAAGAACACCAATCCGGCTAGTCCCAACCATGTGGCTGAAATCTACACTGTGGAAGTGAAACTCGATGCTGTAGATGGTGAAGTGGTCTCCCACATGTTTCTTAACGCCCTGTCCACGAAGCTAGACATTCACATTAAGGCTACTGAAGCAAGTGTAAGCACGTTGATCACATTTGGTCCACAGTTAGGGACCATGGCCTAACTGGAGGCGAAACTCAGTTCTATCACTACGAAGCTAGACAGAAACCTTACTGCTGGGAATATGCTGTCCATGCATTTGACGTCTGTGACCAACCTGGATACGAAAAACAGCACTGTCACGTTGGGAATAACTAATAGATTCGTTAGCGATATTGTTATCATGCTCGCGTCCTGCATCTACCCTTTGGGTATACAGCTTTTGACTATGGAAGTCACAAGCTGTATACCCAATACAGCTATGATAAGTTGTGATGGGGCGAAAAATTAACGTGTGCATACTTTTAAGTCAGAGATTCTTTAGACAAAAGAGCTACAAATTAAATTAAATGTGATATAATTCATAGTTTATACTAGTCAGCTCTAGCAACGTTACCAATATCGTCGACGTAAATCAATTTAAAGCTGAAATTGATATTTCACCTGATGCAATGTGTCAAAACTAAAGCGCTATAAATCTAGTCATTGAGTGTATTGTTATTCTTTGTTGGAGGAAAATTAAATTATTGAGATGCGTGTTGAGAAAGAGAATACAAGACCATTACTGAAGAGTGAAAAAATCGATCAAATTAAAAATATTTTTAAAAAACCTACATTTAATCTAGTACGCTGTAGGATATCACGTGCAACTATGGGAAGCATATGTCTCAATCTGGAGAGAAATTATTAATATTTGTTGCAAGAAACGCATGGTTAGTGTTTCAAGTATCTCCACATGAAGAAGTCAAAGTGTGTCAACTCCGGTGATCATGGAGTTTACTCGAACAATTCAACAGTTAAGGAACTGTCGCTCCAAATGAGCCACAATACTGTCCAGTGGAGAGCAGCTACGCTTTGTTACAAAATTATTTGTGATTGCACATCCTACAGCGAAGAAAAGAATTGATTAAGAGTTTATGCAAGATTCTGCGCAAGACGTTGTCTTTAGATAAGTCTTTCTAATGTTTCCTGGGGACATGTCTTATTAAATATCGCATTATTTGAAAACAGAGAAAACTATAAAAATTTTCAATTTTTTCGGATAAGCGGTTTGTTATTTTTCAAGGACAAGTTTTTACTTTATGTGGAAATTTGAAATAATTTATTTAGTAACAAACTCATATATAGGCTGTTCACGATAAACTGTGCACTTTTGACACCCTTGCTGATGACATACTTCTATGCATATTACATATTCTTCAAAATTATGTAAAATTGGCATTGACGTGACCCTAACCTTTTTATTTATGCATTGGTCAAGTGAGGCTGTGTAATTATAAAAGGAAATACCTTACAAATATAGTTTTATAAATACAAGTATAATTACTGCAGTTCAATTCAACGTTGAAACAGGGAACGACTTTCCCTCTACTGTTACATGTGTGTGACTGTGGAGATATTTGGATGGCTCGTAACAGCGAGGTGGTGAGAAGCGATGAGGGTGAAGTGTGATGAGTATGAAACAGCGTCGGAATGAAAGGACAGCGGTAGAGAGAGATTCCTGAGAAAACCCACGGACCAACGTAACAATTCCCACTTGCGAATATGCGAAGCGAACCGCCCGGTGATTGAACCTGGTTCGCCTTTGTGGGAGGCGAGCATGGGATTGGCTCACCCACCACGGCACCCTTTCTATTAACATGATTTCTGGGTACGAATGTGCTACTAACATTACTAGTGTTATGCCTGAATCAATTACATTATTTTATGGACATGTTTTATTCCATAAAAGTTTCTTATTTCTAATCTACTAACTCAAGTAAACTGCACTCTTCCTATGCGAGACTGCACGAATATCAATATTGAGCTGCTATATTGGAGGAAGCATGTACCTCCTAAAGATTACAATGAATTAATTATATTAATTATAGATTATAGCAAAAATATTAATTATAAGTTATAGCAAAAATATGTAGAAAGTAATGTCCCAACTGTAACTCATGTTTAAAATAACAGAACTGGTTTTATTCTGTTTCTCTCGTGAACGCATTTTAACATTCTCGTGAACACGAGTATTATTTTGAACGAGAACAGTTGGTTAGTATAAACATGAAATATTCCTATGCTGCAAAAACCAAAAATGTTACACACAATAATTTATTAATTTTTTTAAGTTTTCTCTATTTTGTTAAGAATTTAAAGAAACTGCTAATATATCGGATTGTTTGAGAAAGGGTAGAGGTGGAAATGAACATACGATAGGACGCGATAGTACGTATCATTCTGGAGGGAAAAAATCAATAAACATATATTCTAAAGCTGAATCAGTGAAGTGGCAATCATAAATAATTCAGTGAAACCCAGCTACCAAAATAATAAGTCATCAAGCACTGATCTAATCAAGTGAAAATTAAAAATTAGTGCTCAAATAGTCTTTGATGTCTAACTAGGGTGCGTGAAGGGAAGAAACCCTAATTTGCCAATGTAAGTCTAATACTTCATTTGTTAGCGATGTCTGTGGTGAGATGAGTGAGTAAAGAGGGGAGGGGGAGCGGGTTATATCCAAGTATAACTGTAGGGGACGATTCAGATATTATTTATTATTTCAGTTCAGCTCGCGATGGGGAAGTTCAACCCCTCAGGCATGTTCGAGAGTGTAGTGCCTGGTTACAGCTGGGAAGTCTGTTTTCAGATTAACGTTAATACGCCTTGGCAAATCCAGCTCTGCAATGGGGAAGAACACTGGAAATTTTCAAAAACGATTTAAAAATATAAAATATATGTATGAAGAACAGGAGATGTATGATGAACTCGACTGTCCGGTGTTTAATATGTGACCTTATAGTTAGCATGTTCTCCAAACGAATAAATGTTTATTACTCGAGGTGAAGAACGAACTACATATCCAGGTTATAAACCAATAAAGTATAAACTAAGGAGAGACTTTTAGGACAGTCCTACAATGTGAACTGAAACATGTGATAAACAGGACTACATCACTCTAATCACTTGAGACAATCGACATCTTGTCTCTCCCTGCGAAATGCGGAGCTGTAAAGTACAGCTAAGCAATGTGTGCGCATGCAGTGTCCACTGAACGATATATATTTCAGTGAGTAATTAACCTGCTGTATCTACCAATCTAAGATGGATACCAAGGTATGTAAAGTACAGCTAAGCAATGTGTGCGCATGCAGTGTCGACTGAACGATATATATTTCAGTGAGTAATTAACCTGCTGTATCTACCAATCTAAGATGGATACCAAGGTATGTAAAGAAAGGGGGGAGATAACCGTGAATCAGTTTCGATGGAGAAGTTTGTTTCAGAGGTCGAGTATGCAAGTGTTACTTCAGGATTCTGAAAGGTATGGTTTCGGGTTAATGACATTATTCCATTACAAATTCAAATGTGTAATGGAGAAGACCATTGTAGAACGTCGTTAATTAGTCCAAATTGTACATATGAAGAAGTTAGAGATTGCATTAGATGCAAGTGAGCAGTGTATAATTTAAGACCTGGCACCGAATTGCCAGTTAGTTAAACTGAACTTGTATGATATATGGAAGGTGAAGAAATTACAAAATATCCATAATCTAGGCAGATTAAATATAAGTAACGAAGGGAGTGTTACACTGAACATTTTGTTTGGACAGAAAAATGCGACAATATAGAATAGGTTACACAAGTCACCAGTAAAAATCACTGGTTGGTATCTCCCTGCGAAATGTGAGCTTGTAACGTATGGCAAAATAATACATGTGTTTGTAGTATTGAAAAATAAAATTCAAGATGGCGGTCGAACTCAAATGAGTAATGCCATCCCTGTATATAAAGGCGAGTACCGACGAAGCTTAAATCAGTCCCTCCTACATAACCAAGGCGTGCACATTTTATCCTACAGCAGACTACCAGCTGGTTAATGTGGATTATCAGCGAGTGTACTTCAAGCCAAATGGAGGAGAGATACAATTGCAGGAGGACAACGATTTAGAACATTGGTGCTGCAACTTTGATATGTAGAAGGGCCTCAGATTTGGGGAAGGCATTGCTTGTGGAGGCTGCGCAGTGAAGTTTTTGAGACCCGAGAGTTCCCTGCCATGTATTATACAATATTTATTTGCAGCTACGTATGTTGAAGTAATTATTGAAGAAGAACAGGATAAGTCAGCTGTCGACTTGATCGTCCACATCAAGAGGTAGCATCTGGTGGAAGGAGGTGTGCGACGAGGACGTAAGCACCTTCATTTTTCCACATGGAAAGCTCTCGTTTCCATCAGTGTGCAGCACCTACTCGTGTAACGTCGCCAAATCTCTTCCAGAATAAAGTTTCAACTTAACGATAAATATTATCTCACCGAACTCACGCTGTATTCAGTGAGTTATGGGGTACCATTTTCATTTAACAACTACAAGGAGATGCGTGAAGATAGCGTTAGTTTTAAATGTGGGCATGATTATGGGTTCTTAATAAAAAGCTACAAACTTTAATCAAGTGTTAGTGATTGTGACAGTGTAAATTGTCCTGTAAATAATGTAGACCATAAATGACTGAGAAAAAGCGTATTTTTTAACGCAAGGGTAAACGCGTTCTCACTAGTAATTGTGCTAAAAATGATAACTTAAAACATGTTATTTATTGACCAAACCGTACAAATCGAAGGCATTATTTTGAATGTTGTGATGGTGTTGTTCATGTTATGAAAGCAGTCAATGAGTTTTTGGCATGTGGATGTGACGCACATAAATGTTTTGTGAATAGAAAAATAAAATCGGGAAGAGCAAGTTTCAACCCTCAAACTTTTCTTGCACGTAGTTTAAAATGCTAGAGGAAAATACTGATGAAGTTAATTTTTCATAAATTTGTGTGAAAAAGTCAAGATGTAAAATGTATTCCATGCAATCTTTGTGTAAGAAATTTGTTAAATATTTAATTGTGATACACTCTGTATTTTTTAGTTTAATATATTCTCATTGTGTAATATCTGTTGTATATTACTGTTCGTCTAATGGTTTAATTGCCAAAAGTGTGTCTACTAATGTAGTTAAAATATACTCTCAATATATGTATATTGGTATTGTCAAAGTCTGTCTACTTGTTTAATGCGAGTAAAATTGTTTGTCAAAAAACGATAAAATGTCATATGGCCCAGGACTGCTAACAAAACTGAAATATGTAAATAAATGTACTTTTGCATTTAATAAAACAGTGTGTGTGAAAAAAATTAATTGTTTGTGTTTTGAGTTATAAAAAACCCCACGATATTTTCTGCATATTGAAAGCTTATATGTTAATATTGAATAAAATGTTGTATTTTCGTGTTATAATAAATATGTGAAGAAAACATGTTGAAATTTAAACAATCAAATCTAAATAAAAAATGAAATATATGAACACAATTTTTTATCACACAAAACATATACCACTTTGTAATATAATAAATTGTAAATAGTCTACTTGCAGCATGAACACATATAATTAATTTAAACCTAACATTTAAACACATATTAAAACTAGTGCTTGTAAACATAAAGTATGGGTCCTACAATTCAAATTGTCTCATACATGAACAGACATTTACCAAACACCATTTACATTCCATCCCCTATGCGAACACTGTCATCTGTAGACCTCACGAACGAATATCGAACCGCTCAGATTTGTTTAATGTGATTGGCGAAATGGTGATATGATGATCTGAAGAGGATATGCTGATATGATGTGGGTAATTATATGTTGATAATAATATGATGATGATGCTAAAGATATGTTTATGATGTTTAAATAGATTTATCTGAGTAATTCGCCGGATTATTTCATAGGAATGTTCATATGGTTGTTTTTTTGTCTTGGATGGTATGAAGGGAAGTGAATGGTTTATCCGATATGCTCTAAAGGGATGGAGTGTAGATATTGAGTGAATGGTTTATCCGATATGCTCTAATGGGATGGAGTGTAGATATATAGTGATGTTATGTCCTGTTCAGGTATTTGGGGTACTACAAGTTAGAATATGTTGGTTATAAGATTACGTAGAAATATCAGTTTGGCATCAATTTTAGCAGTGTATATGATCTCAAATATTATGACATAATTTGAACTTTTTTTTTTCGATTGGTTTATGTCTGGTTGACGTATTTTTTATTTTTAATGAGCGGTAGGGAAAACCGGTGTATATATTAATTTAATAATAATAACAATAATAGGACAAAAGGGGCGAGGATTATGTTTCTAGCAATAAAACATTGACTTAACATACTAGCAAAAAAAATCATGTAAAATAGAAACAAATTTTTAATAATTTTCGTAACGTGGGTGCATAACCTTGTTGTTGATAAATTTACTCACAATGCTATTTTCAAGAGATATTCTAAAATTCGTAACAATGTTTATAGAAATTCGCTCCCCGATGAATGATAATGAATGGCAATATATTTAATTTTCACGGTAATTTATACAGGATATAATATGTGTATAACTAAAATAAGTATATGTTTGTATAAGGAAACTGATTAATTTTTTTAAGTGTAAATAATAGGAGTGGTAGATTTAAATTACCATTTACTATGCATGATAATATAACGTAAACGGCTCTAGTTTTGATTTCGAGCTAAGACTACAATGCGGGACGGAGTTTTTCATTAAAGATATTAAAAAAAGAGATATTACAGGTTATGTAAATGTTAAATTATATGTGCGAAATGTGAGCAAAAAAATAATAAATATGTTATTATTTTCATTACAAAATCAAATTTTATATGTTTCACCAGTGAATATTAAATATAATTTTTTTAAATTTAATATAATAAATGATAAGGTAATTCTGTGATTGGTAGAAAAGACAACTTCACCTGGTTTACAGGTGTTAAAACACCTCAATATATATGTTTGCCAAACAAATGAATACACCAAATAAGTAGAATATATACTACGTTTTAAAATGAAAATTTATAAGTGAATGGTCTGTAGGAGGTGAGATGGATCTAGCAAAACTAATTCTCACAGCGAATTCTCTCTCGACTAAAGAGATTACCATGGATGTGTCTACACGAGTGGCAAATTATTATTTATGCAACACAGCGATGAAATTGAATATTTAAAGGGAGCTAGAAATTCCATCTATCTCTTTTAGATATTACTTTAAGAAATATGTTACATGCAACACAATTACAATGACTTGCAATAGTTTGGGATGGGTATCCTTTGATATCTTGTGTGGGAATCTGTTATATCTTACCACTCTCGCCACATTTTCCTCTCTTATAAGACTGCATGTGTATATAAAGAGTGAATTTTGTACTCCACTGACATCGATTTTATATAGATGAGTAATAAACAATTCAGTATTTGTGTGATGGAGTGAGTAACATTGCTTTTCTTTTGGTAAGGGCCTAGTGGTTATATTGCTGCACCAGCATAAACATAGCTAGAATCTTTCCTGTGTGATGATAGAGATATGGATGGTTTTGGAGCGAAAAAAGTTAAGATTATATTATCTTAATTACGTTTCATGCTTAAATGACATGATAATGGGAAATGTATTGGTTTTAATTTCATTATGTAGCAATTTAGGAAATTAATGACATTTTGAAAAAAACATTTTCTATTTTTTATTTTAGTAGATTTCAATGTGAAAGATTGTGTTAACGAACATGAAAACACTGTGCGGAGAGGTGACTTAGCTTCTGTTTCAATGTGATGCTCTGACATAGTGTAAATTCTTACTAAACTAATCTCGGAGCCCCCTCGTCCTCCCAAGATGTTTGCCGGGAGACAGGTAGTGTGTTGCTCATTCGGTTGGTGGTTATGCATCCTAACGCGAAATGCTAGAACTAGTTTCACCCCATTCCCCTCACCCTAACGCAGTGAGGCAGAGCCCCTTCGCCTCTTCCGAGACGTCAGCGTGTTGTGTTCTGCCAAACCAAGAATGAATGATCGGCGGTAAAGTGGTGTGCCGAGCAGTTCTAGAAGTATTTCCAACCCTCCCCTCATCAACCATTATTCCGAGGCTAGCCATCGCGAGGTTTCCCCATATCGCCCAACAGGACACACTGTGTTATACAAACCTTATTATAGAATATAACACAATTCATGTTCGTTTTGATTTACATAAACGTGAAATAAATCAAGGGTGACTAAGCAAGTTTTAAATTGTTATTATTCTTTCTCAAATGTGAACTTCTTATATAACGTTCAAAATTACTCGAAGAATAACTATTAGAATGCGTTTGCATTTAAATTTTATCATTTAGTGATATAAACAAATAATAAGTGCCTTTAAAACACTTTTAATGATTGCACACATATGTAACTTGAAGTAAATAATAGTTTTTTCTCAACCCAAGACAGTTGGGAAAACACATGGCCACTGTTTAGGTCATCATAGATAAATGCATACAGCCACTTTACGTAATGAAAATCCAAGATGGCGTAAACGTATTGTTCTGGCCCGTCATGACTGCAGGATCGGATAGATAAAATGATTTAATATGGAATAGCGTAATTCTAGATGGAGAGAAAGATCTGAATTAAAACACAATGAACGGTGACTTATTAACACTATTAAATTCTCAATCTAAATAAAGGGAGGTAAAACAAACTAGAGACAGTACAGCTTTAACAACTCAGAACTAGGTTAACCACACTGTATTCTGAACAACAGTTGACTCGACTGACTAGAAGATGTACTAAGCAAGACTCTACTTAAAAATAACTCTCATTAAGCGAATCTTTGCCATTTCTGCTAACTCAACGGTCGCCTCTGCTCCTACTCAGTCTTTGCTTACCATTGATAAAGTTGGTGCAGACTCTCTTCTGGAACACGCACGGTATGGGCCATGCCGACTTAGCCTCCTGTTATCTGATGTCATATTCCTTTTATTCTAATAGTATCCTCGTCATTACTTCCTGTCAGTGCATGGCCTTGGGAATATGCTCGGCACAATTTATCCCCCAAAATTCTATTAAGGCGCCGAACACCGGGATTGTGTATGAGTCAGGTATTCGGTGCAATTTTGTACTGCTAATTAGCATTACTATTTTGTTTGACAAGTTAGACATTGCCTTTAATTTTACTTACTAGTTATACACTTTTGTAGTATCTTCCCTTTTTAATGACATCACATGTCTGAGTCTCACAGGCATTTTGTATTTACATTTAATACATATGTGGGGCCCCTGCACAGTTAGCTATTTACAAAGTCCGATGGTATTCGCGCCGAGAAATAGCAGCTATTGAGAGCTAAACTCTGACTGCTTGGACATTGCTCTACGTTAAAAAGGCTTACTCTGCGCTATGTATGTGGCATTGCAGCGAGTGTGCGCTAAAGTTTTCGTCGCACGTCTGTATTATCTGTATTACAACATTGCGGTAGGACGTGCGTGGATCTGACTCATTTTGACACATTCTGTCCTATGGATTAACACTCTGCCTTATACTTTTAACCATCGCAGTACAGCATTGTAGCTTTCATGTTAATACCATATGGTGTACAGCACGTTAAAAGTGCCTGACGCTCCACGTGTTCTATCTTCATCTTATTGTGGCGTCACTACTTTGCTATAAATGCGAGAATCTGGTCTGTTGCAGTAATTAGAAATTTATCTTTTTGTGTCCTAAGATGTGGTACGTTTTTGGTACGAGGCATTAGCGCTTTTAATTAGCTACAACCGTAATTAAAGATGGCGACGTTTAGTGTTTATGTGGCGAACCTGGTTCATATAAATCCACAGTTCTCTTGGATTATTTCTTGACAGAGTGATTTGAAAAGGTATGGGGCTGTGCTTCTTACATATTTTCTTCTTCTTTGTTGGATAGTATGGAAACCTTTACTATTTTGACGTACAATAACGTTAAAATGAGTATGAATGAAAGTATTACTTCTGCACTAGTATAGTTCGAGTGTTCTTGCTCCAATACAGCAAATAATTTATTTTGAAAAGACATTAGTATTGGACTCGTTTTGGTGTAACATGGTAATTCTGGCAACCTGGCACGTTTTATTTTCCAGTTGGTATTCAGGGATTAATTTAAGTTATAAAACCAGATACCACCATCTAGGCATAACTCTATTTAAAGTTATCTCATTTACATTTGATGACAACATTCTCCGCAACATAATGGACATTTTTAAACTACCGACTTATAATTTTGACATTGCGCGATAGTGTGATTTTTTCATGAAATATGGAGTTACGTTTCCAACAAGTGTGGCGGGATAGGTTTCTAAAGTGGAAACTTCAGATCAGCAGGATGATTTCTAAAGTGGAATACTGTAGATTAGCAGGATGGTTTCTTAAGTGGAATTCTGTAGATCAGCAGGATGGTTTCTAAAGTGGAATACTGTAGGTAAACAGGATGGTTTCTGAAGTGGAATACTGTAGATCAGCAGGATGGTTTCTGAAGTGGAATAATGTAGATCAGCAGGAAGGTTTCTAAAATGGAATACTGTAGATCAGCAGGATGGTTTTAAAGTGGAATACTTTAGATCAGCAGGATGGTTTCTAAAGTGGAATAATGTAGATCAGCAGGATGGTTTCTAAAGTGGAATACTTTAGATCAGCCGGATGCTTTCTAAAGTGGAATCCTGTTTATCAGGAGGATGGTTTCTTCACAGTAGACTTGAGGCATCAGCTGATTTTCAATAGATTCCATCATGAGTTCTGAATTACGCAAGGCTTATGGAGTAACACACGAATTGAACTGTGAACAAAGACTGTCTCCTGGCCGCCCATTGCATCTCCTATGCCAGTTAGCTGTAACAAAATAATGTTATTTCACTCTCTTGCATTGGCTACTTTCATATTGCACATATTCACTGTTTCTTTTTCGACTTCCCCTGTTTATTTAGTTAAATCCCTAATGTGGAAGGGCCTATAATGTCTCTATATTTAAAATTGAGGGTTTTGCTCTGCGCTCTGTTATTTATCCACACCTATCGACCTATTTTTACAGTGTTTGGTCTGACATGTCCGTCAAATATGCATTTCTATTTTGTTGTTCTAAAGATAATTATATTTTTACTTGTTCTCTGTCGTTAATTAATTTTTGACACCAGTTTTCACTGCATTCTGAGTATGTATTCGCATCTACACGAGAAAGTGTCGTTACTTCCATCCCGTGCATTAGGTGGATTAGCGTAACATTTGTACTGGTGTTGACAGTATTGTTGAAATTGAATATGACATATTGCACATACTCATCTCAGTTCGTAGTGTACTCGGTAGCATAAGCAGTAATCAGTTTCCCAGAATTGTATTTACAGATTCGACCAAACTGTTCCTAGCTGGGTTGTATGCCTTGGTGTGTGAGTTCTTTATCTGTAGTGACTTTAATAGCCTCACTACCAACTCGTTGTTTAATTCTGTACTCCTATTGGTATGAATTAGTTTTGGTCATCCGTATTTGAGTATTATGTCCTTTAAGAACTTCGCACACCTTTGGCCTCAATGGATGATACTGGTTGAGCAACTACATAAAGGATAAAAATTCAGTCATGACTAAAATATATCTATTATCTTTTGCTGTCTTTTGTAATGGACATTTAGCATATTGAGGCCAAGAAGCTAAGAGTTACGGAGCTGTTATGGGTTCTAGCCGGCCTTTAGGATTTTGGTTGGACGGCTTAATATTTTGGAAAAAGTGGCAGTTTTTTATACAGTTTCTCAAGTTATGGTAATCATTTCCCAGTAATAAGCATCCTTTATTTTTTGTGGTATTTAAATTGGCCAAAATGATGGGCTGCAATAAACTTTTTAACATAATAAGACAGCACTAATGTAAGTTTCTTTTCGCCAATTGGAGTTCGAATTTTGATATAGATCTCACCATTTCCAGAAATTCCGTATCTTCTAACTAATTACAGATATTTCCTATCGTCTTTAGCAGCATCTGTAAGTGCTAGTTTTAAGTTTTGCATGCGGATCTTTGTCCTATTTGCCTATAAATGGTGACATGTGATACCAATATGGCCCTTAAAGAGCTCGCTGTCATTTTCAATTTCTTCGTATTCTTGTTCGTGATGGTACACTGGCAAATATTGTGTGTTATCTTCTATTTTAACTACTATAATTTGAAAATTTAATAATGGATCTTTGCAAGTTGTTTTGATTTTATTATGGTGATTTTCCCTCAGTATTTATACGTTGACCGAAAATATATCTGTTATTATTTTAGGTATGGCGTGAATTGGAAGCTATTCCTTCTTTATTATGCTTTCACTTACTTGAGATTTGTCTTTACTAGCCACAGAGTCTTTCATATAATTTTTTACTACAGTCCAATTATAATAATATACTTAGTAATTATTTTATTAGTTTCTATGTTTTTATCTACATGCTGATATAACATTTCAGCAAAGACTTTCCATACCGTATTCCATTTTACCATATTATGTTTAACCTTATAAGAGTTGCCATTCATTAGTATTCTCCTAAGACTGGCTTGGTCTATCGTCGGTATGCGGCTCATTGCTTTGGCTAGAGTGTTTACTTTATCCTGTACCATCTTTATCATTTAAGTCATATTCGTCTAAATCAATTGCCATCTTTCGAATCATAAAATTGTGCTCGGTCATGGTTTTTAAACACCGCAAGTTTCCGTGATCTAATAGTATAGTAAACTATCTACTATACAAATATTATCTGAAGCACGTTAGAAAGTTTTTTATTGTACATAATTTTCGCTCTATCGTTCTCAAGCATGTTTCATTTAACAAGAATGTTTTTCAAGAAAATTATACAGTTGATCATACCTTGGTGTGGGTGTTTTTTGCATCAATACCGCCCTGATTGTCATATGTGATGCATCGTACGCTAGTATTGTGTTTAGTATAGTCGAATTTTTCAATATGGGTGCATTTTGGATTCCCCTTTTTAATTCTAAATATGTTGCCTGTTCTCTTTAGCCCCAGGAGTATGGTGTGTTATCGTTTGTTAAGTTAACTAAGGGTTCCGCTTTGCTAGTGTAATTTTGGATATAACTGTTAGAATGAGGTCTTTCCCAAGAATGTTTTTAATTGCTTTAATTTGCAAGGTGGAGATATTTCCTGTATTGCTTTGACTTTACCTGGGTCCATCACTATGCCTTTTGTGTTATATAATGCTCTAAAATTATCTCTACTTGTGAGAGAGAGCATTTCTTAGCATTAACATTTTCATTAAATTTCTGTAATATTTCCATGACTTTTCTAATATTATTAAGGTGTTCTCTGGCAGTATTTCCTATGATGAATATTTCGTCAAATTATGCTATTGCAGTATTCCAAAATAAAGGGCCTTGTAAGATATCAATAAATTGTTGAAAGAATTGGGGTGACGTACTAAGTCCTATTAGCATTCTTTCATACTGGAATTGTCCTGTTCCATATGTAGTGAAGGCTAACTTTCCCCGAGCTTCCTTCCTAATGGGAATGGCGTAAAATCCAAAAAATAAGTCGAAAGTCAAAATGGTTTTAGAATTTGGCAAGGTATTCAAAATATCTTCAGTCATGGGAAATGGGTACTGTACTCATTTTAGATATTGATTAAGTAATATCAATCTGTAAGAAATCAAATTCCCATGTACCTCTTTCTGAAAAAAAAATACTTTGTGCTGTAAATGGCGGTTCTGAATGTTCAACTATACCAGTTTGTTCCATTTGTTTAATTTGGTTTAATAATTCTTCCCGTAATTTGGATTAATTCTATATGGTCTAGTGTGTATTATTTTGTTTGTGCTTAGTTCTAATTTGATGTGGTAATTTTTAGATTCAGTTAGTTTAAAAATACTATAGGCGAACCTGTACTTATATTTATTTCATAATTTATCGAGTTCTTGTTTTTGGTAACTATCTAAATCGTCATTTACTTTGTCCAATACTTTATCTTCTTTGTTTCCTCTGATACTCTCAATCCTATTTATACAATGTTGTATATAACTATTTTGGTCTCTCTCTATTATGGAAGTATGAATGGGTATTTGTAATATTTTATCTCAATTATTTCCATCAATTAGCATTATATTCTGTTTTAGAAAAGTAATAACGTCATATTTATCAAAGTTCACGCCCAAAATAATGTCCAATTTCAAATTATAAATTGTTAAAAACCCCTGCAGAAATGAATTGCTTGGTATACTGAGATTCATATTAGTTTTGTATTTTGCAGCTTCTATTTCATGGGTTGTGTCTACTAAGGAAAATTCTTTCGTTACTGGCATTGTTGGTAGGTTAGTAACCAATGTTGCCGCGACACAACTTCATAAGCACCCGGTGTCCAGTAATGGATAGTATTCTTTCCCGTGTATTTTTGCAAGAACACGCGGTGTAGATGTTTTTACCGGCACCTGATAACATTTGTGGCATTGCGCACGTGGTGTTTATTTACAAGATGGGTTTTTGTGAGACCTGGTTCGATTCAGATGATCTTGTACAGTTTCATCATTACTGACCTGTTATTCCGTGTTGTGTTTTTGAACTTGACTCCCATAGCCTGAATTCTTTTACATGTTGATGCGGAGTCGCGCCTGTCCGATGCAGAATCTATTTTTAAAATGTCTGAACTGTGTAGCAATATCTGTATGGAATGCTTGATACTGTTTGGGAAACAAGTCGCCATTGTTCACCTTATGTCCATTGTATTGGCAGAGAGCACAAATCTGGCGAATTTTGCTTTGTGGCCCGATGAATGTCGTGTTATTGCGATGCGTGTTTGTATTTCTCTTAGTCACGCATTTCTGAACAATGGCCATGCTGCAGTTGTCTTCCATCTCCTTGTTAGTATTACTTGCAAGTTCCTGATACCACGGCAGACTCGCAATCTTGAATTTGTTTGCTAATCTCATCTGGTTGTGCTGGTTTTCAGCGATTACTTTATTATTTCTTATCCGAAATATATTTCGAACCTAGGCTGGATTTTATTTCTCGTATTTGTTTCATGTTCCCTACATGGTTTTTCTAGAACTGCCACATTGCCACTTCTATTGCTTTTTGCATTATACTGCACAATTTCTGCATACGTTCTGTTAGGGACCCATTTACTGAATATGATTCTACACGAGTCAACTTGTCTATTTTCCACAGGATGAAATGTCTTTCACTTTTAAAGCCCCTACTATTTTCCTGGCTTCTAAAGTCAATTCTATACTGACTTTGTCTTCTTTAATATCTGTAATGACATCTATTCAGTTCCCCTCGTGGGCCTGCTGATTGTATTTTACATATCTATGTTCATTTTCCCTATTTTGTTCCCTAGGGTCGACCATTATTACTTGAATGGGGGTGATTCTGTGGCAAGGGTGCGTATCTCAGTGAATTTACCTATAATGCCACTTTTAGGCATCATTTTGCAATTTACTGTTGGTGTTATGTGTAGTATATTTAATTTTGTGCATGAGTTTGGCTAATTACTATTTTAACGCCACTATCTCCTCTTAGAGTTTGATTTTCTGTGTAATTTGTGAGTGACTTTCCATTGTTTGGTCGTACCTTGAGATTCCTAATTTCGCAGTCTTTATAGTTGTGTAGGGGTTGCTCGAGGGTGTTATTTTGTATGGCTACTATCTTATCGGCTACTGTTGGTAATGATCATACTTTAATAATTCTTATTAGTTCAGCCTCTGGCATTGCTGGGATGCGTTTGTTTTTTTTAATAGATTAGGTCTTCTTCATGGGCCTTGCAAGCCTCACCTTTTTTTTTTTTTTTTTTTTTTTTTTTTTTTGTAGAATAGGTTCTGTACATGTCTATGTGGTCAATAGGTGTGAATGTGTGTATTAATTTGTTTTCAATGTGTTCCCACTGATATTTCTTGTGTAGTTGTGTAATATATGTTATCGTACACCCATTTGGTTATGCCTTGTAAATACAATTTTAGGCGTCTTTATTTCTCTATTTCCGACCACCCCTTAAGTTCACTAGCTGCCTTGTAAATATTTAAGAACTGTTCTACATTTTCATATATCTGTCGCGCAAATGTAGGAATCTGTTCTAGTTGTTTTTCCACTCTCTGAACCGGCTGTGCTGTGTTTGATTGTATTATGCTGATCTACATTCTGATAAGTAAGTTCTGTTGTCTCAATTTTGTGTTCGGGAATGGATACTGTAATTGTGTCACTTGCCTGCAGGTTATGTAATGGGCACGGTCTGAGGCACCATCTCATGGTTCCCTCAGATGTATCTTTGTTTGGTGTATTTTGTGAGTTGTTATCTGTGTTGTCTAGAAAAGAGTAATCTAATGCTTCATTTTCTTGTGTGTTTGTGTAGTCTGTATTATCACTAGTAATACTTGGCCCATTATTTTACTCATGTTTTCTTGTAATTTGTTGTGTGAAACTCACTTTGCATCGGTCAAGTCTATTGAGACTGTTTTAAGAATTTTGTTAATTGATGGTGGGTCGATTTGCCTTTTTACTCAGTTCTGTTTAGTATGTCATATTGTGTGCTCATGGTATGTGGCATATGTAAATGTTTTCGTGGATAGAGTATCTTATGTGCTAGTTTCTATTAATTACTATCAATCTACACTATCCCACAGTGATTAGCTCATACACACTTTCTACTTTGCTTACTGTGTGTTCAGTACTTGTAATAAGGAGCCGAAAATCAGTTCCTTTTAAATGCATGAACGAAATTCTAAATGCTAAATATTCTACTTGTTGGACGCCTGAGAGGGACCTCGCTCTTCCTACTGCATTGCAATGTGCGAAATACTGGCATGACAAAGTTGTCTGGCTGGGTGTGATGTTCGCTATAAGTAGCATGTTACTGTTTACTGTGTCCGCTGTCTGACTCAATGGATTTTCTTTGAAGCTTTTTCTTGTGATATTAGCGTATCTACTGATTGTTAACTATCGGACCTACCATCGATTATATTATTACAACTATTTTAAGTTGCGCAAAAAATAATTGAAATTGAAGTACAATGAATTTTTATTCTTTGTTATATAACATCTACTAATTGAATGGATTCAAGTGGGATGGAAAGACTGGCATCAGTTGTTCTGGCCCGTCCTGACTGTTGGATCAGACAGACAAAATAAGTTGGTATGAGATAGCATAACTCGAGATGGAAAGAATGATCTGAATTAAAAGACAATTAAACATCTCTTTATTATGGCATTAAATTTTACAAAATAAAGGGAGATAAAACAAGCTAGAGATTTAGCAACTCAGAATTAGGTTTACCACATCATATTCTGAACAACAGTTGACTCGACTGACTACAAGCTGTACTAAAAAAGACTATACATTAAAATAACTCTTGTTAGGCGAATCTTTGCCATTTCATTTAACTCGACAATCCCCTCTGTGCTTACTCAGTCTTTGCTTATCACTGATCAAGTTGGCAGAGACGATCTGCTGGAACATGAACGATGCGGGCCACGCAGACTTTGTAGAGTCGTCGTGTTGCCCTCAGTTGGCGTTGACTACAGCTCTCGATGACCTGCACGAAGTCTCTGGACGGTATGGCGATGGGAGAGGTGCGTGCGAGCCCCTTATATATCATGGGATGTTTCTGCCCCATTCTTTGTGCCACGCTGTTTTCCAAACAACTCAGCGGCTGTCCTGACGCTCGGCTGCCCGTGGATGCTGCTCTGGCAAGCGCTTTCTCTATTCCAGCCTTGTTCACAACAGTAGGCCAAATTAATAAAAAAAAATAATGACTGGTTCCGCTGGTTGTTCATCTTAATCTTCCCTCACAAAGTTATTGGATTATGTCACAAAATTATTTTACTTAGCCCTTGTAATATTTCCGTCGCTATACCTTGTTTTTAATTTCTAACCCTTGAATGTAACATGTGTAGAGTAATTTATTAGTCTCCAGTGCCACATGTCTTCGCCTTGTTTGAATTACGCTACATGCGAAGTGAAGATCATTCGTTTTTAAAACTTATATTGGTACCTTATGTTAAAAAAAAAAAAAGAATTTTCCACACTATATTAAAATCCCATCCTACAAGACAGTTAACCCCATCGATTTTCACTGCAGTAAAGTCCGTACGCCAATAATTTTTTTGATTTTCCTTTGTAAATACTCAAGATAATATAAAAATCATTTTTGAACACACAGTTCCTAGAATCAATATCTAAGTGAAATAAAAGTAATTATTTAAAAATTAATTAATTTGCTGTGTACGACCTTCCAAGAATTATTTATCACAAACTCAGTATAACCAGACATACATCTGCGTACCTTTTCTTCCGACAACCCAGTTTCGCTGGTGGTTAGAGAGATGACCTGGGACCGTGGTCTGGGTGGTAATTTGTGTATTTCCCTGGGGGATGCAAGGTGGTTGCTAGGAGAAAATTTATATTGTTTGCCATCCATTGACGGATGCAAGGTGGTTGCTAGGAGAAAATTTATATTGTTTGCCATCCATTGACCTGTGGTTCGCGTACAGACACACGAAGATTTATTGTGTCCTACACAGTGTACTGGTGGTATACGCGAATGCCTTACATTTGATCGGATTAAACATCTAAGGTTTTATCTCTGCACCTGTAGAAAAGCAATATTGCAAGTGCGTATTTAGTTATTATTAATTTACTTGCATGAATAAATAACTAAATGGGGAAAATGTTCGATTTATATTTTTATTGATGCAAACATAGGCCCCTAGTCTATATATATATATATATATATATATATATATATCGCAAACATATGCATGGTTAAAAAATACATAATTAAATATGCACTCGCCAAATAATGCACTTATTCATGTTGCATCTATTGCAACTCAGACTTCTACCACTTCCAGACATACACTGACAATTTTCTAAAATAAATCCCAGCCTTATACATTAAAAAACAAAAAAATATAGCCGCTTATGTTATGTGAAAGAATTGCACTCTGTATGCATACTTGTGTAATTAGTGTTTGTAATTGCGATATGTACTAATGTTAAATTCATTGGTGCATATGCAAATGCATGAATATTTTTAATTAATGTAATTAATAATATTACTTTTCACTATTCAATTACCAATATGGCCACCGGGGGTGTAAGCATTCATACTGGTGATTGGAGCTCAGTCGGCAGTGAAAAACAATATAGTGTGGATGTGCAAATAGGGTCTCTGTACGCATAGTTATTGAGTCGTTATACTATGTAATTGCGATATCTACTCTCTCGTTACCTACATGACTTCTATTCATTGTTCAATACACATAATAATACACAATTATTCATTCTAATTGAATAATCTAATTATGTATTCAATGTGATCTTGGCACCTGTAATAAGCACTTCATTGCTGCATATGCAAGGACGTACATACACCAGTGTTCATGCAAGTGCACATGAAGAGATGGTTACACCATCTCGTTTAAATTTTGGCAGAACTTTTAAGATTGGCAATGCTTTTCGTATTGGTATTTTTATAGGCTGGCCAGCAATATTAAATATTCGTTTATGTATTCCAGCGATTTTTATAATTATTCTTGGTGAATATTTGTATACATATTTTATTTGTACATGTTTTTTATTATGTATTGTGTAGTTTGAATCTTGTTGAAAGCCAGCTGAGCATGTGCGATGCCAGCACTCGCCCTTTTAGCACCTGTGGTTTGTTCGGCATGCCCGGAATCTACTTTGGTGAAGAACACTGCCTGACATTGGCGAGGCCCTTATGGTTGTTGTGGACCATCACATTGGCGTCCCAAGAGCTGTTCATTTCTGGTATCCAGGCAGCCGGTCTCTGTCAGCTGACTTCAACCAGCTGAGCTCGAGTGTGGAGGTGTGCTATGGAACTGCGAACTAGTCGACGTTCAGCACAATTGCAGGTACTGAGTTCGCAACGTATTTTGCGGGGCCTTTTAGAATCGAGGCCCGTTATTAATCAAGTTGTTTTTCATAAAAGTCAATAACATTCAATTTTACTGTGCCGTTGAGCTGGCCGAAGGAAATTTTGTTTTGTGACTGTGCATTTACCTGGGAAACTTAAGTTAAATAAAATGAACAGTGCCCAAGCTTTAATATTCTTTTAATTGAAATTCCTAGCTAGAGCATAAAGAGGGAGAGAGAAGGTTTAGTATAAATGTTTGGCAAACTGAGTGAGGTAGATTGGACCCTCCCCAGTCGCTTCATGCAGGGAGTTTCAAATCTGTGCCAATCTAACTTTTTGTGTGTAGTATTGTTCCTCTGGTTCTTGCGTTATAGTGCCATCATGACAACCCGGATCTACAAATTAGACAAAGTGTTCCTGCTTGCCAACTTGGGGGCCGCAATAATAAGTTATTAAATTTATATAACAAAGGAATAAATACTATGGTTGTTGGTGGGCATAGGGGGGTTGGGTGGTAATGAGTCAAGTGGTTACACAACACATCTCCACAGAAGGATGGGGGACCCGAGTCCAGGTACATGCAAGTTCTCGTACAAGACCCCTGAGGGTCTGGCGAGACAATTGCTAGAATGGTAGAAGCGAGGGTTCGGGAAAGGCGGTGATAGAGCAAGGGGGGGGGGGGGTGGTGGACTCGAGTGCATTTACATGGAAGTGTGCGGAAAAGTTATTGCAAGTTGAAACTAGGTCACAGATAGGATGGGGAGACAGTTACGCAAATTCGTGGGGATCTGAAAGACTGTTTCCGTACATATCCCGTGCAAGTGGTGGGGTGGAAGCAAACATGCAATACCTCTCTGCAGGGGGCATCTGATGCCGAGCAGAGAATGCAACTACTCTATGAGACAGGAGGGGAAGGGGAAAGGTACATCCACAATGAACACTCACCTCATCCAAATGCATTTCCTATCGAGCTTTCAACCTGTCAACACCTCGTCAGAGCTAAGTCTTACACCAGACACCCACCTCAGTAGATGTGTACTCACTCTCTCTCCCTCTCTCTCTCTCTCTCTCTCTCTCTGCAAATGTAATACATATTCAGTGCAACGTGTTCTTTCTTGATACATGCAAATGGACATAATACTTATTGCTTTTATGTAATTATTTCTTACATGCACAATTAAAATCCTATGCAACTTCATCACTCCCTCTCCTCCCCTGATCTTTCCCTCGTCAGACTCCAAGCTGTCAACATCTAAAATGGTCCATGTGACATTCTTGCTCCGAGACCAAACCGACCAATCACAGAAGGGGTAGCCCATACATACTGCTGCTTCCACACCTCAGACCTAGATCAAATTCCAGCTCCCGACCTGAGAACACCTGTACTCACTCTCATTATGTGATTGCTAATTACACAAAAATTAAATATAATTTCTCCGACAAAGCACCAAACCAAGTACCGGTCGCTATTACCCACAGCTTGGCGGCCAACGACTCGACGGCACCCACCAGGTCACTCCTTCACATCTCCGGCACACATGTGTTTGATAAGGGGAAGGGAAATACAACTGAAATTACAATTACACATTGATTCATTTCATTAAAATTATGTATCCTTTTAGTTTAAAAATATGTACAAATTGGGGTTAGGCATAGCTCAATGGTGAACATCATTAATCTCTTTATCTTCCCTATATTGAAATCATATTATTTTCATCTCGTTACAACCCTTTAGTTAGTGTTTAACTCGGAGGAGCTGTTATTATGTTAATTGGTTACTTCGTGTTAATAATAATTATTATTCAGTTACTTAATTACTTTAAAGCCCTGCGATTCTAAATCGTTTCTAAGGAATGCCGTCAGCTTATTCATAATGCTGAGGGCTGATGACTACACGTATGTCGGCAAATGGGACGCTCTTATCTCTGGATGTCTTCCTGGTGCAGTGTCTTGACGACAAAGACGTCGTTCGCCATGTTTTCTGCCGTAACATTTGGTCCGTGTTTTGTCCCACATGGCCCTGCCTGCAATCTGTTGGAGGGGGGTTGGTTTTAAGCGCTCAAGGCTTCGTTCTGCTTTCTTGTAGTATGTTTGTACTTTCGCAATCAGGCTAGCATGCCTGTGGCTGCACATAACAACATGCACCCGAAGTGCAATTGCACCAGAAGTGCATTTGCACCGAAAGTGAAATTGCACCATGAGCAAGGGAGGGGAAGTGCAACTGCATCGCCGCCATTTTGAATAAATTAAATCTATATATGGTGTCTGCCCTCTACTATTAGACTCTTTAGTTCATTAACAAATTAGCATCATGAAATTATGAGTTAATGTCAAGTGCGTCATAGCAACTCCGTTAATTGTGTTGAGTAATGTGTCTATAGCTTAGCGGTAAACCTTTAAGAATCTGCTGAATATAAATTGTCGTAGGCAAAATGGAACAACAGAATGAAAACTCACTGAGACGGTAATCCATGAGCAAGTGACCTCCGTCGATTATAAGCAGGACTATGGAGTTCTACAAGATGACATATTATATCACGAAATAATTGGGTCTACTTATATTGTATGCTGTCAACACAGCATAGCAATAAGTCAGTTCCTTTGCCACCTTCAAGATGTATAGGACACTATAACTTAAATAGTTAAATGATGAATACGTAGCGAGTGATGGGAGCACAGGGTTGAAAGTACGCAGGCACGGAATTGTGTATCGGTTCTTTTAACCTAGGCGTGTTCACTCTCTGATGGACTGCGTGAGTTTCTGGGAACAACTTTTGTGTCTGACTGGCTATTGCATGCTGGATAGTAGATGGAATATCATCTGGTGAGTTACCAAGCGCTGATTGGCGGGCGGCGTGTTGTCATGTCCTGTGCTCTGTCTGTGGCCATGGTGTCTTGGTAGTGAATCACCATAACCACTACAAGCGACTGTCTTAGCTCTGTTGGAGACGAGAAGTACTAAAACTGCGGGTAATTGGTGGGCGAAGCCAGCGCCGTGATATATTCCATCGCAGCGAGGAAGAGACGTGAATGTGTTGACCTGTATGTGGTAAATAATGTGTTCCACTCAAGCATCCGATCGCTGGGCGAACTGCTTTACAACGTGGCTCATGTTTATACCACTAACTGCTTCTTCGTCTTGTGGAATTTTTGTCGCTGTGGCAGCACTACTGCTCCTGTAGGCATGTCAGTTCTACTGGCCGCTGTATTTCCCCTGTCACTGACCAGACATTTCACTTCACTGTATGACACTGGCGAGTTAATAGTGTCACACTCTACTGTTCTTTCATATGTTATATATATATATATATATATATATATATATGGGCACTGCCATTCCATATTGTAATTCAGTGACAAGTTATACTGCACACAAGTATAAGCTTTCCTCTAAATTTGAATCAAAGAGAATTTCACTGTTTCAATCAGTCAAGACTACCTAACTGATTCAAAAGTCGCTTCAGCGAATTTAAATGACGAATCAGTGAAAGCATGCCAGATTTCCTTCACTTATTAATTCAGTGACATATTACACTGATTCATTGGTAATTTTTTTTACTGTTTTTTTGTGCTTTTTTTTTACTGATGGCTCAGTTACAATGTGCAAAAATGGCCATCAAACAACGTGTATCGAGTGAGATAACAACGAAGAGACTAATGAAACCAATACAAAATACTTTCAAATATTTGTGTCGTCATTCAAAACACCATTTCATGAGCTAATATGAACATTCGGCTTACATTCTGCTTTTATGTCTTTAATTTCACTTTCTTATAATCGTCACAGCGCTCTGTTTGTAGGTTTAAACTCCATATAAAGTGGTGAAGAGTGTACACTCATATATAATTTTTGATTTTACAATCCTAAAAGTACCAAATAAATCAAAAACGAAAAGTAAGGGCATCGAAAATCAAATCTTCACGATTTCGATAACAACTATAAAAAATATTTTCCTGATATGATTTAATGTTTGCTTGGCAGCGCAGATAGCTGATCTGCCCCCGTAGCTCAGGGGTAGGATGAACGACTTGTAGTCGAGAGGTGGTGGGTTCGCATCCCGGCCCCTCTGCGGCAGATAATTTGTCAGCAAGTCTACCTAACTTGAGCTCGACAACGTCACTTCAATAACAACGACAAATAATGGTTAGGTAAAGGCTGAAATTGAAGTAATAAAGGTGTGTCAGTTCAAACCTGGGCAACTCCGAAAACATTTTCACTTTTTAAAAAATACGTTGAATTGCGCAATATTAATAGCAAACTATCGTTAATATGTTTATCTGGCCACATTCAATAAAAACCATATTTTGATCACCAATGCAGTCGGCCATCACTTATTCAATCAGTGAAATAGTTTCATGTCACTAATTCAAAAAGTTAAATTTTTTCACTGAAAAAATTAGTGGTATTCCACTAATTCTCAGTGGAGCCATGTTCACTTATTCGAATAGTTTAATTTCCACTGATTCGAATTTAGAGTGAAGTTTCCACTCATCTCACAATTCGGATTTGACCGTACTCGGAATGGAGTAAAGATTTAGCGAACACGGGACGAACATGGATCGAAAGTCGCGTTTAAAATAAAGTTTTTAATCCGGATTGACATGTCAGCAAGAGTGAAGACGAAGTGAACACTGACTAAAAGTTGTGTTGTGACATATTTTAACATCTGCATGAACTAAAGAACAAACGAACGACAGTTTATTTGTTGAGTTTGTTACTGAGTTCTTTTGAAACCAGCATTTTTCATTTCTACTTTAGGTACGTCAGAAATCTCTGCCTTCCTAAATTCCTTTACCATTCGATAATTTTAATATTTGTATTTCCAGCATTACTTAATGCTGGAAACATTTGGGTTCATTTCAGTCACGAAATTTCGCATCTCTCTTTTTTATTTTATTTTTTTTATTTTTAATATTGCCTATTTAGTTTAAAATTTACATTAATCTAAATTTAAAACTACATAGTGGAATCATGCAAACAACACACTTCTAAAATTGCAACATTTGTTTTTTTCTCTCAATCCCAATTCACTCCTATATGCAGTGTTATAGCAAACTTCCAATCCCAAATCAACACACCAGTACTAATTGCCGACTCTGACGACTCGCTCCCCGCTCTACTACGACGCTTTAAAAAACGACCTTTCTCCACAGCTGGACTCCGACCACAAAACAGCTCTACTACGACGCTTTAAAAAATCGACCTTTCTCCACAGCTGGACTCCGACCACAAAACAGTTCTACGTGTCACTGCTCATGTTACCCGGTCTTCAACCAATCACGTCCTTCCTCTAACATGCGCTGTCGTCAACAAACACAGTCTCAGCACCATGCCACATCCCTCATCCCCCTAGCTGGCTTCTTACTATTTGCTGCTCACAGCACATCTCCTTCTCCTGACCTACTACAGCCACAAACGCACAGCTGTCGACTCGAAACGTTAACGTCGGCTAATAACTCCGGGAACTTTAGGCACACATGAATCACAAAAAAAGTTCGTAATCACCACAGGACGACACAAAACAATTCGGGATATTGATAACGATGCCTTTACTGGCCAGAGGCAAAAACACAAAGTGGAACACAGCTGTCCAATATCAAGAGTGCAGAGGCTAACTTAGCTCTGCACTAAAGGCAAACAGTTCCAGAACAACTCTGGAACCGTCGATCACAAAGCTAAGAAACATTCCCGAGATGACAGAGTAAACAACCTAACCATTCTGCCATCCGAAATCTTTTAAAATTATTAAATCCCATCCTACACATGACAAAATTATTAGACAGTGCCTTTCACAGAAATTAAGAAGGAATAAAAAAAAACACTTAAGGACTTCCAATAAAAATTAATTAAGGACTCTGACTAGAAACAAAAATAGTAAAATGAATTTATTAAATAAAGATATTACCAATTAAAAATTTAAACAAACCATTACTCCTAAACTAAGGGAAAAATTTACTGACCTGCAGGAACATCAAGACAGAGGCTAAACGACTTTCCAAAATTTAAACCCAAAATCCCGAGTTAGAATTAAAATTATTAAATCATTACCTAAATCCCAAAAATAAGGACTTGCATCTGACCAAATAATACGAAATGCACATCTAACCCTAAAATGACAACCAACTGAACTATGCCCAGAACTGATCTGCACAATAACTGAAACTAAAACAACATAATTCAAAAAGCCTATAATCCATCAAAAAATTACTGAAATTACCTAATGGATAATAACAGACAGTAGGGAGCTTCCCCGAAAAATTAAGGGGATCCTAACAAAAAATAAGACCTCAAAAATAGCTTCGCAATATCTTCCCGGTCATCGATAAATTTGTGTCCTTACGAATAATATCTATTTCCTAGAAAAACTTTAGTAAATTTTGCTGACTTCCACTGAAACTAACAGTTTAGGGTTTCCTTTGGAATTTGCTAAAGAAATTACCTACAGTTAGGTTATAAAGCTGCCTATAACTTTGTTAAATAAAATTCTGATCATTTTCAACATTAAAAAAATTAATAATCTGCTAACCCAGCTAGTACAATCTCTGCGTCTTCATGACAAAATTATTTAAGGTTTTTTTTTTTTTTTTTTTTTTTGCTATGTCAACACTCACAAAACAAAACCATTTCTTTATACATTGTCATGATTCAAACATTCAAAATTTCACCGATATATTTCTCAACACCTTTCCATTTGTCCCTAAGTACATAAATTTATTACACTGGAACTATATTTTGGGGAATATCTGTGTAGAGATATGGTGGTGGATTGCAGCAGGTTCCTTACAATGAGCTGGGTTTGAGTCAAACTCAGACACCTCACTGTCTTCAGCGACTAACACCACGACTGGCCCACTGAATATGCAGCAAGCTCCATTGGCACTCCACCGTCAAATAAGCGCTGGATCCCTCCTCTCACATGATTGAACACACAGGACAGACATAACAGCAGCAAGCCCCAGCACAACAAAACACTAATGCATTTGATCTCTTGATTCAAAACAAAATTTCTTTCCATCAATCATGTTTCAAATTTTATTTTTCCTTCGTAAAAAATCTAACAACTTATATAAGTTTTATGGATGAAAGGATGAGATACTGTACTTCAGGTCCTTCTAAAATTAACAAAACCATGAAGTCCATACACAAAAAAAAATAACCTCCTTGAAAAAAGTACTTATAACTAACTGCAGACTTAAAAAACTAGGCATCAAAAAACTTCAGATTGATTTAGGGTTTAAGGGGATACTGCCAATATGCAGAGCTTGAGGCAACTAAACACCTTGTATTTGACAGCCCATCCTCACTTCTGGTGCCTTGGCCATTACATATTTTTCCTTCAGCACTCCTTCTTTGTGGGCTGGACTTATTGGTGACAGATTCCACTGGCGAGCTGGTCACATCAGAAAAGGGGAAGGAGGCAGCCAGGACAAGTTCCCTTTGCTGGAATAGCCAGGAATCCACGCCGAACTGTCGATGATCACTCACAGTGTTGGCGGCTGGGTCGTCCACTTCGACTAAGGGATTAGACTGATGATGATGTTGTTTTCAGAGCGGAGGGACCTTGGTGAAACCCCTTGAAATGACCAGGAGTCTCGCATCTCGACTAAAATTGCTACCACGTAGACCAGTCCTCTGTAGCACAATTGCACTTATAGAGCATCCCAAACACACGCAACTGGCGCTCGCCCTAAGTGTCCAAAATGTTACGTTCACACGAAACAATTTCCTGAGAGTCCCATCTCTCTCACTTTTGTAGCACTGGCACCACTCGACGTCTTCCACCGCACTACGGAAATCAGGGGGTTAAGGAAAGACAAGCCTGCCTGTTCCTATCTCACCCCATCTATCTATAACTAAGTGTTAACCCCATCCAAAACACAACACAACAAAATATAAAATGCTAAATTAATCCTGAACTTAAAACTATTTGACCCAGTAGAGTCTCTCATCTCATTCATGTAGTTCTCACTTGGGGGGGGGGGGCGCAGCTTCACACAACAACAAAGAACTGGTGACTAATTAACACCTCATCCACTATAATTGACATTTTATCTAACAAGTGTCATCTTTTTACTGCTAAACAAAGTTTTCTTTGTAAGGGTCTAGGTAACCTGTCAACTCACATCTTATACTTGTAGCTTTATAAGCCCAAAAGCTGGCACTCTCGCTCAACTCTTCCCCTTTTCGACCAGCTTACTATCATAGCCTCTAAACCAAAATGAGGTAACACTTGTAATTGGCGAACCTCTTTTCCTCTCACTCATTCCTCCATGACCCATTGCACATCAACACATTTAATGAACCCATCTTGCTCCACATTTAAATGTTACATCTTTCAATTCCTTGCTCCCAGCAAAGGCTATGCAGTTTCTCACAAAATAAACAGCGTCTTTGAAAGCCTAAATCTAACTGGCTCCCTCTTTCTCTGAGCCTTTTTCGAATTGGGTGGCTATATAAGCCATGTTACAACCTTAAAACCCTAAACATATTCTTTCTCCTTAACTTAATCATATCCACTAATATTGTATTATCTAGAGAAGGCACTCCACAAAAACAACAGCAATGAATATAAACTTTTACTATTGGTGTGTCTGTCAATTTTCGCTCTATCATTTAACCATTTGCAAAGAGTATTCCAAAGGACCACCTCTTGGCCATAACTTATATCAATTACTCAAATACTTATGTTGTTCGAAACAGCGTACACAGCAAAAATTAATAAAATGAACATCTGTAAAATTACAAGATTTAAATTCACTATCCTCTCCTTGGGACTGCTACTCAACCAAAATTATTGCTTTTGTCACTGCTTATTTGTCTGTAGAGTCTCTCATTCAACAAATAAAAAATAATTGTTTTTTATTTTAATTTTAATTTCCATATCTCTCAAGTTGTTATACTTGTTGCTAAATTATTATGACTGTGTAATCGAACCTCTGACTACTATTTGTATTGCCCACTAACACGAATCCTCATCAAAATACATTGTGGTCTTTCAACAACACACAAATTACTGCTATATTAACGAAGGGGTCACTGTTTTTTTTAAACATAAGAGAGATTAGTGTACCCAAGAACACCAGTAAATAATTAACAGGTGTAATCTTGTTTAAAAAAATAACCAAGCATTACTTCAAGGAAAATGATAAATAAAACAAATCAATCTTCCAGCAACAATTTCAAGAAAAGAGAAACTATATATCTTGCTAGTATCCTCAATGTTAACAACCTCTGATTAACAGAATAAATTCCGCTATAAGGCGTGGCACACTTCTTCTCCAGCACATCCTGTCATCCTGTGGCAGGCTGGATGATCGACCACCCCCTCCCAATAGGGGTAGGTCACCCACTCTGTCTGTTCTCGCTATTGTAACAGATGTCCTTCATGGGTTTCCGTGGCCCCACAATCCCCTTCAGGCCAACCCACATCTGGTTGGTCCTGTCTACATAGGCTGCTGTTCAGCACCTACTTAAACACTATACTTAAATAGCTTTGCAACAAAACTGAAACAAAACAAAACACATGAATTTCCCAAATAACAACAAATAAACAAATGTTACACACACAGTGACAATTTTTAAAGGCTTCCATAAAAACCAATATTCCTTTGGGGTTCAACCCGACTGAAGTAATGACTGTCTGTCTTGTACTTTGGGGTTGAACCCGACTGAAGTAATGACTATCTCTCTTGTACTTTGGGGTTGAACCCGACTGAAGTAATGACTGTCTCTCTTGTACTTTGGGGTTGAACCCGACTGAAGTAATGACTGTCTCTCTTGTACTTTGGGGTTCAACCCGACTGAAGTAATGACTGTCTCTCTTGTACTTTGCGGTTGAACCCGACTGAAGTAATGACTATCTCTCTTGTACTTTGGGGTTGAACCCGACTGAAGTAATGACTGTCTCTCTTGTACTTTGGGCTTGAACCCGACTGAAGTAATGACTATCTCTCTTGTACTTTGGGGTTGAAACCCGACTGAAGTAATGACTGTCTCTCTTGTACTTTGGGGTTGAACCCGACTGAAGTAATGACTGTCTCTCTTGTACTTTGGGGTTCAACCCGCCTGAAGTAATGACTGTCTCTCTTGTACTTTGCGGTTGAACCCGACTGAAGTAATAACTGTCTCTCTTGTACTTTGGGGTTGAACCAGACTGAAGTAATGACTGTCTCTCTTGTACTTTGGGGTTCAACCCGACTGAGTAATGACTGTCTCTCTTGTACTCGATCACGACCGCACTACGTGTCTCAAATGTGGGCTGCATGACACCAACAACCAGCTGATTGCTCGGCCGACTAACACTGCTTCGACTCTTCGAAGTACTGTCGATAGTAGCGCAGTATCGACTGGGTGGCACACACAATTAATATAACAGCTTCGGGAAAACTGTTGAAGTTCCTATTCCTCAAAAATAATACTAAAATATTTTTCCCCTTGATTTTTTTAAACAAAGGAGTAATACAGATCAATTTAAATTCCATGTATTGCGGTAGTAAAATTCATAAACCCTATCTTGTCAAATGAAAATTAATGATCGAAAACGTGTTGACCTTTATCCAGACAACTACTACTGCCACCCAGTGGCTCTTAACCCTACAGTTACCTGCTGTAGGATTACCGCACCTGCCGTTTCATAACGGCAACTAATCCTCATGCTAAAAAGCTCCCCTATGCAACACGTAGTGACTGTGAACTGAAAAAACAAATAACATGTATCTAACGTCCTGTCCTAATCTTTTCTAAGTGTTGACGTAAACAAAAAATTAAAATTTCTGCCTAAACTAAAAGTATGTGTAATCCTTGGACTACGAATGCGTGAAACACATACCATTTAACTTTAATTATGACCTATCTGAAGGTCTACTGCTTACTGCTTGGCTGCAAAAATACATACGTCTTATCCCTACTAAACCACGTAATGACTACGTAATTTCTACTTTGCCCATCATTAAACAAACACGAATAACTTCTTATAATGGGTTTGTCATCTATTGGGCATCAAGTATGCCATCTACAACATAGTAAAATGCAAAAACTGAGATCGAACAC
Organism: Dryococelus australis; assembly: GCA_029891345.1. Lineage (NCBI taxonomy): Eukaryota > Metazoa > Arthropoda > Insecta > Phasmatodea > Phasmatidae > Dryococelus > Dryococelus australis. The sequence continues at coordinate 127,053,278 of CM057003.1, forward strand.
ACAAAAAACGTACATTAAAAAAAAAGGGCTAATCCAGTTATAACTCGTTAAAAAAAAGTAACGACATTTATAACAGTGAAACCTACCTACCACTGGCTAGTATAGGCTCGAAAAAAAAGAATTTAGCAATGGCCAAAACATGTTCAATTTAAAATTTTGAAGAAAAAAAAATTCTACACCGAGATTACTACTAGCCATTACTACTACTAGCCGGTGCCTCAAACAAATTGTTAAAATGATGGGAAATAAGCAGGAGAAAATAATGGGTTACGAGGTGGGTGGGGGTTGAAAAGAAATAAAGAAAAATGGAGGGAATGGGAGTAGGTTTGGAATTATTGGTCAATCAATCATTTCGTTTATTCATTATTAAATCGTTTAACATGTTCATAAACTAAACCAACTGAAACGATATCTGAAAACTCGACGACTCGTAGTGGAGGAAGATGAAATGATACTCTCAAAACGCACTTATTAAAATAGCTAAACCCCAAAACTAAAATCTCTTTTGAGGGTCCACTCAAGGCAGTTCATATTTGAGGGCGACCTTGAAACCCAAAACTTTCAAACTAAAAATCATAATCAAAATGGTACAGTAAAATCACTTTTAACTTGGCTCTGCTACAAGAGGTAGCGCGCGATCTCAGAGAGGTAGTCACTGACGGGACATGGAAAAATAAAAAAAATTGTAAAATTTTTGTAATATAAATTAAGAATTTCATGAAATAAAATAATTAATTAAATAATTTATCTCTTCACTTTTTGAAAACCAATATGTAAATATTTTATATTTCCAAAAAAAAAAAATTACCAGATTCAAAATGAGGGGGTGGTGGTGGGTAATTAATTATTTAGAAATAAAATAATACATTTTCAAATAAATTGTTACATTTTATTTTAAAACAAATACATAAAATTTTTATAAAAATATGAAATGACCAGATTAAAAAAATAATATCATTCGGTTTTTTAGTGAAATTAATAATTGTAATACGAAATTTTTTTTTTCTAGAAATTAGATTAAATGGAATTCACGAAAAGATTTTATAGTAATATGTTTCTCAAAAACAAATTGAAAATCATTTCCATTAACATTATACATGAACTTTATTTTATTTTACTTACTCTGTAATTTATATATATACATATATATATATATATATATATATATATATATATATATATATATATATATATATATATATCACACTGGGAGACAAATTTAACGACGGGAGGAAGACGTCTGTTTACTCATATAAAAATTTACTTTCGCTACTGATTTCCTCTATTAAGTCCTGACCTAGCGAGACAACTGAGATTCTCTCTCGTCGGCATCGACACGAAAATAGCTCACCTTTTTAAACTAAAACATCTGATTAGTCCTCCTCATCGAAGTTACCTTAAATATCTGAGGGATTTATAAAAATTTAACTTCTAGACTTCACAATTATTAAAGCTCAATTTTAAGATGATGCTGCCTACTGGAGCTCCTACAAGTTAAACTACCACTACATAGTCAAGAATGACTTATCTTTCCAAATACATGCTGTCTGGTCCACCAGGCTCTTCCAGTCCTGCCAGCTACAACTTCGCAGATTCTACGTCTCTGCTTCACTACATCTGTCTCGGTCGCACTCCCTCCCGGGAGTGACACCATACCATTCCACATCCGTCCTACATCAACTCTGACGTCTCTCTCCCAACTCTACTACGACACTTAAAAAATCCACTTCCCTCCACAGCTGGACTCGAACCACAAAACAGCGCCCGGTGTCACTGCTCGTGTTACCCGGTCTTCCACCAATCACGTCCCTCCTCGAACATGAGCTGTCGTCAACAAATACAGTCTCAGCACCATTTCTTAGTTGTCTTCCGACTATTTGCTGCCCGCAGCATGAATACCCCTTCTCTTGACCTACTGCAGCCCACAAACGCACAGCTGTCGTCCCGAAACACGTTAACGTCGGCTAATAACTCCGGGAACTCTCGGCACACATGCACCACAAAAACAGTTCGTGATCACCACAGGACGACACTAAACAATTTTGTACATTGATAAATATGCCTTTACTGGCGCAGCGTGGAACACTGCTGTCCGATACCAGGAGTGCAGAGTGTTGTTGCCTCTCCTGAAGGGAGGAGACCACAGACTTATAAGGAGGGATGTTCGCGCAGCTCAGGTTAACTGGCTGTCCTCCTCCAACAGACACTCTTATTACGTTAATAGCAACTTGTCTTAAGGGTCGTAATACTGAAGGTGAAGTCAGAATAAAGACCTAGTTGTGTCCAACATCTTTAGGCACTTTAGCCAATATACAATTAACACAACTTGTACAAATTATCTCAATCTCGGGGGAGTTAATTAATATATTTAATTAATAATTAAATAAGTCACGGATAACAAACCTTATCAGTCTCTGACTGTAATGTGGTCACCTGAATGTAGCCGAAGGCTGCTGTGCTCAAGTATCGAATCTCGAGGAAGGGAAATAGGACGCAACAAGGCATTTTTGATGTAAGGGAACTGCCTATCCTTCTTTCTTGATTTTGTAGTTTGTTTACTTAGAATAACGTGTTCAACTAAAACATATACTTGAACATTACATTCATGACATGAACATGAACAAACAAACAAATGTTTACATTTCAACTGACAGTGCCTGTTAACTTCCTTTCATTCATGAAGACTTGATGCGTTAACGAAGTTCAATGTTTGGTGGTCATGACCGTGAATTTCTGCTTTTACTAGGCCTACTTCTCGCACAGAATCGCAGATGATGCAAGCGAGTTTGCAGACGTGCTTGCTTCATGCCGCACGGCTTACCTCACATGACTTTTTAATTACTAAGCACCATTGAAAAATTAATGTCATTAATACGTCAAGATTAAGCTTTATGTTTGAAATTTGTAAAACAATAGAATCTCCTCCCTTTTCAATTAGAATATTTGGTATACGTGATTTTATAGATACAATTATTTGTGTGGCTGAAAGAAAGACAGGATTATACATTTTTATATATACAAAATTATTTATATATACCTGTATATAGAAGAACTTTGGTGTGATACAATGAATATGTTAATCACAAGGGAAACGTTATTAAAGTAATTGTAGTAATTTAAAACTTGTACACGTATTCAGTGGTAAAATGTGTACTGTATATTAAATTATTTAAATAAAGTGTAAATATAAGTAGAAACATTCTTAATTCCTTAGCGTAACATTTTTTGCAACTAGTACACTGATCTCAATTCCGTTCACCTTAAATTAATGTAATTTTTATTAGTTATTAATTTCTTTATACTAATATTATATCTATGCGCATAGAACTTATTGTTGGAGGTATAGATGGAATCACGTGAAGAAACGTAGATTTTATTCCCTAAGTGATCTGTTTTTAAAATTTCTTAACAATCTGGGTGTAATTTTATACGTTTCCTTATTCAGGTATGGGGTATGGGAAAGGAGTACTTTATATATATATAATATTAACTAGTTTTTATACAAGATATTGGTATGTATGCTGCAGGTTGAGAAAATATACAATGTTTAATTTCATTCACTGTAGTTTAACACACTCGCATTTAACAGAGAATTAGCATGCCTAATAATAGTATGTCCAACGCAGTGGATGTGGAACAATTTGTAAAATAATAAAAAGTATTTTAGTATACTTAGCCAAAATTTTGAAACATTTGAGTTTTGATTGGTTAGCAATTACAGCTAACTGGACTATTTACATAGAATAGTCAAGATATTACATGTTTAACAATGCCATAGCCTTTTTGTAAAACACTTGGATTAATTTATTGCTTTATGTTTACATGTAAATGGCTAATTCACTGTAGAATTATAATGGATGCCTCTGTGTTATTCTTATTTGTAGCATAATTTATTTCATTTGGTATATATATATATATATAATATAATTGCAGTTTGTTATGGTTTATGATAATTTTTATACAAAAAATTTCGTTAAAGCAATAGGCACTGCTTTGTTGTATACAATTTCCTAATGCAGGCATACTTGTGTTTGATTTGGTTTGCTAATAATTACTCTCTTGCCATTGCACGTGCTTGTGTATTATATGTGGTTTATGTATCTTGTGTGTGTGACTGTAAATACCGGTACTATTGAGGGCAAGATCATGTTAGTGTAAACACTTTGGGCCCTTATTTTAAACAATTTTGCGTGAAACGAACACGCGGTATGTTGACAAGTTTGTCCGCCGGTGTGTTTTGAAGATGTGGTGCCTGCAGCTTGCGATGCGGAAGTCCGCTCCACAACGTTTGGTTTGGTTTGAAGGACGGGGGGGGGGTATGTGACTGCGGAATATGTGGACATGCGGGTAACGAGGCCGCTGTGACCTTCACGTGTGACGTCATGCTGGTCGCCGCTCTCAAGCATTCAACAAATGCGTGCATTTAACTTCGTTTATTATTCCGCTATACAATGCTATATTATTCTACAAAACTTTTAGCCCCCTTATAATGTTATATTATTTTAACTCCTTTGTAGCAGTATCTGGCCTCTGTCAACTTACAATCAATATTCATCGTTATTTAATTGATAAAATACAATTTACAAGATAGCTCTCTATTTTATGATACCAACTTATATATGTATATATATGCCTTATGTTGTAATTCTTGCATTTTAGCTTGCTAATTACGTTTTAATGTGACATAAACTGTTTCCTGTATATAATTGTATTTTATTATATGTACACATAAAATGACCATGTGGGAGTTTCTACTACATAGCAGCGCAGTATGAATTCTCTTCCGTTCATTTATATAATAAGCGATCTGAATTAATTACTTGAATTGCCTTCTATGCTTTCAAGATTCAAAGATTTCTATGCCTGGCTTTGTTTTGATATATATATATATATATATATATATATATATATATATATATATATTATATATATATATGTAGTAGAAACTCCCACATGGTCATTTTATGTGTACATATAATAAAATACAATTATATACAGGAAACAGTTTATGTCACATTAAAACGTAATTAGCAAGCTAAAATGCAAGAATTACAACATAAGGCATATATATACATATATAAGTTGGTATCATAAAATAGAGAGCTATCTTGTAAATTGTATTTTATCAATTAAATAACGATGAATATTGATTGTAAGTTGACAGAGGCCAGATACTGCTACAAAGGAGTTAAAATAATATAACATTATAAGGGGGCTAAAAGTTTTGTAGAATAATATAGCATTGTATAGCGGAATAATAAACGAAAGTGGTTATTCGTGGTGATAATATGTGGCTGGGCTTCAAAATATTTGTATTGATTTTGGAATTTTTGTGTCCATGCTTTCATGATTTTTTTAAATGATGTGCGTCCTTCTCCTTGCCTTCCTTTAGCCCTGCTATGCCCTAAAAGGGCGTATCAGAAAACTGTGCTACTCTGCTTAAGGTAGAGTTGAACACATTCCATTGGCATTTGTTTACTTTGTTTGTTATTGCATGGAAATAAATTGTTTATTTGAAAATGTTTAAGGGTACTACCTGGTTGCAGCAACTGTCCAAAAAGACTCTAACGCAGCTGCACCAACAACATCATATTCAAGACTTGCCGCAGGAAGCGAATTTGGACGAGTTGAGGACTTTAGCTTGTTGTTTGGCGCGGGATCCTACTTGTGGTGGGAATGAAGTTAGAGGTGAGTCATATGCTTTTTCTTGCAGTGTTGGAATACTTTCATCATTAGCCAGCAAACATGTAGGAAAAGTTTTATTTGATATTTCTACTCTTAGTAGCTGTGTTGCGGTCGAAGTTGTTAAGTTTCTACAACAAGTTACTTTAATAGTAGAATCGCAGGCCTTTTCTTTGCAAGATATTTTGGGCATTTTAGTGGTTCATGTTACTAGTGAGCTACAGCCTATTATCATTAGAGCTAGAGAATTGGGTTCACATTGGAACACTGTATTAAGATAAGTATTTATATTTTTTGATAGTGAACATATTAATGACCATTTGCAATGCTTCTTTCTCCAACAAAATCAACAGCCAGGAGATAATTTATTGACATATTAAGGCAAAATTTAATGTTTGGTAGAGAATATTGGTTTGCCATATAGGGAATCTGAGTTTGTAGAGAGCATTATCGATCATGTGTTGCCACAGTATCAGCCTTATCTATTATCAACTGATAGTCCACAAACCTTGAGCTCGCCGAGACGGTTGTTCCACTGTGTAGACGTGCGTATGCAGGTGAAAGATTGTGAAGGAGGTGTGATTAGTAGGGCTCATGCTCGGGATAAAAGTTTCTTCAAGGCCACAAAAAATATTGTTTGTTTTAAATGTGTTAAACGTAATTACCAAGCGTACCAATGTAAAGTGCGTATGGTCCCGGCAGATAATTCTCAGACTAAGTCAGTGGAAAGAGTAGATCTCCTGTGATGTGTTTTGGGTGCGTTAAGCCCGGCCATTGTAAAGCCCAATGTCCTAATCAAGATCAACCTAAGATTTCGCTTGTCCAAACTGTGAGTGGTAACAAAGTGACTAGGGTAGGCGATAGTTTACATACGAATACGAGTACCAAAGGAAGGAACTGCCTTAGCCAAAGAAGAAAATTAAGAACATTCAAAACCAAGGAATGATTAACTTACAATTTTCCTTAGTGAAGTTAGGTTCAGTTGAAGAACCCACCCTGATTGATAGTGGTTGTTCAGTGTCCTTGATCGATCACGCTTTTTGTAATAAGTTGTGTAGGGAACACCCTAATAGGTGTTATGACTGTTGAACGCAGTGAGAAAACGGTTTTTAGTCTAGCAAATTGAGGTTTGATGCAATCATGTGCTTGTTTGACTATAAATATGCACATAGGTAATTTATCATGAGAGAGGGAATTCTTCATTTTGCCACACCTACACCACAATATAATTTTCGGCATTGATTTCCTCCACAGCACTCGTGACCATTAAAATTTCCATGAAGGAACATTGAGATTTCCTTTTTGTAAAGAAGGGGTAAAGTGGATGTGGCAGGAGGAATATAGGCATGTAAATGCCTTTGACAATGATTTTGCACAATAAATGCGAGAGAAGTTCCCATCTTTAATAATACACAAACTGGGAGTATGTAATCAATATGTGCATGATTTGGTACTGACCGACAACGCCTCGGTTAGGTGCCATCCCTGTAGTCTAGGTCCAGCTAAGAGACAAACTTTTAAAGAAATGCTAGACCACTTGCTTGATGAGGATGTTATTAAGCGTTCTACTAGCAGTTATGCGAGCCCGGCAGTTTTAGTAAACAAAAAAGAGCCCGGCAAATTTTGGTTAGTGAAAGACTACCAACATGTCAATAAAATATTAAACTAGATCCTTACTCTTTACCTAAAGTAGACCATGTTTTTTTATTATTAGGGAAGGCTAGGTATATTACAGTTTAAGATCTGAATCAGGTCTGTCACAAAATTTTGTTACACCAAGATACACAAAAATTGTCTGCATTTTTTAATATTTGGGGAGTTTTTAATGGGCCATAGTCCCTTTCGGTGTTTCGTTTGGGGTCCAGGCACTTTCTTGTGCTTTAAAGACTATCTTGTTGCCATATAAAGCTGAATTTGTTTTCAACCATCTGGATGATATTGTCATCTACAGTGAGACTAAGGAGTTGCACTAGGAACATGTCACGTTAGTCCTACAGAAGCTTTTGGAAGCGGGATTGACCGTGAATCCAGAGAATATCCTCTGCTGTAGCCGGCATTTGAGGCTGTTGGGATTTATTCTAAGTGAAGGACAATTGCTGTTAGACTCTGATGGTATTAGCTGTGTGCTTTCCTTTCCTCGCCCGAAGAACTTACGTCGTGTAAGGCGTTTTCTGGGCATGATATGCACTATGCCAGATTCGTTCCATCTCTTGCCGAATTGGCCGAACCCCTTAATCTTTTAAAACATAAGTGCCAGGAGTTTTTGTGGGGAGACGAAAAGGGGCAGCTTTGGTGAAAATAAACATGTTTGACATCTCCACCGGTGTTAAGATTGCCTGATTTTTACCATAATATTATACTGCATGTAGACACAAGATCTCTAGCGTTAGGCGCCGTTTTGTCACAAGAATATGAGGAGGGTGTTTTTACCATTGCTTATGTTAAGCAGCTATTAACATCCGCCGAATGACAGTACTCTGCTTGTGTATTTGGGGATGAGAAATTTTCCGATTATCTGCAGTGTACTCATTTTAAGCTGTGTACAGACATCCAAGACTTAACTTGGCTTTGGAATTCCAAGACACCTTTGGGTAAATTAGGCCAGTGGATCGAACACCTTAGTAATTTTTCATTTTATGTATTTCATGTAAAGGGAAAACACAATTGTGTAGCGGAATGTTTGTCTAGAATGTTTGACCCTGACGAGTTTGTGTGTGATGGAGAAATTCAGGAGCAGGTAAATGTTCTGAAGCAAGTTCCAGCAGCTGAATTGAGCATTAAGGTTTCGCAGCAAAAGGATGATGAATATGCGGAGTTGTGGCATAAAATCCGGCTAGGTGAACTCACTGGTTTTATTATGAACAAGGGGATTGTTGCAATGCTTCGCATAAGGGCATTTTCAAAACCTATATACCCAAGGCAGTGAGACAATGGTGTTTGATTATTTTCATAACTTACTTGGGCGCTCATCAGGGGCAAGGATGCACTTTTCAGGGTATTGAACAACATTTTTTTTGGCCATAAATGCAGTCTGTAATCAGAGAATGGGCAAAACAGTGTACTTTTTGCCAGCAGGTATAGGCCCCCAATAGTAGAGCCCAAGGACAGTTCAAGTAGTTCAATACCTAGTTTTGTATGGGAAAAAGATGTGTTTGGCCTTCCCCCTAGATCTAAGAAGGGTTTTAATTATTTATTGGTTCAGTTTCATGGATTTTCAAAGTTTGTTTTGTTATTCCCCATGAGAGACCAGACGGCCACTACTGTTTGTAAGATCTTGCAGGAACAAGTGTTTTGTTATTTTGGTTCACACGCCCAAGTGGTTACTGATAATGCGAGAAACTTTACTTCCCCAGAGTTATCAAATGTAGCTTTTCCTTGGGGAGTTTGTTTGTTCCATACAACCCCTTATCACCCTCAAACTAATATGGCAGAGCGGTATAATCGTACCATTAAGGCTTCACTTGTTTCCTTTCATCATAATGTTCACACAAATTGGGATAAAGAGATTCATGTCATAATGTTGCCCTTAAAATCCTCGTGTAAATGCTGCTACAGAGTGGACGCCGCAAGAATTTTTCTTTGGTCGGAGATTATTGCATCCTCTTCTTAATGCCTGGAGCTTACATTTTGATGTAGATGTAGGGGAGCGTAATGAATTCTGGGAGGATGCTACGAAGTATCTCAAGGAATACTATCGCCATATGTGTAGGGCGCAGGACGAGCAATATGATCCTGTTTCTTACATGGTTGGTGATTTAGTTCTTGTAATGACTCATCATATATGTATATATATATATATATATATATATATATATATATATATATATATATATATATATATATATATATATATATAGAAAGGTTAATTCCTTCTCACCAAAATTAGGACATAAATGCAATGGCCCATAATGCATTGTTAGTTTTCTTACCCAATGTCAGCGTTGTTGCAGAATACAGTTAAGAAAAAGTTTTTTAAAAGCCATGTCTCTAATATTATGATTTTTAATCATCCATTGGAAGATCTGCCAGCCCCCGTGCCCTGAAGAGTAGCACTGTCACCACTAGGTGAGGGTTCACACTGTATGGTGATGTATTTTGAAGTAAGGTACCGCAATTATTGTTATTTTCCTTTTTGTAATATGTTCACTAAATATATATATATGTATATTATTTTTAATTAGCCCCTAAATGAGCAAATCTACAATCAGTAGTGGTTTTCATGGATTAGTAGGCAAAGGATATCCACTTCGTATTATTTTTTACGATGAAGAAACACAAGGGGGAGTTATTAGAAGTTTCGGTAGGTTATTTTAGGCGGACATCTCCTCCTTAATCTTTTTCCTGTTTTCCGTATTCCTTTCCCCCCGCCAGAGCAACTGGAGTTCAAGAGAAGAACAGGGGAGACCTGGCCACACCTTCATCTTTATCAGCTGTTTTCCACTGTGGGACTCATCCATCAGCTTCTCCGGGTTTGGAGAAGAGACTCCTGGATCTCTCTTCCAGTGTGTGGGAGGATTGAAGCCCTACTTCAAGTCGGACAGGCATGTCAATTAGCAAACTCAAGCAATTTGATGTGAATTCTCCTGTCCTGCCTGAACGATTTATTTTTCGTCCGGCCAGCTGGTGAAATGTGTGATACCTACAATTTTCTGGAGTACGATTAAATGCTGCTATCACCAGGTTGGTGTGTTTACAGAACTACATAACGTTAATGAACTTGGTTAGCAAGATTGCTTGGTTATTTTCCACATCTGTATTTGGTAGCCCAGATTAATAAACTGTTATTGTTTGAAGAGGGGTTATGATGTGAAGAGGCAATATTTTTGCTGCAGAAAGAAGTACTTTGTTTTTATTCGCCCCCCCCCCCTCCCTGGGGTGACGCACGTTTAAACATTTCCAAGCGTTGAGCTATACTGAAGAGAGACGCGCGACGCTCCTGGTGCGGCCGAGCGCTATCTGGTGGCTGCTACTGGCAACGTGTTCAGCCTAGCTTACTCTGGCACCTTCCATACACCTCTCCGCTATTCCCGCCGCCTCCTTAACCTTCGCGAACCGCTTTTTCTCCTATAAATTTTCGCTCCGAGCCCGAGGAAGTGTGCAGTGTTCCTCTTCGAGTTGCGCTGGTTGGCCGACAATAGATCATGTCTACACCACTTTGTACTTCTGTGCTTCAGTATGCTAAACGCGTTTTCGCGTAATATGAGTACTTCTCAAGTTAAGTATTGTAATGAATGTAGTTGTTGCTATACTGGTGGTAGAGTTTCCCTTTTAGTTGTGTTTTTTTTAGCGATTTTTGTGAATATTTGATTTTTTTGTAGGGAAGTATTTATTCGCTACATTGCTTGTGGGAATTTTCAATATGGTATTATTATGGGAATATTTGGAAGAGGTGGGTTCTTCCTTTTACTTTTTGGCGTCCTGTAGGAATGGTTTCCTGGACTTTGATTTGCCAAAATAATTTTAATGTTAAAGAGCAGAGTGGATGTTTTATGGCATGCCTTTGTACTCATGGTGAAGTGCGTGTGTGTTCTCTCCTTCTCGTAGTTATCCGATTGGTATCAAGCAACAGAAATTTAAAGAAGCAATTTATGTTTTTCAAATCAAGTTGCAAAGCCCTTATTCTTGGTGATAATGTGTAGATCGGCTTCAATATATTTTTATTGATATTGGAATTTTTGTGTCCATGCTTTCTTCTTTTTTATAGTGTTCAACTTTCTCCTTGTCTTCCTTTAGCCCTGCTACGCCCTAAATGGGCGTAACAACTTAATTAAAATTTACATATCACTTCTATTACTTATGACAACCCATTATCTATGTAATACACTCTATTCGTGAGGGGGTTTCACAGTATGATATCTTCGTTGTATATTAATGGCATCTGGTGCGTTATCGCGGCATACTCTGTACGCGACGAGCTGTTTCTTCAACGCTGGTGCGACATATTGTTTGTAACATTTTAACCCATTTTCAAATTTCAGTTTAATTTCTACCATCGCGTCCTGGAGTGGCTTCCAATTGGCCCTCTGGACATTGGCACGACTTTGGCTGACGTCTGAAATGTGGTTTATTTTTCGACCCCAAAATTTCCTCGCTCAGGCGGGAAACAATGCCCTTAGAGCATGGCCGATATATCTAATGATATTGAGAATTAAATTGATGTGCACTGTAGGGCAGGGGACGGTTTACACCCATGCGTGCTCGGTTGCACTCAAACTGCTTGATCGACAAGGTATCTGCTATGTGTGCACTCGTAAGTGTCGTCTCCTGCCCGCTCGTGAACTTGACATATTTTTACGTTAACTACGTGGCTGTAGTGAGCTACCTGTGTTGCCTTGACAGTTAATGCACCCAAAATTGTTCTGTATTGCAATTCAAAACACTTATTCTAGTTTCAATAGAGTTCGTGGCACTGACAATTTGTAATCTCATAACATATACAAGTGGCGTGATATGTGTGCTACCACTAGCGATGGCACAAAATAACAATTCTCAACTTAATTAAATTGAACCCTCGTTTCATTAATTTAACGCCTTACCCCCTTCATATTCTATTCCCAAATCAATTATTACTTTCGTGTAAGCGGGAGGGGTATCATCTCTAATTGGAAGGAGGTGGTATATACTATTCCTCACAACCTATTTCGGCTCTTTATGCTTATTAATTTCTTAAATATCAATGCCACTATATATAATTATACCAAAGCTGAGTGTGCTTTGAGGTCAAATAAAGTCCTAGTTAAGTACTTTACTGGCTTGGCCTTCGAGAGTTTGGTTAGGCACGGCGCCTCTACCATTTGCTGTGGCCTCTCCTGAAGAGAGGATATATAAGGATGTTCGCGCAGCTCAGGTTAACTGGCTGTCCTCCAACAGACACTCTTATTACGTTAATAGCAACTTGTCTTAAGGGTCGTAATACTGAAGGTGAAGTCAGAATAAAGACCTAGTTGTGTCCAAAATCTTTACGCACTTTAGGCAATATAAAATTAACACAACTTGTACAAATTATCTCAATCTCGGGGGAGTTAATTAATATATTTAATTAACCATTAAATAAAGGCACGGATATCAAATCTAATCAGTGGTCACCTGAATGTAGCCGAAGGCTGCTGTGTTCAAATCTCGATTCGGCGACAACGGAACACCTTCATGTGGTTCTTCTTGAGGTGGCAGCTGTCTAGAGGATTGCCGGTGGTAGACTGCGGGCTGGCGACAGGTACGGCTTCGTTGCCCCGCGCGCATTAAGTACGCGCCGCGGGTTTATTAAACAATCCGCAGCTCAAGGCTTCGTTCCGGATTCCATCGTGATCGTGGCGTCTTACAGCCGAGCGTCGTATACAGGCTTGGCAAATCACAGCAAGAGGCTTAACTAGCTCTGCACTAAAGGCAAACAGTTCCAGAACAACTCTGGAACCGTCTATCGCATGTCTAAGAAAAATTACCGAGATGATAGAATAAACGACTTAACCATTCTGACATCCCAAATTCTTTCAAAATTATTAAATGCCATCCTTAAAATGACAAAATTATTATACCGAACCATTCAGAAAAATAAAAAAAGAATAACATGAATTATAAAGGACTACCAATAAAATCCAATTAAGAACCGTGAATAGAAAAAAAAAATTAAAATAAGGTATTATCAATTAAAATTTAAAACAAACCACGTCTGCTAAATTAAGAGCGAAAATGACTGAACTGCGAACATCATAACGAAACAAAATGACTTTCCAAAATTAAAAGCCAAAATCCCGAGTTAGAAATAAATTATTAAATCATTACCTAAGTCCCAAAATAAAAGTCTTGCGTATGACCAAAAAAAAGAATTGTAAACCTAACCCGAAAATGACAATAAACTGCCTAGGAATGATCTGGTCAATAGTCCCAACCAAGATAACGTAATTAAAAATTCCTCAAATCCATTAAAAAGTTACTCTTACTACCTAATGGATGACAACAGAAAAAGGGAGCTTCCCCGAACTTCTTAACAAAAAATAAGACAAACAAATAGCTTCGCAAAAATATACTCTCTATTTGCACCGCATATTTCAATGATGAGGAGATATTCGTGTGTGCATATTATAGCAAGAATGTGGAACGGCAAAATAATTAATATGCAGAAAAAATACAATTGTTCCTTATTAAGACAGTTATGTGTAACGAATAGTTATAAAACCCCTGTTTATCTTCGCAGGCGCAAATTCGAAATGAATGCTCAAATGGTCGTTACAGACAAACTGAGTCGCGGAGAGGTGGGAAAGCTAAGTGAAGACCGGAGTTGGAAATTATTGCTTAAATGTTTATTAAAGACTGGAGGTATAAATACAGATGCGGTTTGAAATATTATTTCAGTGCAAGCCACGATGGAGAACTTTAACCCACGGTTCGTGTACGCCAGTGTAATCTTTTGCTATAAAAATGGTTGTTTCGGTTCGACGATAATACTCCATTCCAAATCCAGCTGTGTGGTGAGGAAGAGCATTGGAGATTTTTACTAATTAGTCCGGAATATAAATAGGAAGAAGTCGATGACTGCAATGGATGCAACTGTGCTGTGTATAATTTACGACTAGCTACAATATTGCCATGCATTATAAATGGATGCAACTGTGCTGTGTATAATTTACGACTAGCTACAATATTGCCATGCATTATAAATGGATGCAACTGTGCTGTGTATAATTTACGACTAGCTACAATAGTGCCATGCATTATAAATTAATTCGTGTGATGCTCTAGATAAGCACATCACAAAACATATATAATATATGCAAATAAAATACATTTTGCGAAGAGAATATTGCTCCGTTCCTATAGCCTGGACAGAATAGTACGATACTACGCAACTCATCACATAATTTCCCAGAGAAAACAGGTGTTTATTATCGCATTATGGTATGTGGGATTGCAGACTGCGGCACAGCAAACCTACTGACTTTAGTTTAGAATAATTTGACGATGGCTGCCAGCATGTACGTTTTTATTTAAGATTATGGGTGAGGATAATATTTATGTGTATACGGTTTCATGAAAAATGAATTTGATTACAGCATCACAGTTTAAATTGTTTTAATTTCCATATATGACTTTTGGAATGAAAAATATTAAGGCGAGTGTTTTGAAAGTTTGGAATATGTGTAGTTTCTAGACAAAGTTCACCTCACAAACTTTTCTTGTGTACAGTTTAGGATGGCAGAGGAAAATTATGAAATTACATTTTCATGTATTTGTACTGAAATGCCACATTATAAAATTAACGTTGGCAAGTTAACGAAATGCTTCTTAGATTGAAAACTAATTCGTTATTGCTTGCAAAAAAAATTTGTGTCAGACGCGAGGTGGCATTCATATAGTAAGGATGACGTACTTCCATACTTCCAACACATACATTTCTGATACTCCTAGAAAATCTAGTCTGGACTATTCTTAATCGCCCAGTTGAGTGTTGAGAGGGTTTGCCAATAGTTGAAATTAAATGTTCCATTTTTAAATAATGCATTTCCCGTTAGTAAATGCAAAGACTCATGAATTAATACAGTGTCAAGAATTAAATAAATGTAATGTGTTTCATATAAGTCCTAGTACGTCTTTCTGGCGACTGTGGAAAAAGTATATTCATACTGTCAAGAAACGTTTCGAGATTTAGTAGAAAATATAATCGTGCATTCTCACGACTGCACTAGTAAAAATGTAGGTGATAAAAATTACGTTGATGACAAGTCTAAACCTGGTCATAAAAAACATATGTAATTTAAAACTTTTCTAGGGCAGAATTTTAAGTAATTGTAAATAATGTATTGAATAAATATTTTGTAACATTGCAAACACACGGTAAATAATTGGCAATGTCTACTGTTAAATGTGTAAAGCACTCTGTAAGCTTTTGTGTAAGTCAAATGTTTGAGTGTCAAAGTGTAGTGCACTCTGTAAGCATTTTTCGTGATATGTATGTTGCAATTGTTATGCCATTGTGTAGTCAACATGTGTATTGTTCAAGTGTAATGTATTGTAATAATTGTATAATTATTTAAGAGAATACGTAAAAATGTGAATTTGTAAAACTGTGGTAACTTATTTTATATAATAAATATCTAGCAAACTTAATATTTATGTGATTCTATGGCTTACAATTTCCTCAACACTTGCATGATGTGTATATTTTATGAAAATTTTTAGGTCATACTGGAATTATACATGAATTGTAACACAAACACGTGATCTAAAAATGATCTACATTTAAAACTGTAAATTTACTAATACACTTACATTATATTTGACTTACAACATGGGATCTACATGTGATATACACGTAATCTACATTAAAAATTAAATGTTAATACTGTAAAGTACTAACACGATGTTACAACTGGTTCACAACATAATATTTTTAACACAAAAACGTGACCTACATTTAAACCGTTTGGATACGATCACATGATATTCATGCGAATAACACATAATTTTTACATTTGAAATGTATCTTTCAGTAAGTGATATGTGAGTCACACGTGATTTAATAATTTAAAAAATACGTTGTAGTATATAAGAAAATTGTTTCAAACGAATTTAGCAATGTATTGTATGTGTGTGTTACCATGAAACATCCCTGGTGGGAATTCGAACCACTTCAGGGTAGATGTGAATAGTTAGCATGTATGTTTGGTGTTACAAGAGCGTGGTGGTTAATAGGGAAATGTGAATAATCGTTTGGTACAAACACAAAGACACGTTCCTTTGTTTTTATTTTTACAGTTGTTTTACTGTTGTTTCACGATACTATAATTTTTTTCAGGAATCAGTTCATATGTTTATAATTTCGTTTTCTCTTTTGTTTCAGATAGTGGCTTTGACAGTTGGAATAGGTGAGTAGGAAATATTTAGTATGGCAGGGCCCTCAATGAGTAAACATTAGCGCATTAGCTTCACGTCAGAATTTTATTCTGATACCACCGTATCATGTTTCTGTTCAAGATCCAGCTCCCCAAAGCAGGATGTTTGTTCATAGACAGTCTTGCCATACATCCTTTTGTATATTGCATTTAATCGGCGACTCGTGGATACACGGACAACTCATGATGATCACGTAGATTCCGATTCCGACTTTGCAAACTTTTTCGCGAGATGCAAGGCATCTATTTTGGACGTAACATCAGCTACACAAAAACCATTCAAAATTAACGTCTCAATGGCGGTAAAGTATCTTAAAAATAATGTGGCAGACGAAATGGTTACAGATACATTTTACTTTTGGACTAAAGCCATCCCCATTCTCCATTCATCCGATGTTGGCGAAATTTACAATAAAGATATTGTTCCTCAACTCCCTACAAACTTTAGTGAGTTTTCTGGTAGGGGCAGCAGGTGGGGAATAAAACTGATATTGCAGATGGAAATTCACATTTCGCAATACAGGCCATTCACTCAAAACACAGGTCACTAACAGAAAACGACCTACTTTCGTTGCCAAAAGGAAAGCTTGTATCAATGTGCAGTGCTTGGTAGACAAGTGTTTCCTATATGCAGTAGTAGTGAATTTATTTCCTTCCACAACTCATGTTTATAGATCTTTTTTATATCCAAAACCTCACAAGGTTCTGAATATGCAAGGATTGTCGACTCCTGTGTTGTTAAATTAAATCAAACAATTTGAGGAGCTCAACAGTATTTATATTAATGTTTATTCAGTTGTAAACAAAAATTGGAATATTGTATTCCTTCCTTGCTGTCGTTTTACAACAGCAAGGAAGGAATGGCGATACCCATCAAGATTTCTCCTTGCGTCATGAGTGCCATGTAAATATGGTGGCCATTCGTGTTAATGGCAGTACTGCCCCCTTAAACATTGCATTAATTAATGATTTTACATTTTTAGAGTTCACAGTTAGTTGACTTAACACAATAACAACATAATTTTTGTTTTGCGATCATTGTCTCCAATACTTTTGAAATTGAGAAGAAATTCGCAAATCACACTGAAATATGCCTTCAAACAGGATGCTGTGAGGTGTACTTTCCCAACTGAGAGCAAAAATACCTTGAATTTAAGAATTTGGCCAATCAGCAAAGAAGGGGTTTTGTAGCATACTATATGACACTGACGCTTATCTAAAACCCATGTCCACTTGTTTACCACATAATGACACCAGCAGTGCCAAAACCATCAACAAATGTGTACCATATGCTTGTAGCATTCTGTTTGTGTGCGCTTACGATACCAGTTTATCCCATTACGACGAGTTTGTTGGTGAAAATTGCATGTACGGTAAGGTTGATAAATTAGATGAATGGACAAAGTGGGTTAAAGACATGTACAGCATAACTAATCCATTGAAGCCAGTGGCAATAGCTGAGAGAGGTATACTTTTGGCTCATACTAGTTGCCATATACATAATAAACCACTCTGCAAGGTGTTTGTGGTTGACCATGATCATTTCACAAGGCAAATCAGAGGCCATGCACACTATCATTTTTATTTGTTGTAAAGACTTAAGAAAAATCAACTTGTAGATGAATTTTATAATCTGCAGAATTACGTTGCCCACTTTCTTATGATGCCTTTGACTCTGAGACATGTCACACAGCCCATTGGAACTGTGGTAATAGATAATCGGGGTGATATCGAGGTTCTTGGAATGACTTTGAAAAATTGCAAATCCATTACCAATGTAATTCCCTATGTGAGAGATTTGCAATACATTCATTTGAATAACATAAATTTTTTCAATTCATTAGTGCATCTCTGGAGACATTGCAGATTATTTGTATCCTGCGCAGTTGAGTATCACCCGCTCACAGTTCTCAGATGACTCACAATTTATTTGGCACAAGGAAAGGGAGTATTTCCTTATAACTTGCTTACATCGATGGCATGCCTGAACGCTAAGTCACTCCTGCCCAAGAAAGCATTTCATAATGTAATGAAAGGCACAGGCACTAGAGATTCAGATTACACTTATGCTCAGTCTTCACGGAATATGTATATTTGTCAAAATTTACTGGCGTAAGCAATTTAATATTTATGTGTAGAAGCGTGTTTGTTGGCAGATCTATTTGAGTATTTTAGGACCGTATGTTTTGCAGGTTACATTCTGGACCCCACAATGTACGTCACAGCACCAGCCCTCTTGTTGGATGCTTTAAGGGTTAAAAAAGGTGTGTGGCTGGAGTTGTTGACTGACACAGATATGTATATTTTTATAGAGTGTGGAGAGACATGTTTTTTTCGTTCAAGTGCATTTGTCTTTTCTGAATGACGGTCACGATGCCATAGTTAATCTGACTCTTGCCCTAGTGTCTGGCATACCACCGAATTACAAAACTGAGAAAATCCTTTCGAAAAATTGTGCCATGGAAGAATTATGTTATACATGTGGATACACTGAAACACTACTTGAAGTATAGAGCCAAACCGAGCTTTAAGCAGAAGTCATGGAGGTATCTGTACATTACATTCAATATTGAGAAATGTGCTCAGGTTGCAAACAAATTCGAGAAATGGTTTCTTAGACTAATGAATAACTCAGTATATGGTAAATCTTTGAAGAATGTCAACCCAAACAGGTCATCTTTGTTGTATTTCAGTATGGCACGATTTACAGCATCGCCGAATTGTTTGGGTGACCTACTTTCAAAGCATAACAAATCATCGATGAAAATCTAGACGTTATAGAACGTTATGTTAAACAGATTTCTGTACCCTAGTGATGCGATTTTAGACCTTTCACAATTATATCTTTGTGACTTTAACTATAATTACATGAAACAGAAATTCCATCAGCCTGCTTTGCATCTCCTATATGGCGATATTGATTCTCTCATTTATGAAATTCACTGCCATGATATATATACACATATATATATATATATATATATATATATATAAGTATTTCCCCTGATTTCGCTGCACGATTTGATACCTCACACAATGCGCTAGATAACTCACAATAATTCCCATTGGTGAACAAAGGCTTTACAGAAGTAATGAAGGATGAATACACTGGACACATCATCACACATTTTAAAGGTTTTCACCCTAAAATTTATTCAGAGATTTCTTTGAATGAACAGTTTTTGCATAAATAAAAAAAGCATAAAGTCTAATGTGTTACAATCACACCTATGCAAGGACTATCTAGAATGCCTCACTCAGAATTCATGGGCTATAATGGGACCTTGTCTCACTTCTGTTGATGTGTCCTTGAGATCTTCACGGAACATATAACAAATGTCGCATTGTCAAACACTGGCGATAAATGCTACATCATGCAAGACAATGTGTCGACTATGCTTTAGGGGCACTATAAGATCACTAGTTAAATTTTTAACGACTTGCCAAAAACTGCTATTTACATCAACTGCCAATCTACCACAAACATATGTAAGAAACCTCAGCCATAACTACAACTGCTTCAATCACACCACCACCTCTACTAATCACTTCAGCAATTGCCATCTTCTGCGAGGGCCTATCCACCATTTAACTTCAATGTAAGTAATACCACCCACCGGTTTCGAAAGGAAGGCCATCCCACTGCCAGGCCACATGTCATCGACCAGATGCAAGACCAGTTTTTCCTGGATCGCAACAAGAGATTCGCTATCATCATTCACCAGCTAGGCCAGTGATTCTGATTCATGAGCGAGGACAGTTTTCCTGTCTCACCTTTCAATGGAGAATTACTACTGCTAGGGATGGGCCTCCAGTTCGCAGAATGGTCTCTCCCATCAAAGCAGAGAAATTTCCCGAATTTTATGCTAAAGACCTGTAAATGGAAGAAATGGAATGTATATAATTTATGTACATATATGAATATGTGAATATAAAGACTGAACCAGATTTTTTGGGAGTAATATGTTTTGTGATTAATGGAACACATATATGCTATAGATATTAAAAAATGTTTTAATATGTATTGTGTTTATTATTTATTTGCAATACCTTACCTTCAACCGGGGGATTACATGTAAAATTCTGGCTAATATTAACACAAAGTGTTCGGGATAAGTCATTACAAAAAAGTCTTATTATATGATAATAGTAATAACTAATAGAATTTAAATAAAAATATATAAACCAAATATATATATTTTTATCTTGAAAACATGAATTTATCCTAATCCAAATTGGCAGTAGGGATAGAACCCTTTGAAATGATTATTGGTATTCATTTGAGAACTAGATATCTCACAGAGAGGACAAGTATGTGATTATGCAGGGTGTAAATTAAATTTATGCTAATCATGAAAGTGCGCAGATTTGCACAAGTGTGTACTTAGTAGATACCCATTGAGCTATTATATAATTCATTACACAATATACGTATATAATCTGTTTGCACATAAAAAAACCCTCCCCTATGCAACTGCATTTCCCTTTCCCAACCTCCTCACTAGGCTTTCGACACCTTCACATCTCAGTCTCTCTTCAGCATATGAATAATAAACACCTCATCTCTCTTCAGCAGGTGACGAGTCAACATGTGTTATGAATAATAAACACCTCATCTCTCTTCAGCAGGTGACGAGTCAACATGTGTTATGAATAATAAACACCTCATCTCTCTTCAGCAGGTGACGAGTCAACATGTGTTATGAATAATAAACACCTCATCTCTCTTCAGCAGGTGACGAGTCAACATGTGTTATGAATAATAAACACCTCATCTCTCTTCAGCAGGTGACGAGTCAACATGTGTTATGAATAATAAACACCTCATCTCTCTTCAGCAGGTGACGAGTCAACATGTGTTATGAATAATAAACACCTCATCTCTCTTCAGCAGGTGACGAGTCAACATGTGTTATGAATAATAAACACCTCATCTCTCTTCAGCAGGTGACGAGTCAACATGTGTTATGAATAATAAACACCTCGTCTCTCTTCAGCAGGTGACGAGTCAACATGTGTTATGAATAATAAACACCTCGTCTCTCTTCAGCAGGTGACGAGTCAACATGTGTTATGAATAATAAACACCTCGTCTCTCTTCAGCAGGTGACGAGTCAACATGTGTTATGAATAATAAACACCTCGTCTCTCTTCAGCAGGTGACGAGTCAACATGTGTTATGAATAATAAACACCTCATCTCTCTTCAGCAGGTGACGAGTCAACATGTGTTATGAATAATAAACACCTCATCTCTCTTCAGCAGGTGACGAGTCAACATGTGTTATGAATAATAAACACCTCATCTCTCTTCAGCAGGTGACGAGTCAACATGTGTTATGAATAATAAACACCTCATCTCTCTTCAGCAGGTGACGAGTCAACATGTGTTATGTAATTATGCAAGTGCACAAATACAAAAAAAAATCCTTAAGTACCCCATATGGGAATCGAAAACAATACAATCCCACCCAACGGTCGTCAGAGTTCCGTCCTGGCAGCAGTTCATCCGACGGCAGCCTAACAACCAACCTAATTGGAACACCGGCGAATACGAAGTCCCCAAATGTCATTTGAGCGGTTTTTTGAATTTTTCGTTCACTCCTCAGCTAACAGCCAATCATAGCACATCTGTCATGGAATGGGGGAAGGGGTAGTGGTTGGAGGTGTAACCCGACAGCAATGGAGTGGTAACCTTCGACCAATCACAACACACCTTACGGGAGAGAGTGAAGGAAGGGGAAGGGGTGTTATACTTTTGCCAAACACAACACAGTGGTTGGAAGAGGCGGGGTGGAGGGGGAAATTACACTGACGAATTTTATGAAATTGCTTTTGTGTCACTCTTGCCCCAGTGGTCTAGAACAAACTATGTCCCTCTACTCTTCTGTAAAGGGCTCCCCAACCATCTGATGATCGGCGGTAATGTAGCATGTAATCCCAGAGTCGAGCTGCGTTATCAACGAAGAGAGCTGGCCTTTCCAAGTGAATGGCATTGTAAGAATACTGTGGAGCATCGTGTTCAAATACTTATTTCGATAAATTATTAATAATTGGCTATGGACTAAAAGCAAATATTCAAGAAGAAAATCTGTGGAATGTAAAACACAGGATTTAATGATCAGTTACAATACAGATCTCCCAAGGTCATCACAGCGTTTGTTGTGTACTCCCATTGTAAATGCAGCCATGTGAAGAGAGAGTGTCACTAGCAGCTGATCGTTGCAAAAATTTTGCAAAAATACCTTTAGTTTTTCTACACCACAAGATTTATTATAACGTAATATTATTCACAAGTGTCGTTATAAATTCATACCTAATGAACAAGCTTCTGCATGGAATACCGTAGGCGCCTCTTTTCTGAATATGTAGTACATGAAAACATAAATTTCTCTAATTAATCACAGCAAAACATCAATTCTAAAAGTCAAGCAAGCCATTCTTTTTTGCAAAATGGAATTCGTATTGAATTTGACATAATCCATATTTTATATACCTGAATTTAACTTTTTTCGTTTCCTATATATATATATATATATATATATTTATATATATTCTAAACCAAGTTGTTGTGGAAGCTTGGAAAGGTTAAATCTTACATAAAAATATTTGTGACATTTCGCAGAGGGCCGGAAAAGATTTTGGTAGTTATAAAACAAAGATATCACATCTACTATAACATTATAATTTTACACCTATGTAGTAGGCTTAAATGCAGCAGAAATGTTATATGAACTGAGGTTGAATTAATATTTTGTTTAAAAGTGAGCTGAGCGCAGATAATTTGGTAAATCGTTCAATGCATTAGAAAGAAAATATTCATAACTAAATTAGAACATATTTTTCCTCCTCCGGACATTTTTCTTAATGGATGGTTAGGTAAATATTGTAAAGGAGTCAATCTCAACTGTGTATTTTTACATTTGGTAACTGAGTAGTATCAACTGGTTTTTACATTTACCGAAAAATTCTTTAGTTCAACATACATAAAAAATATCGTGAAGTGTTTCTCGTGAACCGGCAGGTTCGGAAATAATTCACAGGAATACCCCACTTTGTGTCGCACCTACCACCGGGTGAGAGGGTGGGGGAGCTGTTGTTAGCGTACTATACTACGTCACAGCGTACCAAAGCCACAGGGTACTCAACCATTCAGAAGTAAAACAGCTCCATTTACCATGAGCTACAGTCGCACACATGGCATGGCATCACTGGCCAACAACATGCCGGGATGTCGTTTACCAATAAGCGCCTGGAAACCGCTGGCTTAAAGTAGGCTATGAGACACAAGATCCGTTCACAGAGACTTCCGCAACCAATCCCAGAGTGGGTACGCCCACATCAAAAGAACCAGCGTTCCATCTCGCCTCTGTGCTGTACTTGCGAAGTGTGATGAAGGCTTGTTGCTGATTCGTATAGTGTGGCGCAGGCTTGTCGCTGACATGTGTAGCATGGTGCAGGCTTGTTGCTTACTTATGTAGTGTGGTGCAGGTTTGTTGCTGACTCGTGTAGTGAGGTGCAGCCTTGCTGTTGACTTCTGTAATGTGGTGCAGGCTTGTTGCTGACATATGTAGTGTGGTGCAGTCTTGTTGCTTACTTGTGTAGTGTGGTGCAGGTTTGTTGCTGACTCGTGTAGTGTGGTGCAGGTTTGTTGCTGACTCGTGTAGTTGCTGTTGACTTCTGTAATGTGGCGCAGGCTTGTTGCTGACATGTGTAGTGTGGTGTAGTCTTGTTGCTTACTTGTTGAGTGTGGCAAAGGCTTGTTGCTTACTTGTGTAGTGTGGTGCACGCTTGCTGCTGACTTATCTAGTGTGGTGCAGGCTTGTTGCTGACTTGTGTATTGTGATTCAGGCTTGTTGCTGACTTCCGTAATGTGGCGCAGGCTTGTTGCTGACATGTGAAGTGTGGTGGAGTCTTGTTGCTTACTTGTTGAGTGTGGTAAAGGCTTGTTGATGAAATGTGTAGTGTGATGCAGGCCTGTTGCTTACCACTTAAGTGTGGTGCAGGTTTGTTTTCTGAAATGTGTAGTGTGATGCAGGCCTGTTGCTTACTATTTAAGTGTGGTGCAGGTTTGTTTTCTGAAATGTGTAGTGTGGTGTATTCTTGTTGCTGACTCCGACGCACACCAAACCAGCAGAAAATACGTGATAAGAAAGAATTCCTAGATTAATTTATACATTTTGTTTTATGTGTTCGCAAAGCAGTGGTTGTTAGTGTTACAACTAAACTTCCTGCCAAAGTAGTATGATATGGGTGTTCAAAATTAAATGTGCCGTAAAATGATCTGTATCCAAATAATATGCAACTTTAAACCTTGTGAGTTCTTTTCACGTCATATCCCCATTCTTTCTCCGTGCTTTCCATATGTGCTTGATATTAATTCCGAAAGCTTATAGAAATATTGCATGGCATTTTTAAATAGTTTTTTTCAATAAATCTGACGACATTATATTTTGTAATTCGTGTGTCTAGAGCCGGTAATAGGAGGAAATTTAACTTTTAAAAATTCGGGGTCAGAGGCAGGCCAACCTGCTGCTATCTGTTGAGTAATGTGCTCGGCTCACTACACAATGCTTTTCCATGTCATGCGCGCCATTGTACCTTTCTTTCCTGAACCATTAACAACCATAAAAAAATGCTTTAGCGTGGATAATAAACAATTTATTAACATATACCAATAGTTAAATTTTTTGTTATCTCTGCATAATTTTTAAAGTAACATAAAATTTGTGTACAGCGATTTTGATTACTAGTAATTTATATTGGGCCAGTAATCATCTGTCTACATCAATTACACATAATGTTTTATCTCCCACAAACACATTTCCTAGTTTTCATGTTGTTACTATATTGTATTATTAAATTGAAGAAAATGGGACACGTTAGTACTTCTTAAACAAATAAAAAGTTATTCCATGCCACGTATTTCCAACTCGAACTGTATGGTATCAGTAATAGCAGAATTACTGCTTTGCTATAGCCATTGGTAAGTTATTAGCGAATAAAAGTGCGTTGTCAAGCAAGTTCACCGAATTACTTTTAGTTCCAGGTATATTAGCTGAGACGTCCAAAGTGTAATAAGAACTACAAACACCATCTCGTAAATGTTAACCCGAATTCGCTGTCTCGGAAAAATGAACGAGAGAGAAAATATTTCACTTTTTTTAAAGATGTTTATTTTTAATTTTATAACCTACGATTTTTTTTACAGATATTTCAGTTTAAAATAGCTTAAAATATGTTTAGCATTACAATACTATGGCAAGAGGATTAGCTGAGAGTGTGTTGATAAAATATACAGCTTCCACTTGACGCACGAGCTGATGGCGAAAGGACACATAAACGAAAAGTAAACTACTTTGATCGAACTGTCAAAATCTAGCCCAGTGAGATGAAACTGAGAGTAGAGAAACGTAAATGCCAACTTGTTGGATGGGGGCAAACACAGCTAATGGTGGCCAGCTGTACAAGTATGACGTGTTCGGGTTGTGAATGACATTCCTACACTAGCGTGCTGTGAGCGAGCAGGATGTTATTTATAGCGGTATATATCGCATGTGCGTGCCTCCCCCCCCCCCCAACAACAAGCTGCAGTGACCCAACCTCCTCAAAGTTGCCTCCTGCGCTAACTCTGTGACACGCTGCTATATTCTTACGACCTACAGCTGCGAGACCCGCTATTAAGAGCAAAGTGGTTGACATATAGTGCGGATTTCCGAACTCGTTTAATATTGGTGGCTCTGAAAAGTGGAAAGGGAAAGGTGGTTTTAATACCCTGCACTTGAAATAGAAGAAAACAATTTCCTGTGGGAGGCACCATTCATTGTTTGGACCAATTCCCCTTGTCTCACAAACACTCACTGCTTGTAACATAATAAAATAATAACAACATTTTAATGGCTCCGATTACAACTATGTACAGTCACGAACAAAAAATTGGTTCCTTACAAAGCCGAAACAATGTATTGATTTGTGGCTGAAAGGAACAACTAACACACTTGACTTAGTCATTAATGCGCTTATAAAAATGGGAGAAATTTTTATGCTGAAAAATAAATACTATGTGCGAATGCTCAGTTTCCCAATATAAATTATCAATATACTGTAAGCAATATTTAATGACGAAAGTTTCCTCAATATCCAAAAAAGAATAGTGTAGTATGGTCACGAATATTGCCTTTCTATTCCCGCCAGTAAAATTGTGGGTTGCATGTGGACTAAGTTGTTTTTATGTTTGCACAGTTACAATTCTGTCTACAACTGAACATACTGTATTGTTTAATTTTGTGGTGCATCTTCACTGCAACGCCCTGATATGGCGTGTTAATGTATGTACGTAATGACGGAAAAGAATAAAAGGGTACATATTTGTTTCCTGAGTTACTCTCTTTCGATCCAGAACATTGAAAGGTAGTGCGCCCAGGATGCTTATGAGAGTGCTGTGTAGTAATAAGGGTTTGAGACGTAGTTGGAAATAAGCATTCGGTGAGTTTGATGTGGCCGGAAGTATGGCGTCAGTTACCTCCGTGTATGTGAAACCATTCGACGGTAATAGAAATTTCTCAAAGCGGCTTGTGCGATTGAAAACATGTCTGGAGAGACATGGAGTGCTTGAACTATGGATTGGGTTAAATCAGCTGATGAAAAGAAAACAGCGGAGGAAGTTACTATGTTGTCAAAAGATGCTCATGCGAGAGACAAAGTAATCCAGTCTGTTTCGGATAATGTTCTCGACATTATTATGGAGAAGACTTCAGCGAATTATATGATAGGCACACAGAAAGTAACATAAAAACTAGGATTAGCTTCAAGAGTTGATCTCCAGAAACTAGGATTAGCTTCAAGAGTTGATCTCCAGAAAAAGTGGATGAACCTAACCACGGTAGAGGTGTCTAATATATAAGAATTTTTCGTCACCTTCGAAGGAATTCTAACTAATTAAAACAAGCAGGATGTAAATTGTCAGAAGATGAGGTGACTGTTCAGTTATTCTCAGCTATGTCAGCTTCGTTAAAACGTGGCATTACATCCATCGATATATTATGAGGCCCTGAGGACCTCAAATATACAAATTCCAAACATACTTAAAGAAAACCAAGCATGCTTAAAAACAACGTGATATAAGGAAATATGCATATAGTATGCATAAGCGTGGTCTATGAAGCAGAATCTATACTACCAAAAACTGCATTAAAATGTATAAGTTTAAAATTACAGCACCAAATTCAAACAGAAAAATTTTCATATTGATTTATAATATAGTATAATTTTTTTTTTCCTTTGGAGAAACATTACACAAACCCAAAATGGCCCTAAAAATATTCCGTTTACAACTTTTAAGAAATCTGATAGCTTACAATAATATTTCAGAAAAAAACGATATGTGTCTATAAAAAAGTATTGTCCCACCAGGACTCTTTTAAGTATTTTTTTCTTTTTTTTTTTCTCACCAAATATTTCACAAATATTACCCCTATAGTGCAACCCAAGTGTTGAGCCAAAAAGGATTCCAAGATGAAAATTTACGAAAATTATCAAAAAAGGTAAATTATGATATACTGTAGTTCCATCCATAACTTTCCCTGGCCATAACATTGACAGACACTTAAAATTTTATGTTTGTCTTTGTACAACAAACGCAAAATTTGTCTCCCAAACCTACGATTTTCCATGGCCATTAAAATGTATTTCTAAGGTAAATTTATATTACTTGAGTTACACAATTCATTATTCAAACATGTTAATCCACCACTATTTTCAAATTAAAACTGAAAAAATCTATGGCTTCTAAGCCCTGGCAGAGGTCATTTAATCTTTCCAAACAGCACGTTTTCAAAACGGTGCTCGAAACAAGATCATGAATAAAGCTGTCCAATCACCCCAAAAATGGCAGGGAACTGATAACATACAGAGTATCATTTTCAGGAAAATTTAAATTATTTTTGACAAGAAAAATTCAAGGTACCTCCTCTCAGATTTACTGATATATCTTATTAAAAAATTGGAAGCAATTCCTTATTATATTGTGCAAATATAATTTTTCTGCTCAATTTATCCAAAAATATCCTGACTGTAATTTAAAAATTAGAGTGTCAAAATGAAGTTCCTGCTTCTCCTTTAGGGTTTTACAAACCGAAATACCTGACCTGTTATCTGGGGAGACTTCCCTCGCAGCCAAGCGTCTGATCCCGATACCAGGCTTTACCATCGATTATATACTAAAATCGAGCATTGCTCGCTATGGGGATAGCTACAATCATCCACCAATACTGAGCTACTGTCGAAAAAAACAGACTCTCAATTACACCCTAACGTGAATTCTGTATATAATTCACAAATAGTAAAGTAGAGTTCTATGCATTATCTGTGACGTCATCTCCGATATATTTGAAATTAGTCATTCATATTTGCGCGGGCCAGGCCCGTCCTTCCGGTGTGCTATGAAGAAGGAACACTGCTTAACTCTGGTGGTAGCTGGCGTCAACTCCAGCGCGGTGAACAGCAGACGCCAATGTACTAGCAAATGCTCGGGGGCTGTGACGCGACCCGTCCTAGTTCAACCAAGAAATATAATTTGTGTGGTATTTACACTACTACGAGTCTTACATCTAACAACGTGGGCTTTCTTCAATACAAATGTAAGTGTTTATAGATGTTAAAAGTAAGTTTTTTAGTGCAATTGTCCATTTTTTCTGTAGTTCAATTTAACACACACATTCCGATTAATACTTTTCCATGGCGACAAGTGTAAACGGTATTGCGTAGAGAATAGGCCAGGGAAGGAGAAACAAACTGTATGTGCATTTATAAGCGTATTTTTCTGAATTGTTTTCTAAAGACCCATCCTTAATTACGGTGGATTTTGTAAAAAGTAAGTTACTTGTAGAGGATAGAAGAATAATGCAAGCAGAATAAAATGTGAGTGAACAACCCTCCCACGAATTTCCAGTTTTCAAAGAAAGGACATTCCTGAAATATCAGGATGGGAAAAAATTCCAAGAGAGCTGTAACAAAATTCAGGTTCCAGATATTAATGGAGAGTGCTACAACTGGGCTGGTAGGGGACACGAACGATACCAGTGTCTGAGCGCCAGTGAGAGTCAAGCGACTAAAACTCAGGACGCAGACTAACACTACGATATAGCCTTCTTAACGAATGTAAACAACAGCGAGGAATGTAATCATGTCTCTAGTTACTGCATTAGGGTTATATCATTCGAGGTGGACAGTGGTGCAACGAATCACTTGGTTAAAAATAAGTATTTTCAATATGTTTCTGTTCGAGTTGAAGTATAAAATATAATAAGTGTTGCTAAAGCTGGGGAAACACTTTTTTTATACATGTAAAGGTAAACCATATCTTCAAAGTAAGTAAGGAATTAATATAACTCCCTTAAACATCATGTCGAGTGACCAATTGTCACTAAATTTACTATCTGTGAAGAAGATGGAAGAGGGTGGACTAAGTGAGAAATTTATAAGTCATTGTGTAACACTATACAGAAACAGGACTGTTGTCATGTCTGGATGTTTATAAAAAGGCCCATATGTTAGTCCCGGAGAGGAGTTATCATGACTGCCTCAGTGATGTGAGGAGATGTCATCACAAAGATATGCTGCCAGTATCAATAATAAAAATGACTCACAGATGTATAGTATGAGAGAGAAGTTATCATGACTGACCCAGCGAAGTTAGAAGACCTTTTCGCACAAAGATGTCTAGCGAATATCAGTAATAACATATGAATCAAAGATGTATAGTCTCGGAGAGAATTTATAGTGACTGACGAAGGGAAGTGAGAAGACACCTTCTCGAAAATATGTGAAGCCTGTATCAATAATAACAAATTGACCACAGATGTATAGTCTCGTAGAGAATATATCGTCACTGACCTAGTGAAGAGAAGAGACGCCTATTCACAAAAATGTGCAGGCAGTATCAATAATAACAAACGAATTACAGACGTATAGTCTCGGAGAGAGGGTATCGTAACTAACCTTACGAAATGAGAAAAGAAATTCTCACAAAAATGTGGAGCCAATTATATAATAACAAATGAATCACAAATGTGTAATCTCGGAGAAAAGTTATCGTGTCTGAATCTTTGGGGTGAGAACAAACCTTCTCACAAATATGTGAAGCCAGTTTCAATAATAACAAATGTATCACAGATGTCCTGTCTCGGTGAGACGTTATAATGACTGAACCAGTGCAGTAAGAGAATGCCCTTTCACAATGTTGTGCTGACTGTATGAATAAATGGAGTATAATCTAGGACAGTGGGTATCGTGACTGAAACGGAGAAGTGTTAAGACGCCTTCTCACAAAGATGTGCACACACTATCATAAGAAAAAATGAATCACAAATGTATAGTCTCGGAGAGAAGTTATCTTGACTGACCCACTGAAGTGGGAAGATGTCCTTTCAAAAAAAGTGAAGCCAGTATCAAGAGCAACAAATTAATCACAGATGTATAGTCTTGGATAGAAGCTACCGTATCTGACCCAGTGAAGTAAGACAATGCCTTATCACAATGGTGTGATGACAGTATCAATAATAAAAATGAATCACAGATGTTTAGTCTCAGAGAGATGTTATCGAGACTGACCCAGTGAAGTAAGAAAATGCCTTCTCACAATAATGTGCTGCCAGTAGCCATAATAACAAATGAATAACATATGTTTCGACTCGGAGAGAAGTTTTGTGACTGACCCAGTGAAGTAAGATAATTCCTTCTCACAATGATGTAATGCTAGTATCAATAATAACAAATGAATCACAGATGTATGTTCTCGAATAGAAGATATGTTCACTGATTCTGTAAATTGTGAAAAATTTTTTCACAAAATAATACTGCCAGTATCAATAATAACAAATGAATTACTGACATGTAGTCTCGGAGAGAAGTTATCGTGACTGCCCCAGTGAGGTGAGGATGTCTTCTCACAAATATGTTCTGTAAGTATCGATAGTAACAAATGAATCACAGAGGAATAACCTCGGAGAAAATTTATCTTGGCTGATCTTTTGAAGTAATAGGATGTCTTCTCATTAATATGTCTACATTATAAATAATAACAAATGAATCACATATGTATATTCTCTGAGAAAAGTTATTCTTATTTACCCAGCGATGTGAGAAGTTACCCTCTCACAAAGATGTGCAGCCGGTATCAATAATAACAAATGAATAACAGATGTATAGTCTCGGAGAGAAGTTATTGTGACTGACATAGTGAGGTGAGAAGATGTCCGCTCACAAAGATGTGAGGCGAGTATCATTAAAAACAAATTAATCACTGACTCACATTCTCGAAGAGAAGTTATGAAGACTAACAGAGATAAGTCAGAAAATGTCTTCTCACAAAGATGTGCTGCTAGTATCAACAATAAAAAAAGAATCTGAGTTGTACAGTCTTGGGGAGAAGTTTTCCTGGCTGACCCAGTAAAATGAGAGGACGCCTTCTCACAAAGATGTGCAGCGGGTATAAATAATAACAAATGAATCAGATATGTGTAGTCTCGGAGAGAAGTTATCGTGACTGACCCATTGAAGTTAGAAGCTGCCTTCGCACAATTTCGTGCTGCCAGAATCAATAATAACAAATAAATCAAATATTTATATTCTCGAAGATAAGTTATGGTGTCTGACCCACTAAAGTGAGACGACGCCTTCTCGCAAATATGTGCAGCCACTATCAATAATAACAAATTAATTACAGATGTTTAGTTTCGGAAAGAATTTATCGTGACTGTCCCCGAGAAGAAAGAAAATGCTTTCTCACAAACATGTGTTGCCAATATCAAAAATTACAAGTAAATCACAGATGTATAGTCACGGAGAGAATTTACACTGAATGAACCAACGAAGTGAGAATACACCTTCTCACAGATATGTGCAGCCAGTATCAATAATATCAAATGACTCACAAAGGTATAATCTCGGAGAACGTTATCGTGACTGACCCATCGAAGTGTGAAGATGCCTTCTCACAAAGATATGCAAACAGCATCAACAATAACAAAATTAATCACCTATGTATAATATGGGAGAGAAGTTATTGGTACTAACCCAATGAAGTGAGAAAAGGTCTTCTCACAAAGATGTGCATCCAGTATCATTAATAAAAAATTAATAACAGATGTACATTCTCGAAGACAATTTATCGAGACTAACACAGCAAAGTAAGATATTGTCTTCTCACAAAGACGTGTAGCTAGTATTAACAATA
Organism: Dryococelus australis; assembly: GCA_029891345.1. NCBI lineage: Eukaryota > Metazoa > Arthropoda > Insecta > Phasmatodea > Phasmatidae > Dryococelus > Dryococelus australis. Next base: position 127,086,079 of record CM057003.1, read on the forward strand.
AAAATTTAATCACAACTGTTTAGTCTCAGAGAGAAGTTATCATCACTAACCCAGCCAAGTAGGAAGACACCTTCTAATAAAGGTGTGCAGCAAGTTTTAATATTAACAAATGAATCACTAATATTTAGTAACGGAGATTATTTTTTGTGACTGACCCAGTGAAGTAAGAAAATACCTTCTCACAATGATGTGCTGGCAGTATCAATAATAACAAATGAATCACAGATGATTAGCCTCGCAGAGAAGTTATCGTGATAGACCCAGAGAAGTGAGAATATGTATTATCATAATGATATGGTGCTAGTATGAATAATATCAAATTAAACTGAAAGAAGTTATTGTGACTTACCAGAGATGTGAGAAGACATCTTCTCACAAAGATGTGCAGCGGGTATGAATAATAACAAAATTAATAACCTATGTATAGTCTCGGAGTGAGTTATCGTGACTGACCCAATTAAGTAAAATAACAACTTCTCACCAATATGTGCAGGCAATATCAATAACAACAAATGGATCAAAGATGTATATTCTCAGAGAGAATTTACCCTGATTGACCCAATGAAGTGAGAAGATGTCTTCTCACAGGGATATACTGCCGGTATCAATAATAACAAATGAATTAATGAAGTTTAGTCTCGGAGGGAAGTTATCGTGACTAAACCACTGATGTTAGAATCTGCCTTCGCACAAAAATTGTGCTGCCAGTATAAATATTAATAAATAAATGAAATTTTAATATTCTCGAAGAGAAGTTATCGCGTCTGACCCACTGAAGTGAGAAGACGCCTTCTCACAAATATGTGCAGTCATTATCAATAATAACAAATGAATTACAGATGTTTTGCATCGGAGAGAATATAACATGGCTGATCCAGTGAAGTAATAAAAAATGCCTTCTTACAAAGAAGTGCTGCAAGTATCTATAATAACGATTGAATAACACATGTATAGTCTAAGAAAAAAGATTTACTTCACTAACTCAGTGAAATGAGAAGACGATTCTTTCTCAAAGCGTGCAACCAATCAGTATATATAATAACATATGAATCTTATATGTATTGTCTCGGAAATAAGCTATCATGACTATAATAATTCTTCTAATCACTAAGATGTCTGCCAGTATATACAATAACAAATAAATCACTTATGTATTTTCTCTGATAGAAGTTATCCTGACTGAATCAGCGAAGTGAGAAGATTCCTTCTCACAAAGGAGTGCTGACAATATCAATAATAACAAATAAAACACAGATCTAGAGTCTCGGAGAGTAGTTATAGTGACTTACCCAGTGAAGTGAGAAGACTCCTGTCACAAAGATGTGCTGCCACTATTAATAGCAACAAATGAGAAATAGAAGTATAATCTCAGAGAGTAGGTATCGTGACTGACCCACCGAAGTGAGAAGGCTCTTCCTCACAAAGACGTGCGCCATTATCAATAATAATAAATTAATCACACATGTTTAGTCTCTGAGAGAATTTATCATGACTGACCCAGCGAAGTGAGAAGACGCCATCTCACATAGATGTGCAGCCACTATCAAAAAAACTAAATGAAATTATGTTTAGTCTCGAAGAAAAGTTATCATGATTGACCCACTGAAGTAAGAAGATGTCTTCTCACAAAGATGTGCTGCAAGTATCAATAATAACAAATGAATCACAGATGTATAATAGCGGAGATAAGTTATCATGACTGACCCAGCGAAGTGAAAATGCCCTTTCTCACCACGATGTCCAACGACTATCAGTAACAACAATTTAATAAAAGATGTATAGTCTCGGAGGGAATTTACTGTGACTGTCCCAGTGAAGTAAGAATACGCAATCGCACAAGTATGTGAAGCCAGTATCAATAATAACAAATGAATCACAGATGATCAGTCTCAGTGGGAAATTATCGTGACTGACACAGTGAAGTAACAAAATGCATTCTCGGAATGGTGTTCTGCCTGTGTTAGCAATATCAAACGAATCACACAGGTATAGCCTGCGGGAGAAGTTATTGTGACTGGCCCAGTTAAGTAAGAAGATGCCTTCTCACAAATAGGCGTTGCCAGTTTCAATAATAACAAATGAAACACAGATTAATATTATCGAAGTGAAATTATCGTCACTGACCCAGTAAAGTGAATAGATTTCTTCTAAAAAATATGTGCAACTTGTGTCTATAATAACAAATAAATAAGAGATTCAAATTTTCGAAGAGAATTTATCGAGACTAACCCAGCGAAGTAAGAAAATGCATTTCCATAAAGATGGCAGCCAGTATCAATAATAAATATATTACAGACATATAGTCTCGAAGAGAAGATAATGTGACAGACCCAGCGAAATTGGAAGACGCCTTCTCACAAAAATGTGCAGCCAGTGTCAATAACTACAAATGAATAAACCATGTACATACTCGAAGAGAAGTTATCGAGAGTAACCCAGCGAAGTAAGTAAATGCCTTCTCACAAATATGTGCAGCCAGTATCTACAATAACAAATGAATCACAGATGTGTAGTCTCGGAGTGAAGTTATCATAAATGACCAAGTGAGATGAGAAGACACCATCTCACATACATGTGCAGCCAGTATCAAAAATTTCAAATGCAGCACAGATTTATTGCCTCGGTGAGAATTAATCGTAGATGACCCAATGAAGTGAGAAGATGGCCTATAATGATAACTACTCTCTGAGACTATACATATATGATTCATTTGTTATTATTGATAAAGGCTACCCATCGATGTGAGAAGTCTTCTTCTCACGTCACTGTGTCATTCATGATAACTTCTCTGTGAGACTATACTTCTGTGATTTAATTGTCATTATTGATATTGTTTGCACATCTTTGTGAGAAGGCGTCTTCTAATTTCGCTGGGTCTGTCACAGTATCTACTCCCCGAGACTGTATGTATGTAATACATTTGTTATTATTGACCTGCCCATTTTTGTGGGAATGCATTTTCTTACCTTTCTGGGTCAGTCACAATAACTACTGTCCGATACTAAACATTAGTGATTCATTTGTTATTATTGATACTGGCTGGACTCCTTTATGAGAAGTTGTCTTCTTACTTTGCACGGTCAGGCATGATAAATTCTCTCTGAGATTAATCATCTGTGATTAATTTTTTATTGTTAATACTAGCTACACATCTTTGTGAGAAGTCAATTTTCTACTTCGCTGTGTGAGAAGGCAATTTGCCCCTTCGCTGGGTCAGTCACGATAACTCCCTTCCGAGACTAAACATCTGTGATTTAATAATTATTATTGATATTTGGCTTTACATCCTTGTGATTCTTTTGCTATTATTGATACTGACAGGACATCTTTGTGAGAAGGCATTCGCTCACTTCTCTGTGTCAGTCACGATAGCTTACTTCTGTGAATATACATATGTGATATATTTGTTATTATTGATACTGGCAGGATATCTTTTGAGAAGACATCTTCTCACTTCGCTGGGTCAATCACGATAACTTCTCTCCGAGACTATTCATATGTGATAAATTTTTTATTAAATTTAATGGCAGCGCATATTTATGAGAAGACGTCTTCTTACTTCACTGGGTCAGTCACAATATCATATTTGAGAGACTATACATCTGCGATTAATATTTTATTATTGATACTTGCAGCACATCTCTTCTCAATTCTCTGTTTCAAACACAATAACTTCTCAACGAGACTATACACATGTGATTCCTTTTGTTTTTATTGATACAGGCAGCACATCTTTGTAAGAAGACATCTCTGCTCACATCCCCGGTTCAGTAACGATAAATTATTTCCGAGACTAAATATCTTTTGATACATTGGTTATTATTGATTCTGGCAGCACATCTTTGTGAGGAGAAATCTTATCACTTCACTAGGTCCGTCACGATAACTTCTCTCTCCGAGTTTTTACATGTGTGTTTCGTTTGTTATTATTGATACTTGCAGGACATCTTTGTGAGAAAACATCTTCTCACTTCACTGGCTCAGTCATGATAACTTCTCCCCCAGACTTTACATCTGTGATTCGTTTACTATTTTTGATACTTTGTGATACCATCTTTGTGTGAAGGCGTTTTTATATTTCACTGGGTCAGTCATGATAACTTCGCTCCGAGACTTTACATCTGTCATTTATTTGTTATCTCTTATTCTGACAGCACATCTTTGTGAGAAGGCATTTGTTTACTTTTTCTGGGTAACTCTCGATAACTTGTACTGGAATATGTTTATCTGTTATTCGTTTATTAATATTTTTACTGGCTGCACATCTTTGCGAGAAGGCATATTTTTTATTCACTGGGTCTATCTAGATAAATTCTCTGTTAGTCTATACGCCTGGGATTAATTTTTTTTATTTATACTGGCTGCACATCTTTGTGAGAAGGTGTCTTCTCACTTCACTGGGTCAAACTCGATAACTTCCCTCTGAGACTATCAATCTGTGACATATTTTTTATTGTGGTTTAGCAATATATGTGGTATAGTAACACATCTTAGTGATATTACATTTTCTTACTTCACTGGGTCAGTCAGGATAACCTCTCTCGAAGACCAAACATCTGTGTTTCATTTGTTATCATTGATACTAGCTGCACATCTTTGTGAGAAGCCATCTTCTCACTTTACTGTCACGATACATTTCTTTGAGAATATACATCTGTGTATCACTTGTTATTACTGATACTCACTGCACATCTTTGTGAGAAGGCGTTTTCTTACTTCCTGGGTCTGTCATGGTAACTTCTTGCTGAGATTATACTTATGAGATTTACTTGTTATTATTAATACGGGCAGCACATCTTTGTAAGAAGACATATTCTTACTTCACTGTATCAGACATGATAATTTTTTCCAAGACTATACATCTCTGATTCATTGTTAATCATTGAAACTGGCTGCATATTTTTGTTACGTGGCATCTTCTCACGTTTCTGGCTCATTCACGATAATTTATCTCTGAGACTATACATTTGTGATTCATTTGTCTTTTTTGATACAGTTATCACAACTTTGTGAACAGTCATTTTCTTACTTTTACTTGATAAGTCTCGAAAACTTCTATTCGGGAATGTACATATGTTATTCATTTTCTATTATTGTTCTGGAAGCACAATTTTGTGAGAAGTCATCGTATGACCTCATTTGGTAAATCACGATAACTTCTCTCCGAGACTATATATGTGATTAATTTTTTATTATTGATACTGGCAGCGCATCTTTGTGAGAAGACATGTTCTCAATTCACTGGGTCTTTCTCTAACTTCTCTCCATGACACTACATCTGTGATACATTTGTTATTATTGATACCGGCTGCACATCTTTGTGATAAGATATCTTCTCACTTCGCTGAGTCAGTCATGATAACTTCTCTCTGAGAATATACACTTGGGATTCATTTGTTATTATGGCTACTGGCAGCACATCGTTGTGAGTGGATATCTTCTTACTTCACTGGGTCGGTCAAGATATCATATGTCCAAGATTATAAATCTGTGATTCATATGTTATTATTGATACTGGCTGCACATCTTTGTGAGAAGGCGTCTCCTCACTTCACTGGGTCAGTCACGATAACATCTCTCAGAGACTATATGTCAGTGATTAATTTAATTTATTGATACTATAAGCACATCTTTGTGAGAAGGCATTTTCTCACTTCTCTTGGTCAGACACGATGATTTCTCTTCGAGACTATACATATGTGATTGATTTTATATTATATATAAGGCTGCAGATCATTGTGAGAAGCAGTCTTCTCACTTCGCTGGGCCAACCACGCTAAATTTTGTCAGAGAATAAACATATGTGACTCATTTGTTGTTATTGATACTGGCCGCATATCGTTGTGAAATCGAATTTTCGAACTTTTCATTCGTAAGTCTCGATAACTTCTGTTGTTCATGTTCTGATGTGCATCTGTTGTTCATTTGTTATTATGGATTCTGGCTACACAATTTCGTGAGAAGGCGACTTCTCACATCGCTTAGTCAGTCATGATAACTTCTCTATCAGAAGTTTCATTAGATTCATTTGTTATTATTGATACTGGCTATACATCTTTGTGAGTATGCGTCATCTCACTTCGCTGGGTCAGACATTAAAACTTATCACCGTGATTGTACATATGTGATTCATTTGTTATTGTTAATTCTGGCAGCACATCTTTGTGAGAAGGCATATTCACACTTCACTTTTTCAGTCACAATAATTTCCGTCCATGACTATAGACCTGTGAATCATTTGTTATTATTGATACTGGGAGCACGTATTTGTGGGAACGCAAAGTCTTACATTACTGGGTCAGTCACGGTAACATCTCTCCGAGACTTTACATCTGTGATTCATTTGTTTTAATCGTTACTGGCTGCACAACTTGGTGAGCACGCATTTTCTTAGTTCACTGGGTCAGCTGGATAATGTCCCTCCGAGACTAAACATATTTAATTAATTTTTTATTATTGACACTTGCTGCTCATGTTTGGGAGAAGGCATCTTCCCATTTCACTGTGTCAGTCGCGATAAATTTTTTCTCAGAATTTGTTAATATTGTAAATTTGTTAATATTGATCCTGACAGCACATCTTTGTGAGAAGATACCTTCTCACTTTACTGGTTCAATCACAATAAATTCCCTTCGTGAGTATAGACCTGTGATAGATTTTTTATAATTGATACTCGCTGCACATCTTTGTAAGAAGGCATAAAGTCACATCGCTGGGCTAGTCACTATAATTTATAATAAAGTATGTACATATGAGATTTATTTGTAATTATTGATACTGGCAGCTGCTCTTTGTGAGAAGACATCACACTTCACTGGGCCAGTCACGATAAATTCTTTCCGAGACTATTAATCTGTGATTATTTAGATATTTTTAAAACTGGCAGCACATCTTTGTGAGAAGGTTTTTTCTCACTTCTCTGGCTCAGTTAGGGTAATTTCTATTAGAGACTAAACATCTGTGATTCATTTGTTATTATTGAAACTGGCTGCACATCTTTGTGAGGTGGCATATTCTCACTTCTCTGGGTCTTGCACGATAACTTATCTCCGCGAATATACATCTGCGATTTATTTCCTACTGTCTACATAGGCAGCACATCTTTGCGAGCAAGCATTTTCTTACATCGCTTGGTAAGTCTCGATAACTTCTATTCGAGAATGAATATCTGTTATTCATATGTATTACTTACACTTGACTGGGTTAGTCACGATTACTTCTATCCGAAGCAATACATCTGTGATTCATTTGTTATTATTGGCACTGACTGCTCATCTTAGTGAGAAGACGTCTTCTCACTTCGCTGGGTCAGTCACGATAACTTCTCTCTAAAAAGTAACGTATGTGATTCATTTGTTATTATTGATACAGGAAGGATTTAATTGATGGAAGGAAACATCTTACCATATTGGGTTGCCACAATAACATATCTCCGAGACTATACATCTGTGTGATTCATTTGTTTATATTGATACTGGCCTCAGATCTTTGTAAGAAGGCATTATTTATACATTTGCTGCATACATATCGATAATTTCTATTCGAGAATGCACATTTGTTATTCATTTGTTATTATTTATACTGGCTGCATATCATTGCGAGAAGATGTCTTCTCACTTCGCTGTATTAGTCACTATAACTTCTCTCTGAGAATACATATATATTTGATCCATTCATTATATTAATACCCGCAGCACATTTTCGTGAGAAGGCATTATCTTACTTATGCTGAGTAAACCTCGATAACTTTATTCGAAAACTACATCTGTCATTCATATATTGTTATTGATGCTGGCTACACATATTTTTAAGAAGACATTTTCTAACTTCACTTGGACAACCCGACGACTTTTTCCAAGACTATATATCTGTGATTCAATATATTGATACTGGCAGCTCATCTTTGTGAGAATTCACTTTATTATTTTACTAAGTTAGTCATTATTACATCTCTTCGAGGCAATACATATGTGATTAATTTATTATTATTGATATTGGCAGCACATCTTTGTGAGGTGGCATCATCTCACTTCTCTGGGTCAAATACGATAACTTATCTCCGAGATTATACATCTGTGATTCATTTGCTTTTTTTTTTATTCTGGCTGAACATCTTTGTGAGCAGGCGTCTTCTCAATTTACTGGGTCAGTCATGGTAACTTCTCTTTGTAACAACAAATCTGTGATTTATTTGTTATTAATAATATCGCCTGCATATCTTTGTGAGAAAGTATTTTGTCACTTCGCTGGGTCATTCACGATAACTTCTCTCTTAGAATATACATATTCCATTCATTTGTTATTAGCGATTCTGGCAATAAATTTTTGTGTAAGGCATTTTCTTTCTTCACTAGGTCAGCCACGATAACTTCTATCCTAGACTATACATGTGTGATCATTTGTTGTTAATGATTTTGGCAGCGTGCATTTGTGAAAAGGCAACTGCGTACTTCACTAAGTAACTCACGATAAATTCACTCTGAGACTATACATCTGTGAATAATTTGTTATTATTGATACGAGCAGCACGAATATGTGAGAAGCTAACTTATTATTTTAATGGGTTAGTCATGAAAATTATTTCTGAGACTATACACATCTGAGCTTTATTTGTTATTGTTGATCCTGGTAGCAGATCTTTTTGAGAAAACATTTTCCTACTTCACTGGATATGTCAGGATAACTTCTCTCTGAGAATATTCATATGGGTTTAATTTGCTATTATTTAAACTGGCTGAACAACTTTGTGATTAGGTATCATACCACTTCACTGGGTCAGTCACGATAACTTCTCATCTAGACTATATGTGTTTGATTCTATTTTTATAATTGATATTGGCAGCAAATCTTTGTGAGAAAACATCTTCTCAATTCCTTGGGTCAGTAACGAAAAACTAATTCCGAGACTAAATATCTGTGATACATTTGATATTATCGATCTCGGCAGCAGATTTTTTGTGAGAAGACATCTCACTTCATTGGGTCAGTCACGATAACTTCTCTCCGAGAATATACATCTGTGATCCATTTGTTATTATTTATACCGGCTGCACATCTTTGTGAGAAGGCATATTCTAACTTCGCTGGATCAGCCATGATAAAATATCTCTTCGAGACTATACATCGTAGAATTAATTGTAAATACTGATACTGGATGCACATCTTTGTGAGGTGTCTTCTCAATTCACTGGATCACGTTAACTTCCCTCCAAGACTCTACATGTGTGATTAATTTGTTATTGTTGATACTGGCAGCACATCTTTGAGAGGTGTTTTCTTACTTCACTTGGTCAGTCACCATAAGTTCTCTCCGATACTATATATCTTTGATTCATTTGTTATTATTGATACTGGCCGCACATCTTTCAGAGAAGGCATTTTCTTACTCTCTGGGTTAGTCGTGACAGTTTCCCTTTGATATGTATATCTGTTATTCATATGCCATTATTGATAATGGCAGCACATATTTGTGAGAAGACTTTTTCTCACTTCACTGGGTCACTCAGGATAAAATATTTCCGAGACTGTATACCTGTGATACATTTGTTATTATTGATACTAGCAGCTCATCTTTGTGATAACGCATCTTCTCACTTCACTGGTTGAGTTACGATGACTTCTCTCCGAGACTATTCATCTGTTATTCATTTGTTATTATTGATACAGGCTGCACATTATTGTGAAAAAGACATCTTCTCGCTTCGCTGGTTTAGACACGATAACTTTTCTTTCCAAGCTTATAAATCTGTGTTTAATTTGGTATTATATATACTGGCTGTACATCTTTGTCAGAAAGCATTTTCTCACTTTGCTGTGCCATTCACAAAGACTTCCTCAGAGACTATAGATCTGTGAATAATTTGTTATTATTGATACTTGCAGCACGTATGTGTTAGAAGCCAACTTCTTACTTTACTGAGACGGTCACGATAACATCTCTCTGAGACTATACATCTGTGGTTAATTTTTTATTATTGATGCTGGGTGCACATCATTATGAGAAGGCAATTTCTAACATCGTTGGGTAAGTCTCGATAACTTCTATTCGAGAATGTACTTCTGTTATTATTTTGGTTATGTTGAAACTGGTTGTACATTTGATGAGGAACCGTCTCCTCACTTCGCTGTGTCAGTAACTGTAACTTCACTCTGAGAATAAACATGTGATATTAAATGGTTACTACTGATACTGGTAGCACATCTTTGTGAGAAGACACTCTTCTTACTCACTGGGTCAGTCACATTATCATATTTCCGAAATTATACCTCTGTGTATCATTTATTATTGACACTGGCTTGCACATCTTTGTGAGGTGGCATCTTCTCACTTCTCTGTGTCAACCACGATGGCTTCTTTTCGAAACTTTACATCTGTGATTAATTTTTAATGTTGAATCTGGCTGCACAACTTTGTAAGGAGGCATTTTCTTCCATCGCTGGGTGTCTCGATAAATTCTATTCGTGAAGGTACATTTGTTATTCCTTTTTTATTATTGCTACCAGCAGCATACCTATTTGAGAAGCCATCTCCACACTACGAAGTGTCCGTCACGATTACTTTCTTCTGAGACTATACATCTGTGATTCATTTGTTATAATAAGATAATGGCAGACGTCTTTGTGATGTGGCTTCTCACTTCACAGGGCCAGTCACGATAACTTCTCTCCGAGATAATACATTTGTGATTAATTTGTATTGTTGATACTATTAGCACATTTTTTTGAGAAGGCATTTTTTTACTCGCTGGGTAAGTCTAGAAAACTTGTATATGATAATCTACATCTGTTATCCATATGTTATTATTGATTCTGGCAGCACATCTTTGTGAGATGACCTCTTCTCACTTCACAAGGTGAGTCACGATAACTTCTCTCCGATACTATATATATGTGATTCATTTATTATTATTGATACTGGCAGCACATCTTCGTGAAAAGTCTTTTTCTCACTTCACATTGACAGTAATGATAACTTCCCTCCGAGGCTATACAAATGTGATTAATTTGTTACTATAGATACTGGCAGCACAGCTTTGTGATGCTGAGTCTTCTGATTACACTGGGTCAGTCACGATAAATTCTTTCTTCGACTATACATCCGTGATTCATTTGTTATTTTTGATACTGGGTGTACATTTTTGTGAGAAAGCATCATCTCAATTCGCTGGGTCTGTCACGATAATTTCTCTCTGAGAATACACATATGTGATTCATTTGTTATAGTTTATACCGGCATACATATTTGTGAGAAGACATCATCTTAATATAACTGGGTCAGTCACGATAACTTATTTCTGAGACTGTACATCTCTGATCCATTTGTTATTACAGATATTGGCCGTACGTCGTTCTGAGAAGGTGTCTTCTCACTTCACTGTTTATATCAAAACAAATTATTTCCAAAATTATATATCAGTGATACATTTGTTAATATTGATTCTTGTAGCACATATTTATGAGAAAGCATTTTCTTACTTCACTGGGTCAGTCAGTTTAACTTATCTCTGACACTATCCATCTGTTATTCATATGTTATTATTGATACTGGCAGCACATCATTGTGATAAATCTTTTTCTTACTTCAGTGGGTCAGACATAACGTCTCTGCGAATATATATATATATATATATATATATATATATATATATATATATATATATATATATATATATATATATATATCTGTTATTCATTTGTTATTATTGATAATGGCTGCAGATCTATATGAAAAGGCATTTTCTCACATCTCTATCAGTCACGATAACTTCTATATGAGAATATACATATGTGATTCAATTAGAATTACTGATACTAGATGCACATCTTTTTGAGAATGCATTTTCTTACTTCGCTGTGTTAGTCTTCATAACTTCTCTTCGTTAATGTATATCTGTTATTAATTTTTTTATTGGTACTTGCTGCACATCTTTGTGAGAAGATATATTCTTACTTCACTATGTCAGTCACGATAACTTCTCTAACAGAGTTTACATCTGTGATTCATTTGTTATAATTGATAATGACTGACAACTTTGTGAGAAAGCATCTTCTCACCTCACTAGGTTAGTCACTATAACTACTCTCCGAGGCTATACTTCTGTGATTCATTTGTTATTATTGAAACTGGCTGCACATCCTTGTGAGGGGACTTCTCACTTCACTGGGTCAGCCACTATAAATTCTCTGCAAGATTATACATCTGTGATTGATTTGTTAATAGTGATACAGGCCGCACATCTTTGTGCGAAGGCGTCATCTCACTTCGTTGTGTCAGTTACGATAACTTCTCTTCGATAATATACATCTGTGATTCATTTGTTATAATTGATACTGGATTCACATCTTTGTGAGAAGGCGTCTTCTCACTGCACTCGGTCAGTCACAGTTACTTCTCATAGATAATATACATGTGTGATAAATTTTTAATTATTAAATTTAGCAGCACATATTTGTGAAGGGCATCTTCATACTTCAATGGTACAGTCTCGATAACTTCTCACCAAGAATATGCATCTGTGATTCATTTGTTATTATTGATAATGGCAAGTATTTGTGAGAAGGCATTTTCGAGCTTCACTGGGTCGGTCACGATAACTTCTCTGCGAGACCATATCATTGGAAATGGTTTTTAATTATTGATACTGTCAGCACATCATTGTGAGAAGACAATTTCTTGCTTCACTGGGTCAGTCAGGATACAATCTCTTTGGAACTATAAAAATTTGATATATTTGTTATTTTTGATTCAGGAAGCACATCTTTTTGTGATGGCATTTTCATACTTTTGGTGGGGAAGTCTCGATATCTTCTATTCGGCAATGTACAACTGTGATTCATTTGTTATTATTGATACTGGCAGCACATCATTGTGAGAAGTCGTTTTCTTACTTCACTGGGTCAGCCATGATAACTTCTCTCCGGATATATATATATATATATATATATATATATATATATATATATATATATATATATATATATATATCTGTATCATTTGTTATTACTTATTCTGGCAGCACAGCTTTGTGGGAATGAATTTTCTTACTTTACTAGGACAGTCATGCTAACTTCCACACGAGAATAAAGGTCTGTGATTCATTTATTATAATTGACACTATCTGCACATGTTTCTGAGAAGGCGTCTTCTCACTTCACTGGGTCAGTCTCGATAGCTTCTCTCTGAGACTATACAAATATGATTCAGTTGTTATTTTTTATAATGGTAGCACATCTTGGTAAGAAGGCGTTTTCTTACTTCAATGGGTCAGCCACGATAACTGATTTTCGAGACTATTAATCTGTGCTTCATTTGTTATTGTTCATACTGATATCACATATTTGTGAGAAGACATCTTCACACTTCACTTTGTCAATCACGATTACTGCTCTCCAAGACTGCACATCTGGATTAATTTTTCATTAATGATACTGGCAGCACTTATTTGTAAGAAGGCATCTTCTCACTTCGCTTGGACAGTAACGATAACTTCGATCTGAGACTGTGAATCTATCTGTGAATCATTTGTTATTATTGATACTTGCAAACCGTATGTGTTAGAAGGCAACGTTTTACTTTACTAGTTCAGTTATGATAGCATCTCTCCGAGAGAATACATCTATGATAATTTTTTTTAAATTATTGATACTGTTAGCACATCTTAGTAAGAAGGCATTTTCTTACTTCACTGGGTCTGTCAGGATAACTTATCTCCGATATTATACTTCGGTGATTCATTTGTTATTATTGATACTGATTTCACATCTTTGTGATAAGGCATATTCTCACTTCACTGGGTCAGTGAAGATAACTTATTTCCTAGAATATACATATGTATTCATTCGTTTTTTTTATAGACTCTGGCATCACATATATGTGAGAGGGCATTTTCCTATTATACTGGGTCAGTTATGATATCATCTTTCCGAGTCTATACATCTGTGATTTATTTGTTATTATTCATACTGGCTACTCATCTTTGTGAGAAGGCATCTCCTCACTTCACTGGGTCAGGCACGAAAACTTCAATTTAGAAATATGCATGGGTTATTAATTTGTGCTTATTCATACTGGCTGCACATCTTTGTGAGAACGCATCTTCTCACTTAATTGGGTCAGTCACGATAAATTCTCTTCGAGAATATACATCTGTTATTCATTTGTTATGATTCATTCTGGCAGCATGTATTTGTTAGAAGGCATCTTTTAATTGTCTGGGTAGGTCACAATAACTTCTCCCCGAGACTAAACATCTGTGAATAATTTTTTATTATTGAAACTGCCTGAACATTATTGTGAGAAGGTAAATACTTACTTCACTGGTTCAGACACGTTGAATAGTCTCCGAGAATAAACATCTGTTATACATTTGTTATTATTGATAAAGGTTGCAAATCTTTATGAGAAGGCGTTTTTTGTCTTCACTCGGTCAGTCACTATATTTTCTCTTCGAGAATATATGTCTGTGATTAATTTGTTATTATTGATACTGGCACCCCGTGTTTGTGACACGGGCAGCACAAATACGTGCTGCCAGTATCAATAATAGCAAATTAATAACAGAAGTTTATTCTCGCAGAGAAGTTATCCTGACTGAACCAGTGAAGTGGGGAGACGTCTTCTTACAAAGTTGTGCAGCCACTATCAACAATAACATATTAATCGCAGATGTATATTCTCGGAGAGAAGTTATTGGGACTGACCCAGTGAAGTAAGAATATGCCATCTCACAAATACGTGCTGCCAGTATCAATGATAACTAATGATTCACAGGGGTATAGTCTCGGAGTTAAGTTATATTGAATGACCCAGTGAAGTGAGAAGATGACTTCTTACTAAGATGTCCTACCAGTATCAATATTAACAAGTGAATTCCAGATGATGTGGATTGGAGAGAAGTTATCGCGACTGATACAGTGAAATATGAAAAGCTTTTCTCACAATGATGACCTGCCAGCATTAACAACATTAAATGAATTACAGGGGTATAGTCTCGGAGAGAAGATATCGCGACTGAACCAATGAAGTGAGAAAATTACTGTTCACAAAAATATGCAGTCAGTATCAATAATAACAAATGAATCACAGGTGTAATGTCTCGGATAGAAATAATCGAGACTGATCTAGTGAATTTAGAAGACACCTTCTCACAAAGATATGAAGCCAATATAAATAATAACAAATGAATCACAGATGTATAATATCGGAGAGTAGTTATCGTGACTTACCCAGCGGAGTGAGATGACAACTTCTCACAAAGATGTGCATCGAATATCAATTATAAGAATTTTATCACAGATTAATAGTCTCGGAGAAAAGTTATCGTGACTGATCCAAAGAAATAAGTAAATTGCTACTTACAATGATATTCTGGCAGTATCAATAATAACAAATGAATCACAGAGGTATAGCCTGGGAGAGAAATTAGTGAATGACCCAGTGAAGTGAAAAGACGCATTCTCACAAAGATGTCCAACCGGTATCAGTAGTAACAAACGAATCGCAGAGGTATAGTTTCGGAGTGAAGTTATTGCCCAGAGAAGTAATAAATACCTTCTAACAAATATGTGCTGCCAGTATCCATAATAAATCGCAGATGTATATTCTCGAAGAGAATTTATCGTGACTGGCCAAGTGAAATGAGGAGATATCTTCTCACAAAGTTGTTCAGCCAGTATCAATAAAACAAATGAATCTCGGATGTATAGTCTCTGAGAGATATTATCGTGCCTGTCAAACCGAATTGTGAAAGCACCTTCTCACAAAGATGTGAAGCGAGTATCAATAGTACCAAGTGAATCACAGATGTATAGACTCGGAGAGAAGTTATCATGACTGAACCATTGAGGCGAGAAGAAGTTTTCACATAAATATTTGCAGTCTTAATCAATAATAAAAAAGGATAAACAGATGTACTTCATCGAAGAGATGTTATCGAGCCTAAACCAGCAAAATAAGAAAATGCCTTATCTCAAAGATATGCAGATAATATCAACAATAACAAATAAATCACAGATGTTTAGTGTCGGAGAGATGTTATCGTGACTCATCCAGTGAATTAAAAATATGCCTATTCACAAATATGTGAAGCCTGTATCAATAAAAACAAATGAATCACAGATGTTTAGGATCGGAGATAAGTTATCGGGACTGACCCTGTGAAATATGAAAATGCTTTCTCACAATTATGTTCTGCCAGTATCAATAATAATAAAGGAATAGCAGAGGTATATTATCGGAGACAAGTTATTGTAACTGATCAATTGATGTGAGAAGACGCCTTGTCACAAAAATATGCAGCCAGTATCAAAATAACAAATGTATCACAGATGTATATTCTTGAATATAAGTTATTGTGACTGACCCTGTGAAATTAGAAAATGCCTTATTACAATGATGTACTGCCAGAATCAATAGTAAAAAAAGGATCACAGATGTTTCGCCTCTGAGTGATTTTGTCGTGACTGACCCAGTGCAGTAAAAGGTGCCTTCTCACAAATACGTGCTGCAAAGTATCAATAATAACAATTGAATCACAGATGTATATTCTCGAAGGAAAGTTTTCGTGACTGACCCAGTGAAGTGAGAACATGCCTTCTCACAAAAATGTGCTGCCAGTATTAATTATAACAAATGAATCGCAGATGTCTAGTCTCAGAAAGAAGTAACCATGACTGACCCAGTGAAGTGTGAAGATGCTTTCTCACAAAGTTATGCAGCCAGTTTCAATAATAGCAAATGAATCACAGGTTAATAGTGTCGGGGGGGGGGGGGGGGGGTTAGTTATCGTGATTGACCTCTTGAAATAATAAGATACCTTCTTCCAAAGATGTGTATACAGTATCAATAATTACAAACCATCCCAGATGCATAGAATCTGAGAGAGAAGTTATCATTACTGACCCTGAGAGGTAAGAAGATGCATTCTCACAAATAAGTGCTGCTTGTATCAGAAATAACAAATGAACCACAGATGTGTATTCTCAAACATAAGTTATCTTTAATGACCCAGTGAAGTGAGAAGACATGTGCTTGCAGTATCAATAATAACAAATGAATCACATATGTGCAGACTCGGAGAGATGTTATCGTGACAGCTAGTGAAGTGAGGTGTCCTTTCACAAGGATTTGCAGCCAGTATCAATAATAACAAACGAATCTCACAAGTATATTTTCGAAGAGAAGTTATCGTGACTGACCCAGTGAAGTGAGAAGTCACCTTCTTACAAAGATGTGCAGCCAGTATCAATAATTACACAAGAATCACAGATGTTTAGTCTCGGATAAAAGTTCTCGTGACTGATCCAGTGAAGTAAGAATATTCTCTCTCACATATACATTCTGATAGTATCAATAATAAAAATGAGTCACAGATGTATATTCTTGAATATAATTTATCGTGAACGACCCAGTGAAGTATAAAGACGCCTTCTGACAAGGATGTGCAGCCGATTTCAATAATAACAAATGATTATCAGATGTTTAGTCTCGGAGAGGAGTTATCGTGACTGACCCAGTGAAGTAAGAAAATGCCATCTCTCAATAATGTGCTGCCAGTATCATTAATAAAAAAGAATCACAATTTTTTAGTCTCGGAGAGAAATTATCGGTACGGAACCAGTGAAGAAAGAAGATGCCTTCTCACAAATGTGTGCTGTAAGTATCAATAATAACAAATGATTCACAGATGTATATACTTGAAGAGAAGTTATCGTGACTCACCCAGTGATGTGGGAAGGCGACTTCCCACAGATATATGCAGCCAGTATGATTAATAACAAGAGAATCACATTTGTATAGAGTCAGAGAGCAGTTATCGTGTCTTACCCACTGAAGTAAGAAGATGTTTTTACCCAAATACGTACTGCCAATATCAGTAATAAAACATGAATCATAGATGTCAAATCTCGAAGAGAAATTATCTTGACTTATCCAGTGAACTGAGAACACGCCTTTTCACAAAGATGTGCAAACAGTATCAATAATAACAAATGAAACACAGATGTTTATTCTTGTAGATAATTTATAGTGACTGACCAAGTGAAATGAAAAGGCGCCATCTCACATAGATGTGCAGACAGTATCAAAAATATCAAATGAATCACAGATGTTTAGCCTCGGAGAGATGTTATCGTGACTGACCATTTGAAGTGAGGAAAATTCCTTCTTACAATAATGTTCTGCCAGTATCATCAATAACAAATGAAACACAGAGACATAGTCCGAGACACAAGTTGTGGTGACTGTCTCATTGAAGTAAGAAGATGCCGTTTCCCAAATACGTGCTGTCAGTTTCAAAAATAAAATTTGAATACAGATGTAGAGTCTCGGACAATAGTTATCGTGTCTGGCCCAGCGAAGTGAGAGGACACCTTTTCACAGAGATGTGCAGCCAGTATCAATAATAACAAATGAGTAACAAATGTTTTTTCGAATAGAAGTAGCGTGACTGATCAAGTGAAGTGAGAAAATGTCTTCTCACAAAGGTGTGGAGACAGTATCAATATTAACAAATGAGTTACAGATGTATATCCTCGGCGAGAAGTTATGGTTACTGACCCAGAGAAGCGAGAAGATGTCTCGTGACAAAGATGTGCAGCTAGTATCAAAAATTAAAAATTAATAACAGATGTACATTCTCTAATAGAAGTAATAGAGACTAACGCAGAGAAGTAAGAAAATGCCTTCTCACAAAGATATGCTTCCAGTATTAACAATATACCAATAAATCACAGATGTATAGTCTCGAAGAGAAGTTAAAGTGAGTGACCCAGTGAATTGAGAAGACGCCATCGCACATGGATGTGCAGCCAGTATCAATAATAACGAAGGAATCGAGATGTATAGTCTCGCAGGGATATTATCATGACTAACCCACTGAAGAGAGACGACTTCTTGTCGCTAAAATGTGCTGCAGTATCTATAATAACAAATGAATCACAGATGTATATTCTTGGAGGGAAGTTATCGTGACTGACCCAGTGAAGTAAGAAAATGCCTTCTCACACTAATATGCTGCCAGTATCAATAATAACAAATTGATCACAAAGGTATAATCTCGGAGAGAAGTTATCTTGACTGACCCAGAGACGTAATAAGACACGTTTTCAAATATGTGCTTCCAGTATCAATAATAACAAATAAATCACAGATGTAAGTTCTTGAAGAGAAGCTGTCGTGACTCACCCAGTGAAGCAGGAAGACGACGTTTCACAAATATGTGCAGCAAGTATAATTTATAACAAGTGAATAACAGTTGTAAAGACTCAGAAAGAAGTAATCGTGACTTACCCACTGAAGTAGGAAGATGTTTTCAGCCAAATACGTGCTGCCAATATTAATAATATCATATGATATACATATGTATATTTTCGAAGAGAAGATATCGTGATTGACCAAGAATATGCCTTCTCTCAAAAATAGCAGCTGGTATCATAAATAGTAAATTAATTACTGTTGTATAGTGTCGAAGAGAAGTTACCTTTTCTGGCCCAGTAAAGTATGAAGTTGTCTTCTCACAAATATATGCTGCAAGTAACGATGATAACAAATGAATCACACATGTTTAGTCTCGGAGAGAAGTTATCGTGATGTACCCAGTGAACAGAGATGATTGACTTTTCACAAAGATGTGCAGCCAGTATCAATAATTACAAATGAATCATAGAATTTTAATCTCGGAGAGTTATCATCATGACTGAACCAGTGAAGTAAGAATATGCCTTCTCACAAATACGTGATGCCTATATCAATAATAACAAATTAATCACAGATGTTAAGTCTTGGAAAGAAGTTATCATGAATGACCCAGTGAAGTGAGAGGACGTCTTCTCACAAATATATTCTGTCAGTATCAATAATAACAAATGAATTGCAAATGTATAGTCCTGAAGATAAGTTATCGTGACTAACTCAGCGAAGTAAGAAAATACCGTCTCACGAAGATTTGCTACCAGTATCAATAATAAAAATATATATTAGAGGATGCATGTGGGATATTGTAGTGTTGCCTGTCCCAATTCACCTTAACAGTGAATCAAATGGCGTAGCAAGGGAATTCCCCACATCATGGTAAAGAAACCTAGGTCACAGAGTACGTATTACTATAGAGGTGAAACATTGAACAATACACTATTTTACTGCCGCACATGCTAGCAAAATGGCAGCACATGCCAGGAAAATCTTTGAACGCTTTTCGCCCATCAGCGCCTGATATACAAATCTCCAGTCAGCAGGCCAAGTAATACTAATTAAGATTCATTATTGTAGTGGCAAATTTAATTCTAAATGTTGTAACCCAGCACTCTCCATCAAGCTACAGCGTAGACATAGAACTTGCATTAGAATCACATTTAACATCCTCTCGCATGATCATATCACTACACACATGTAAGTTTATCAAGCTTAGATATAAATATTAGTAGGGATCTTATTTAGCATTACTTACTTCTAACGGTACTGTATACATGTGGCTTATATCTATCAAAAGTAATCAAACTACAGCATGGACTTAGAACTTGAATTAGGATAACATTTAACATCCTCTCGCATGATCATATCACTACACACGTGCAAAGTGTATCATGCTAAGAGATAAATATTTGTAGTGATCTTCATTCGTAATACTTACTTCTCACAGTGCCTTATAGAAGCGCCTTATATCTATCAAAAGTAATCAAATTACAATGTGGATTTTAGAACTTGCATTAGGATCACATTTAACATCCTCTCGCTTGATCATATCACTACTACACTTGGAAAGTTTATCTTGCTTAAGATAAATATTAGTAGGGATCTTCATTTGCATTACTTACTTCTCACGTACTGTATAAAAGACCCTTATATCTATCAAAAGTAATCTTACTACAGCTTGGACTTAAAACCAACATTAGGATCACATTTAACATCCTCTCGCATGATCATATCACTACACACTTGGAAAGTTTATCATGCTTAGAGATAAATATTAGTATGGATCTTCATTCGCATTACTTACTTTCACGGTACTGTATACAAGCAGCCTTATATCTATCAAAAGTAATCAAACTAGAGCGTTGGAAATAGAACTTGCATTAGGATCGCATTTAATATCCTCTCGCCTGATCATATCACTAATCACTTGGATAGTTTATCATGCTTAGTGATAAAATATTTTAGGGATCTTCATTCGTATACTTACTTCTCACGGTAATGTAATAGAACCACCTTCTATCTATCAAAAGTAATGAAACTACAGCGTGGACTTAGAACTTGCATTAGGATCACATTTAACATCCTCTTACGCATAATCATATCACTACACACTTGGAAAGTTTATCATGCTAGAGAATAAATATTAGTAGGGTTCTTCATTCGCATTACTTTCATCTCTCGGTACTGTAACCAAGCACCTTAAATCTTTCAAATGTAATCAATATATCAGCGCGGAATTAGAACGTGTATTAAAATCACATATAACATCCTCTTGAATAATCATATCACTAAACAATTGGAAAGTTTATCATGCTTAGAGATAAATATTAGTAGGGATCTTCATTCACATTACTTACTTTCCACGGTACCATATACCAGCGCCTTATATCTATCAAAAGTAATCAAACTAGAGAGTGGACTTAGAACTTGCATTAGAATGACATTTAACATCCTCTCGAATGATCAATTACTACACACTATAAAGATTAATGCTTAGAGATATATATTAGTGGGATCTTCATTCGCATTACTTGCTTCTCACGGTACTGTATACAAGGGACTTATATCTATCAAAAGTAATCAAACTACAGCGTGGACTTAGAACTTGCATTATGATCACATTTAACATCCTCTCGCTTGATCATATCACTACACACTTGGAAAGTTTATCATTCTTAGCGAAAATATTAATAGGTATATCCATTCGCATTACTTACTTTCACGGTACTGTATACAAGCCCTTATATCATTCAAAAGTAATCACACTACAGCATGGATTTAGAACTTGGATTTGCATCACATTTAACATCCTCTCGCATGAACATATCACTACACACTTGGAAAGTTGACCATGCTAAGAGATAAATATTAGTTGGGATCTTCATTCGCATTACTTAATTCTCACAGTACTGTATACTAGCGCCTTAAAGCTATCAAAAGTAATACAACTAAAGTGTGGACATAGAACTTGATTTAGATTCACCTTTAACATCCCCTCGCATGATCGATTCACTACACACTCGGAAAGTTTATGATGCTTAGAGATAAATATTAGTAGGGATCTTCATTGTAATTACTTACTTGACACGGTACTGTAAACAAGCGCCTTATATCTATTAAAAGTAATCAAACTACAACATGGACTGAGAACTTGCTTTAGAATCACATTTAACATTCTCTCGCATGAGCATTTCACTACACAATTGGAAAGTTTATCATGCTTAGAGATAAATATTAGTAGGGATCTTCATTCGCAATACTTACTTCATATGGTACTGTATACAAGCAACTTATATCTATCAAAAGTAATCAAACTACAGCGGGACTTATAACTTGCATTTGGATCACATTTAACATCCTCTCGCATGATCATATCACTACACACTTGGAATGTTTATCATGCTTAGAGATAAATATTAGTAGGGAACTTAATTCGCATTACTAACTTCTCACGGTACTGTATACAAGCGCCTTATATATACAAAAGTAATCAAACTAAAGAGTGGACTTAGAACTTGCATTAGTATCATATTATAACATCCTCCCGCATGATCATATCACAACACACTTGGAAAGTTTATCTTGCTTAATGATAAATATTAGTAGATCTCTTTATTCGCATTACTTACTTCTCACGGTACTGTATACAAGCGCCTAATAACTATCAAAAGTAATCAAACTACAGCGTGGACTTCGAACTTGCATTAGGATAACTTTTAACAACTTCTCGCATGATCATATCACTACTACACTTGGAAAGTTTATCTTGCTTAGAGATAAATATTAGTAGGGATCTACATTCGCATTACTTACTTCTCACGTTACTTTATACAGGCACCTTATATCTATCAAAAGTAATCAAACTACATCGTGGTGTTAAAACTTGCAATTGGATCACATTTAACAAACTCTCGCATGATAATATCACTACACACATTGAAAGATTATCATGCTCAGAGATAAATATTAGTATGAAACTACATTCGCATTACTTACTTCTCACAGTATTCGATACAAGCGCCTTATAACTATCAAAAGGAATCTAACTACAGCGTGGACTTAGAACTTGCATTAGTATCACATTTAATATCCTCTCACTTGATCATATCACTACATCTTTGGAAAGTTTATCTTGGTTAGATATAAATATTAGTAGGGATCTTCATTCTCATTACTTACTTCACCACAGTACTGTATACAAGCATCTTATATCTATCAAAAGTAATCAAACTACAGCATGGACTTAGAACTTGCATTAATATCACATTTAACATCCTCTCTCATGATCATATCACTACACACTTGGAAAGTTTTTCATGCTTAGAGATAAATATAAGTAGGGAACTTCATTTGCATTTCTTACCTCTTATAATACTGTATACAAGCGACATATATCTATCAAAGGTAATCAATCTACATCGTGGACCTCGAACTTACATTAGGATAACTATTAAAACTTCTTGCATGATCATATCACTATTACACTTGTAAAGTTTATCTTGCTTAGAGATAAATATTAGTAGGGATCTTCATTGGCATTACTTACTTATTACGGTTCTGTATACAAGGGCCTTATATTTATCAAAAGTTATCAAACTACAGTGTGGAATTAGAACTTGCATTAGGATCACATTTAACATCTCTCGCTTGATCATTTCACTATACACTTGAAAAGTTTATCATGCTTAGAGATAAATATTAGTAGGGATCTTAATTCGCATTACTTACTTCTCAAGGTACTGTATACAAGGGCCTTATATCTATCAAAAGTAATCAAACTACAGCGAGGAATTAGAACTTGCATTACGATCACATTTAACATCCTCTTGCTTGATCATTTTACTATACTCTTGGAAAGATTATCATGCTTAGAGATAAATATTAGTAGGGATCTTAATTCGCATTACTTACTTCTGACGGTACTGTATACAAGCGATTTATATCTATCAAAAGTAATCAAACAGCAGCGTGGATTTAGAACTTGCATTAGGATAACTTTTAACAACATGTCGAATGATCATATCACTACTACACTTGGAAAGATTATCTTGCTTAGAGATAAATATTATTAGGGATCTACATTCGCATTATTTACTTCTCACAGTACTGTATATAAGCGCCATATATCTTTCAAAAGTAATCATACTACAGCATTGACTTAGAACTTGCAATAGGATAACTTTTATCAACCTCTCGAATGATCATATAACTAAAACACTTGGAAAGTTAATCATGCTTAGAGATAAATATTAGTTGGGATCTTCATTCGCATAACTTACTTCTCACGGTACTGTATACAAGCACCTTATATCTATCAAAAGTATTCAAACAACAGCATGGACTTAGTACCTGCAATTGAATCACATTTGACATCCTCTCGCTTGATCATATCACTACACACTTGGAAAGTTTATCATGCTTAGAGATAAATATTAGTAGGGATCTTCATTCGTAGTACGTACTTCTCACAGTACTGTAAACAAGCGCCTTATATATATATATATATCAAAATTATCAAAATAACGCATGGACTTTGAACTTGAATTAGACTCATATTAAACATCCTCTCGCATGATCATATAACTCACACTTGGAAAGTCTATCATGCTTAGAGATAAATATTAGTAGGGAACTTCATTCGAATTTCCTACTTCTCACAGTACTGTATACAATCGCCTTATATCTATCAAAAGTAATCAAACAACAGCGTGGTCTTCGAACATTGCATTACGATAACTTTTAACAACGTCTAAGTATGATCATATCACTAAACACTTTTAAAGTTTAACTTGCTTAGAGATAAATATTAGTAGGGATCTACATTCGCATTACTTACTTCTCTTTGTACTGTATACAAGCGCCTTATATCTATCAAAGGATTCAAACTATAGCGTGGACTTAGAATTTGCATTAGAATCACTTTTAACATCCTCTCGCATGATCACATCACTAAACACTTGGAAAGTTTATCATGCTTAGAGATAAATATTAGTAGGGATCTTCATTCGCATTACTTACTTCTCAAGGTACTGTTTACAAGCGCCTTATATCTATCAAAAGTATTCAAACAACAGCGTGGAATTAGTACTTGCAATTGAATCACATTTAACATCCTCTAACATGATCATATCACTACACACATGGAAAGTTTATCATGCTTAGAGATAAATATTAGTAGGGATCTACATTCGCATTACTTACTTCTCTTTGTACTGTATACAAGCGCCTTATATCTATCAAAGGATTCAAACTACAGCGTGGACTTAGAACTTGCATTATGATCACATTTAACATCCTCTCGCATGATCATATCACCTCACACTTGGAATGTTTATCATGCTTAGAGATAAATAATAGTTGGGATCGTCATTCGCTTTACTTACTTATCACGGTACTGTATAAAATGCCTTATATCTATCAAAAGTAATCAGCCTACAGCGTGGATTTAGAACTTGCATTAGATTCACATTTAACATACTCTCGCATGATCATATAACTTCACACTTGGAAAGTTTATCATACTTAGAGATAAATATTCTTAGGGAACTTCATTCGCATTACTTAATTCTCATGGTACTGTATACAAGCTCCTTATATCTATCAAAAGTAATCAAACCACAACGAGGAATAAATTTGCATAAGGATCACATTTAACATCCTCTCGCATATCAATATCACTACACACTTGGAAAGTTTATCATGCATAGAGATTAATATTAGTAGGGATCTTCATTCGCATTACTTACTTCTAACAGTACTGTATACATGCGCCTTATATCTATCAAAGGATCAAACTACAGCACGGATTTAGAATGTGCATTAGTATCACATTTAACATCCTCTCGCATGATCATATCACTACACACTTGGAAGGTTTTTTATTGCTTACAGATAAATATTAATACAGATCATCATTCGCATTACATACTTCTCTCAGTACTGAATACAAGTGCAATTTATATCTAGCAAAAGTAATCAATCTATAGCGTGGAGAAGAACTTACATTAGAATCACATTTAACATCCTCTCGCATATCAATATCACTACACTCTTAGATAGTTTATCATGCTTAGAGATAAATATTTGTAGGGCTCTTCAATCGCAATACTTCTTCTCATTGAACTGTATACAAGCGCCTTATAACTATTAATATAATCAAACTACAGCATGGACTTGGAACTTTCATTAGGATAACTTTTAACAACCTTTCTCATGATGATATCATTACTACACATGGAAAGTTTATCTTGCTAAGAGATAAATATTAGTAGGGAACTTCATTCGCATTACTTACTTCTAACGGTACTGTATACAAGCGCCTTATATCAATCAAAAGTAATCAAACTTGAGCGTGGACTTAGAACTTGCATTATTTTAACATTTAACAACCTCTCGTATCATCATATCACTACACACTAGCAAAGTTTATCATGCTTAGAAATAAATATTAGAAGGGATATTCATTCGTATTACTTACTTCTCACAGTACTGTATACAAGCGCTTTTTTTCTACCAAAAGTTATCAAACTACAGTGTGGACCTAGAACTAGCATTAGAATCACAATTTAACATCCTCTCGCATGATCATATCACTACACACTTGGAAAGTTTATCATGCTTAGAGATAAATATTAGTAGGGATCTTCATTCCCATTACTTACTACACTTGGTACTGTATACAAGCGCCTTACATCTATCAAAAGTAATCAAATTACGGCATGGACTTAGAACTTGCATTAGAATCACATTTAACATCCTCTCGCATATCAATATCACTAGACACTTGTAAAGTTTATCATGCTTAGAGATAAATATTAGTAGGGATCTTCATTTGAATTACTTACTTCTACCGGTATTATATACAAACGCATTTATCTATCAAAAGTCTTCAAACTACAGTGTGGACTTTGAACTTTCATTATAAACACATTTAACATCCTCTCGCATGATCATAACACTACACACTTGGAACTTTATCATGCTTTGACATAAGTATTAATAGGGATCTTCATTCGCAATTCTTACTTCTCACGGTACTGTATACAAACGCATTATAGCTACAAAAAGTAATCAAACTACAGCTTGGACTTAGAACTTGCATTAGAATCACATTTAACACCCTCTCGCATAATCATATAACTACCACTTGGGAAGTTTGTCATGCTTAGAAATAAATATTAGTAGGGTTCTGCATTCGCATTCCTTACTCCTCACGGTACTGTATACAAGCGCATTATAACTACCAAAAGTAATCATACTACAGCGTGGACTTTGACCTTAATTTGAATCAGAATCACTGTTAACATCCTCTGCATGATCATATGACTACACACATGGAAAGTTTATCATTCTTAGAGATAAAAATTAGTAGGGATCTTCAATCGCATCACTTAATTCTCACGGTTCAGTGTACAAGCAACTTATATCTATCAAAAGTAATCAAACTATAGCATTAACCTATAACTTGCATTAGAATAACATTTACAATCCTCTCGCATGGTCATATCACTACACACGTGCAATGTTTATCATGCTTAGAGATAAATAAATGTAGGGATCTTCATTCGAAATACTTACTTCTCACAGTACTGTATACAAACGCATTTTATCTATCAAAGGTAATCAAACTACAGCAATGACTTAGAACTTGCATTAGGATCACATTTAACATCCTCCCTAATTATCATATCACTATACACTTGGAAAGTTTATCATGCTTAGAGATAAATATTAGTAGGGATATTCATTCGCATTACTTACTTCTCACAGTACTGTATACTAGCGCCTTATATAAACCAAAAGTTATCAAACTACAGTGTGGACTTAGAACTAGCATTAGAATCACATTTAATATCCTCTCACATGAACATATCACTACGCACTTGGAAATTTTATCATGCTTAGAGATAAATATTAGTAGGGATCTTCATTCGCATTACTTACTTGTCCTGGTACTGTATACAAGTGCCTTATATCTATCAAAAGTAATCAAACTACAGCGTGGACTAAGAACTTGCATTAGGTTCAAATTTAACATCCTCTGGCATGATCATATCACTACACACTTGGAAAGTTTGTCATGCTTAGAGATAAATATTAGAAGGGTTCTTAATTCGCACCACTTCCTTCCCACGGTACTGTATACAAGCACCTTATATATATCAAAAGTAATCAAACTATAGCATTGACTTAGAACTTGCATTGAATTACATTTAACATCCTCTCGCATGATGATATCACTACACACTTGGAAAGTTTATCATGCTTAGAGACAAATTTTAGAAGGGATCTTCATTCGCATTACTTACTTCTCACGGTACTGTATACAAGCGCCTTATACGTATCAAAAGTAATCAAACTACAGCTGGACTTAGAAATTGCATTAGGATCACATTTAACATCATCTCGCATGATTAATAACACTACACTCTTGGTAGTTTATCATGCTAAGAGATAAATATTATTAGGGATCTTCATTCGCATTACTTACTTCTTACCGTACTGTATACCAGCGCCTTATATCTGTCATATGTAATTAAACTACAGCATGGACTTAGAAATTGCATTAGGATCACATTTAACATCCTCCCGAATTATCATATCACTATACACTTGGAAAGTTTATCATGCTTAGAGATAAATATTAGTAGGGATATTCATTCGCATTACTTAATTCTCACAGTACTGTATACAATCGTTTTAAATCAATCAAAAGTAATCATACTACAGCGTGGACTTAGAACTTGCATTAGAATCACATTTTACATCCTCTCGCCTGATCATATCACTACACTCTTGGAAAGTTAATCATGCATAGAGATAAATATTAGTAAGTATCTTCATTCGCATTACTTACTTCACACGGTACAGTATACAAGTGACTTATAACTAACAAAAGTAATCAAACTACAGCATGAACTGAGAACTTGCAATAGAATCACATTTATCATCCTCTCGCATGATCATATCAATACACACTTGGATTGTTTATCATCCTTAGCGATAAATATTAGAAGGGATCTTCATTCGCACTACTTACTTCCCACGGTACTGTATACAAGCACCTTATGTCAATCAAAAGAAATCAAATTACAGCGTTGACATAGAACATGCATTCTATCACATTTCACGTCTTCTCGCATGATCATATCACTATACACTTGGAAAGTTTATCAGGATTAGAGATAAATATTAGTATGGATTGTCATTCGCATTACTTACTTCCCAAGGTACTCTATACAAGTGCCTTATATCTATCAAAACTAATCAAACTACAGCGTGGACTTAGAACTTGCGGTAGAATCACATTTAACATCCTCTCTCATGATCATATAACTACAAACTTGGAAAGTTTATCATGCTTAGCGATAAATATTAGAAGGGATCTTCATTCGCACTACTTACTTCTCACAGTACTGTATATTAGCACCTGATATCAATGAAAAGTAATCAAACTACAGCATGGACTTAGAACTTGCATTAAATCACATTTAACGTCCTCTCGCATGATCATTTCACTATACACTTGGAAATTTTCTCATGATTAGAGATAAATTTTAGTAGGGATCTTCATTCGCATTAGTTACTTCTCACAGTACTGTATTCACACGCCTTATATCTATCAAAAGTAATCAAACTACAGGATGGACTTAGAAATTGCAATAGGATCACATTTAAAATCCTCTCGCATGATCATATAACTACACACTTGGAAAGTTTTACATGCTTAGAGATAATACATTAGTAGGGATCTTCATTAGCATTACTTACTACTTACGGCTGTGTTTACAAGCGCCATATAACAATCAAAAGAAATTAAACTGCAGCATGGACTTAGAACCGCATTAAAATCACATTTCACGTCTTCTCACATGATCATATCACAATACATTTGGAAAGTTTATCATGATTAGAGATAAATATTAGTAGAGATCTTCATTCGCATTACTTACTTCTCACCGAACTGTATACAATTGCCTTATATATATCAAAAGTAATCGAACTACAGAGTGGACTAAGAACTTGCATTAGGATCACATTTAACATCCTCTCGCATGATCATATCACTGCACACTTGGAAAGTTTATCATGCTAAGAGATAAATATTAGTAGGGATCTTCATTCGCATTACTTACTTCTCACCGTACTGTTAACAAGCACCTTATATCTTTCAAATGTAATCAAACTACAGCATGGACTAAGAACTTTTATTAGAATCTCATTTAACATCCTCTTGTATAATCATATCACTACACACTTGGAAAGATTATCATGCTTAGAATTAAATATTAGTAGGGATATTCATTCGCATTACTTACTTCTCACAGTACTGTATACAAACGGCTTATATCTATCAAAAGTAATCAAACAACAGCATTAACTTTGAACTTGCATTAGAATCACATTTAACATCCTCTCGCATTATCATATCACTACACACTTGGAAAGTTTATCATGCTTAGAGATAAATATTAGTAGGTATCTTCATTCGCATTACTTACTTCTCACAGTACTGTACACAAGCACCTTATATCAATCAATTGTTATCAAACTACAGTGTGGACTTAAAACTTGCATTAGAATCACATTTAACATGCTCTCGCATGATCATTTCACAACGCACTTGGAAAGTTTATCATGCATAGAGATAAATATTAGTAGGGATCTTCATTCGCATTACTTACTTCTCACGGTACTGTATACAAACGCCTTATATCTATCAAAAGGAATCAAACTACAGGATGGACTTAGAGATTGCAAAAGGATCACATTTAACATCCTCTCGCATGATCATATCACTACACACTTGGAAATTTTTTCATGCTTAGCGATAAATATTAGAAGGGCTCTTCATTCTCACTACTTAATTCTCACTGTACTGTATACTAGCACCTTATATCAACCAAAAGTAATCAAACTACAGCGTGGACATAGAACTTACATTAAATCACATTTAACGTCATCACATAATCATATCACAATACACTTGGAAAGTTTAAGATGATTAGAGATAAATATTAGTAGGTTTCTTGATTCGCATTACTTACTTCTCACGGTACTGTATACAAGCGCCTTATATCTATCAATGGTAATCAAACTACAGAGTGGATTTAGAAATTGCATTAGGATCACATTTAACATCCTCTCGCATGATCATATCACTACACACTTGGAAAGTTTATCATGCTTAGAAATAAATATTAGTAGGGATCTTCTTTGGCATTACTTACTTCTCACGGTACTGTATACAGCGCCATATATCTATCAAAAGTAATCAAACTACAGCATTAAATTAGAACTTGCATTAGAATCACATTTAATATCCTCTCGCTTGGTCATTTCACTAATACACTTGGAAAGTATATCTTGCTTAGAGTTAAATAATAGTAGGGATCTTTATTCGCATTACTTACTTCTCACTTTACTGAATACAAGCGCCTTATATCTATCAAAAGAAATCAAACTACAGAGTGGATTTAGCAATTGCATTAAAATCACATTTAACATCCTCTCGCATGATCCTATCACTACACACTTGGAAAGATTATCATGCTTAGATATAAATATTAATAGGGCTCTTCATTCGCATTACTTACTTCTCATGGTACTGTATACAAGCGCCTAATATCTATTAAAAGTATTCAAACTTCAGCATTGACTTAAAACTTGAATTAGAATCACATTGCGACACCCTCTCGCTTGATCATATCACACACACTTGTAAAGTTTATCATGCTTAGAGATAAATATTAGTAGTGATCTTCATTCGCATTACTTACTTCTCATTGTATAGTATACAAGCGCCTTATATCTATCAAAATAATAAAACTCCAGCGTGGACTTAGAAAATGCATTAGGATCACATTTAACATCCTCTCGCATGATCATATCACAACACACTTGGAAAGTTTATCATCCTAAGAGATAAATATTAGTAGGGATCTTCATTCGCATTATTTAATTCTCACGATACTGTACACAAGTGCCTTATATCTATCATTTGTAATCAAATTGCAGAGTGGACTTAGAACCTGCATTAGAATCACATTTAATATCCTCACGCATGATAATATCACTACACACTAGGAAAATTTATCATTCTTACAGATAAATATTATTATCGATCTTCATTCGCATTACTTACGTCTCATGGTACTGTATACAAGTGCCTTATATCTATAAAAAGTAATCAAACTACAGTGTAGACTTAGAACTTGCATTAGCATCTCATTTAAAATCTCTCGCATGATCATATCACTACACACGTGGAAAGTTTATCATGATTAGAAATAAATATTAGGTGGCATCTTCATTCACATTACTTACTTGTCACGGTACTCTATACAAGCGCCCTATATCTGGCAAAATTAATCAAACTACAGCGTGGACCTAGAACTTGCATTAGGATCACATATAACATCCTCTCGCATGATCATATCACAAAACACTTGCAAAGTGCATCATGATTAGAAATAAATATTAGTAGGTATCTTCATTCGCATTAATTACTTCTCACGATACTGTATACAAGCGCCTTATATCTATCAAAAGTAATCATACTACAGCGTGGATTTAGAAATTGCATTAGGATAACATTTAACATCACCTCGCATGATCATATCACTACTCACTTGGAAAGTTTATCATGCTTAGACATAAATATTAGTAGGAATCGTCATTCGAATTACTTACTTCTCATGGTACTGTATACAAACGCCTTATATCTATCAAAATTAATCAAACTACAGCATTGACTTAGAACTTGCATTAGAATGACATTTAACATCTTTCGCATATCAAAATCACTGCACACTTGGAAAGTTTATAATGCTTAGAGATAAATATTTGTAGGTATCTTCATTCGCAATACTTACTCCTCACAATTCTGTATACATGCGCCTTATATATCAAAAGTAATCAAACTACAGCGTGAAATTAAATTTGCATTAGAATCACAATTAACATCCTCTCGCATGATCATATCACTACAACTTGGAAAGTTTATCATGCTTAGAGATAAATATTAGTAGGGATCTTCATTCGTATTACTTACTTCTCACGGTAATATATACAAGCGCCTTATATCTATCAAAATTAATCAAACTACAGATTGAACTTAGAACTTGCATTAGAATCTCATTTCACATCCTCTTGCATGATCATATCACTATACACTTGGAAAGTTTATCTTTCTTGGATATAAATATTAGTATGGATCGTCATTCGCATTACTTACTTCCCACCGTACTGTAACCAAGGGCCTTATATCTATCAAAAGTAATCAAATTACAGCATGGACTGTGAACTTGCATTAGGATCACATTTAACAACCTCTCGCATGATCGTATCACTACACACTTGGAAAGTTTATCGTACTTAGAGATAATATATTTGTAGGGATCTTCATTCGCATTAATTACTTCTCACCGTACTGTATACAAGCGCCTTATATCTATCAAAAGTTACTCATAACTACAGCGTATACTTAGAACTTGCATTAGGATCACATTTAACATCCTCTCGCATGATCATATCACTACCCATGTGGAAAGTTTATCATTTTTTGTGATAAATGTTAATAGGGATCTTCATTCGCATTTCTTACTTCTCATCGAACTGTAACTAAGCGAATAATATCTTTCAAAATTAATCAAACTACAGCATGGACCTAGAATGTGTATTAGGATCACATTTAACATCCTCTCGCATGATCATGTCACTACACACTTGGAAAGTTTATCTTGCTTAGAGATAAATATTAGTTGGGATCTTCATTCGCATAACCTACTTCTCACCATACTGTAACTATGCGCAATATATCCATCAAAGGTAATAAAACCACATCGTGAACTTAGAAATTGCATTAGAATCACATTTTACATCCTCTCGCATGATCATATAACTTCACACTTGGAAAGTTTATCATTCTGAGAGATAAATATTAGTAGAGATCTTCATTCGCATTACTTACTTCTCACCGTACTGTATACAATTGCCTTATATATATCAAAAGTAATCGAACTACAGAGTGGACTAAGAACTTGCATTAGGATCACATTTAACATCCTCTCGCATGATCATATCACTGCACACTTGGAAAGTTTATCATGCTAAGAGATAAATATTAGTAGGGATCTTCATTCGCATTACTTACTTCTCACCGTACTGTTAACAAGCGCCTTATATCTTTCAAATGTAATCAAACTACAGCATGGACTAAGAACTTTTATTAGAATCTCATTTAACATTCTCTTGTATAATCATATCACTACACACTTGGAAAGATTATCATGCTTAGAATTAAATATTAGTAGGGATATTCATTCGCATTACTTACTTCTCACAGTACTGTATACAAACGGCTTATATCTATCAAAAGTAATCAAACAACAGCATTAACTTTGAACTTGCATTAGAATCACATTTAACATCCTCTCGCATTATCATATCACTACACACTTGGAAAGTTTATCATGCTTAGAGATAAATATTAGTAGGTATCTTCATTCGCATTATTTACTTCTCACGGTACTGAATACAAGCCCTTTTAATATATCAAATGTAATCAAACTACAGGATGGACGTAGAAATTGCATTAGGATCACATTTAACATCCTCTCGCATGATCATATCACTACACACTTGGAAAGTTTATCATGCTTAGAGATAAATATTAGTAGGGATTTTAATTCGCATTACTTACTTCTCACAGTACTGTACACAAGCGCCTTATATCAATCAATTGTTATCAAACTACAGTGTGGACTTATAACTTGCATTAATATCACATTTAACATGCTCTCGCATGATCATTTCACAACGCACTTGGAAAGTTTATCATGCATAGAGATAAATATTAGTAGGGATCTTCATTCGCATTACTTACTTCTCACGGTACTGTATACAAACGCCTTATATCTATCAAAAGGAATCAAACTACAGGATGGACTTAGAGATTGCAAAAGGATCACATTTAACATCCTCTCGCATGATCATATCACTACACACTTGGAAATTTTTTCATGCTTGGCGATAAATATTAGAAGGGCTCTTCATTCTCACTACTTAATTCTCACTGTACTGTATACTAGCACCTTATATCAACCAAAAGTAATCAAACTACAGAGTGGACTTAGAACTTGCATTAAATCACATTTAACGTCATCACATAATCATATCACAATACACTTGGAAAGTTTAAGATGATTAGAGATAAATATTAGTAGGTTTCATGATTCGCATTACTTACTTCTCACGGTACTGTATACAAGCGCCATATATATATCAAAAGTAATCAAACTACAGCGAGGACTTAGAAATTGCATTAGGATCACATTTAACATCCTCTCGCATGATCAAATCACAAAACACTTGCAAAGTGCATCATGTTAGAAATAAATATTAGTAGGTATCTTCATTCGTAATACTTACTTCTCACAATACTGTATACAAGCCCCTTATATCTATCAAAAGTAATCAAACTAAAGCGTGGATTTAGAAATTGCATTAGGATAACATTTAACATCACCTCGCATGATCATATCACTACTCACTTGGAAAGTTTATCATGATAAGACAAAAATATTAGTAGGGATCGTCATTCGAATTACTTACTTCTCATGGTACTGTATACAAACGCCATATATATCTATTAAAAGTAATCAAACTACAGCATTGACTTAGAACTTGCATTAGAATGACATTTAACATCCTTTCGCATATCAATATCACTGCACACTTGGAAAGTTTATCATGCTTAGAGATAAATATTTCTAGGGATCTTCTTTGGCATTACTTACTTCTCACTGTACTGTATACAAACGCCTTATATCTATCAATGGTAATCAAACTACAGAGTGGATTTAGAAATTGCATTAGGATCACATTTAACATCCTCTCGCATGATCATATCACTACACACTTGGAAAGTTTATCATGCTTAGAAATAAATATTAGTAGGGATCTTCTTTGGCATTACTTACTTCTCACGGTACTGTATACAGCTACATATATCTATCAAAAGTAATCAAACTACAGCATTAAATTAGAACTTGCATTAGAATCACATTTAATATCCTCTCGCTTGGTCATTTCACTAATACACTTGGAAAGTATATCTTGCTTAGAGTTAAATAATAGTAGGGATCTTTATTCGCATTACTTACTTCTCACTGTACTGAATACAAGCGCCTTATTTCTATCAAAAGAAATCAAACTACAGAGTGGATTTAGCAATTGCATTAAAATCACATTTAACATCCTCTCGCATGATCCTATCACTACACACTTGGAAAGATTATCATGCTTAGATATAAATATTAATAGGGCTCTTCATTCGCATTACTTACTTCTCATGGTACTGTATAAAAGCGCCTAATATCTATTAAAAGTATTCAAACTTCAGCATTGACTTAAAACTTGAATTAGAATCACATTGCGACGCCCTCTCGCTTGATCATATCACTACACACTTGTAAAGTTTATCATGCTTAGAGATAAATATTAGTAGTGATCTTCATTCGCATTACTTACTTCTCATTGTATAGTATACAAGCGCCTTATATCTATCAAAATAATAAAACTCCAGCGTGGACTTAGAAAATGCATTAGGATCACATTTAACATCCTCTCGCATGATCATATCACAACACACTTGGAAAGTTTATCATCCTAAGAGATAAATATTAGTAGGGATCTTCATTCGCATTATTTAATTCTCACGATACTGTACACAAGTGCCTTATATCTATCATTTGTAATCAAATTGCAGAGTGGACTTAGAACCTGCATTAGAATCACATTTAATATCCTCACGCATGATAATATCACTACACACTAGGAAAATTTATCATTCTTACAGATAAATATTATTAGGGATCTTCATTCGCATTACTTACGTCTCATGGTACTGTATACAAGTGCCTTATATCTATAAAAAGTAATCAAACTACAGTGTAGACTTAGAACTTGCATTAGCATCTCATTTAACATCCTCTCGCATGATCATATCACTACACACGTGGAAAGTTTATCATGATTAGAAATAAATATTAGGTGGCATCTTCATTCACATTACTTACTTGTCACGGTACTCTATACAAGCGCCCTATATCTGGCAAAATTAATCAAACTACAGCGTGGACCTAGAACTTGCATTAGGATCACATATAACATCCTCTCGCATGATCATATCACAAAACACTTGCAAAGTGCATCATGATTAGAAATAAATATTAGTAGGTATCTTCATTCGCATTACTTACTTCTCACGATACTGTATACAAGCGCCTTATATCTATCAAAAGTAATCATACTACAGCGTGGATTTTGAAATTGCATTAGGATAACATTTAACATCACCTCGCATGATCATATCACTACTCACTTGGAAAGTTTATCATGCTTAGACATAAATATTAGTAGGAATCGTCATTCGAATTACTTACTTCTCATGGTACTGTATACAAACGCCTTATATCTATCAAAAGTAATCAAACTACAGCATTGACTTAGAACTTGCATTAGAATGACATTTAACATCCTTTCGCATATGATAACACTAGACACTTTAAGTTTACCATGCTTAGAGATAAATATTAGTAGGGATCTTCATTCGCATTACTTACTTCTCACCGTACTGTATACAAGCACCTAATATCTATCAAAATTAATCAAACTACAGTGTGAACTTAGAACTTGCATTAAAATCACATTTAACAAACTCTCGCATTTTCATTTCACAATAAACTTGGAAAGTTTATCTTGCTTGGATATATATATTAGTAGGGATCGTCAATCGCATTAATTACTTCTCACGGTACTGTATACAAGCGCAATAAATCTATCAAAAGTAATCAAACTACAGAGTGGACTTAGAAATTGCATTAGAATCACATTTAACATCCTCTTCATGATAATATCAATAAACACTTGGAAAGTATATAATTCTTACAGATAAATATTATTAGGTATCTTCATTCACATTACTTACGTCTCATGGTACTGTATACAAGCGCCTTATATCTATCAAAAGGAATCAAACTACAGCATTTAATTAGAACTTGCATTTGAATCACATTTAACAACCTCTCGCATGATCATATCACTATACACTTGGAAAGTTTATCTTGCTTGGATATAAATATTAGTAGGGATCGTCTTTCGCATTACTTTCTTCTCAACGTACTGTAACCAAGCGCCTTATATCTATCAAAAGTAATCAAATTACAGCATGGACTTTGAACTTGTATTAGGATCACATTTAACATCCTCTCGCATGATCATATTACTACAAACTTGAAAAGTTTATCATACTTAGAGATAAATATTAGTAGGTGATCTTCATTCGCATTACTTACTTCTCACGGTACTGTATACAAGCGCCTTATATCTATCAAAAGTAATCAAACTACAGTGTGGAATTAAAATTTCATTATCATCACATTTAACATCCTCTCGCATGATCATATCACTACACACTTGGAAAGTTTATCATGCTTAGATATAAATATTAGTAGGGATCTTCAATCGCATTACTTACTTCTCACCATACTGTAACTAAGCGCAATATATCTATCAAAGGTAATCAAACTACAGCGTGGACTTAGAACTTGCATTAGGATCACATATAACATCCTCTCGCATGATCATTTCACAACACACTTGGAAAGTTTATCATGCTTAGAGTTAAATATTAGTAGGGATTTTCATTTGAATTACTTACTTCTCACGGTACTGTATACAAGTGCCTTATATCTATCAAAGGTAATCAAACTACAGCGTGAAATTTGAACTTGCATTAGAATCATATTTAACATCCTCTCGCATGATCATTTCACTACAACTTGGAAAGTTTATCATGCTTAGAGATAAATATTAGTAGGGATCTTCATTCGAATTACTTACTTCTCACGGTACTGTATACAAGCGCCTTATATCTATCAAAAGTAATCAAACTACAGCGTAGACTTAGAACTTGCATTAGGATAACATTAATATCCTCTCGCATGATCATATCACTACACACATGGAAAGTTTATCATGCTTAGAGATAAATATTAGTAGGGACCTTCATTCGCATTTCTTACTTCTCACCGAACTGTAAATATGCGCCTTATATCTATCTAAATTAATCAAACTACAGCGTGGAACTAGAACTTTATTAGGATCACATTTAACATCCTCTCGCATGATATTGTCACTACACATTTGGAATGTTTATCATGCTTAGAAATTGATATTAGTAGGTATCGTCATTCGCATTACTTACTTCTCACGGTACTGTATACAAGCGCCTTATATCTATCAAAATTTATCAAACTACAGCATGAACTTAAAACTTGCTTTAGAATCACATTTAATATCCTCTTGCATGATCATATCACTTTACACTTGGAAAGTTTATCTTGCTTGGAGA
Source organism: Dryococelus australis (assembly GCA_029891345.1). Taxonomy (NCBI): domain Eukaryota; kingdom Metazoa; phylum Arthropoda; class Insecta; order Phasmatodea; family Phasmatidae; genus Dryococelus; species Dryococelus australis. The sequence goes on from CM057003.1 coordinate 127,125,684, forward strand.
TAAACATTAGTAGGTATCTTCATTCGCATTACTTACTTCTCACCGTACTGTAAGCAAGCGACATATATCTATCAAAAGTAATCAAGTTACAGCATGAACATTGAACTTGCATTACGATCACATTTAACATCCTCTCGCATGATCATATCACTACACACTTGGAAAGTTTGTCATGCTTATAGATAAATGTTAGTAGGGATCTTCAATCCCATTACTTACTTTTCACCATACGGTAACTAAGCGCAATATACCTATCAAAGGTAATCAAATTACAGCGTGGACTTAGAACTTGCATTAGGATCACATATAACATCCTCTTGCATGATCATATCACAACACACTTGGAAAGATTATCATGCTTAGAGATAAATATTAGTTGGGATCTCCATTCGCAATACTTACTTCTCACGATACTGTATACAAGCACCTTATATCTATCAAAAGTAATCAAACTACAACATTGGCTTAGAACTTGCATTAGTTTCACATTTTACAACCTCTCGCAAGATCATATCACTATACACTTGGAAAGTTTATCTTGCTTGGATATAAATATTAGCAGGTATCATCATACTTAGAGATAAATATTAGTAGGGATCTCCATTCGCATTACTTACTTCTCACGCTAATGTATACAAGCGCAATAAATCTATCAAAGTATTGAAGTGTAGGTATACAACTCAAAAGTTTTATAATAAATATATCCCAAAAACGACAAATGTGTAACATGTGTTTTATATAGCTGAATTAAACAGTTGAACTCATTCTTAAGCAAATCGAAATGATTACATTCTTGTAAAGACAATTAGTTACATGCGTACATCTTAGAAGTATTAAAGTGTATGTATACATTTCAAGAGTTTTATATTAAATATATCCCAAAAACGACAAATGAGTAACATGTGTTCTACATAGCTGAATTGAACTGTTGTCATCATTCTTAAGCAAATCATAGTTATTACATTCTTGTAAGGACAATTATTTACATGCGTATATCTTAGAAGTATTGAACTGTAGGCATACCACTCAAAAGTTTGGTAATAAATACAACCCAAATACGACAAATGAGTAACATGTGTTCTATATAACTGAATTGAACTGTTGTCATCATTCTTATACAAATCATAGTTATTACAATCTTGTAAGGCCAAATAGTTACATGCGTTCTTCTCAAAAGTATTGAAGTGTAGGTATACAACTCAAAAGTTTTATAATAAATATATCCCAAAAACGACAAATGAGTAACATGTGTTTTATATAGCTGAATTAAACTGTTGTCAAAATTCTTAAGCAAATCGAAGTTATGACATTCTTGTAAGGACAATTATTTACATTCGTATATCTTAGAAGTATTGAACTGTAGGCATACCACTCAAAAGTTTTGTAATAAATTCAACCCAAATAGGACAAATGAGTAACATGTGTTCTATATAACTGAATTGAACTGTCGTCATCATTATTAAGCAAATCGTAGTTATTACATTCTTGTAAGGACAAATAGTTACATGCGTACATGTTAGAAGTATTGAAGTGTAGGTATACAACTCAAAAGTTTTATAATAAATATATCCCAAAAACGACAAATGAGTAACATGTGTTTTATACAGCTGAATTAAACTGTTGTCATCATTCTTAAGCAAATCGAAGTTATGACATTCTTGTAAGGACAATTATTTTTATGCGTATATCTTAGAAGTATTGAACTGTAGGCATACCACTCAAAAGTTTTGTAATTACATTCAACCCAAATATTACAAATGAGTAACATGTGTTCTATATAACTGAATTGAACTGTCGTCATCATATTTAAGCAAATCGTAGTTATTACATTCTTGTAAGGACAAATAGTTACATGCGTACATGTTAGAAGTATTGAAGTGTAGGTATACAACTCAAAAGTTTTATAATAAATATATCCCAAAAACGACAAATGTGTAACATGTGTTTTATATAGCTGAATTAAACAGTTGATCTCATTCTTAAGCAAATCGAATTGATTACATTCTTGTAAAGCCAATTAGTTACATGCGTACATCTTAGAAGTATTAAAGTGTATGTATACATTTCAAAAGTTTTATATTAAATATATCCCAAAAACGACAAATGAGTAACATGTGTTCTATATCTGAATTGAACTGTCGTCATCATTCTTAAGCAAATCATAGTTATTACATTCTTGTAAGGACAATTATTTACATGCGTATATCTTAGAAGTATTGAACTGTAGGCATACCACTCAAAAGTTTAGTAATAAATATTTTCCAAAAACGACAAATGAGTAACATGTGTTTTATATAACTGAATTAAACTGTTGTCATCATTCTTAAGCAAATCGTAGTTATAACATTCTTGTAAGGACAATTATTTACATGCGTATATCTTAGAAGTATTGAACTGTAGACATACCACTCATAAGTTTGGTAATAAATATAACCCAAATACGACAAATGAGTAACATGTGTTCTATATAAATGAATTGAAATGTTGTCATCATTCTTAGGCAAATCATAGTTATTACAATCTTGTAAGGACAATTAGTTACATGTGTTCTTCTCAGAAGTATTGAAGTGTAGGTATACACCTCAAAAGTTTTATAATAAATATATCCCAAAAACGACAAATGACTAACTTGTGTTTTATATAGCTGAATTAAACTGTTGTCATCATTCTTAAGCAAATCGAAGTTATGACATTCTTGTAAGGACAATTATTTACATGCGTATATCTTAGAAGTATTGAACTGTAGGCATACCACTCAAAAGTTTTTTAATAAATTCAACCCAAATACGACAAATGAGTAACATGTGTTCTATATAACTGAATTGAACTGTCGTCATCATTATTAAGCAAATCGTAGTTATTACATTCTTTTAAGGACAAATAGTTACATGCGTACATGTTAGAAGTATTGAAGTACAGGTAAACAAATCAAAAGTTTTATAATAAATATATCCCAAAAACGACAAATGAGTAACATGTGTTTTATACAGCTGAATTAAACTGTTGTCATCATTCTTAAGCAAATCGTAGTTATGACATTCTTGTAAGGACAATTTTTTTTATGCGTATATCTTAGAAGTATTGAACTGTAGGCATACCACTCAAAAGTTTTGTAATTACATTCAACCCAAAAACGACAAATGAGTAACATGTGTTCTATATAACTGAATTGAACTGTCGTCATAATTATTAAGCAAATCACTATCACTACACACTTGGAAAGAGGTAATTCTTACAGATAAATATTAGTAAGGATCATCATTCGAATTACTTACTTCTCACCGTACAGTAACCAAGTGCCTTATATCTATCAAAAGTAATCAAATTACAACGTGGAATTTGAACTTGCATTAGGATCACATTTAACATCATCTCGCAGATCATATCACTACACACTTGGAAAGTTTATCATACTTAGAGATAATATATTTGTATGGATCTTCATTCGCATTACTTACTTCTCATTGTACTGTATACAAGCGCCTTTAATCTATCAAAAGTAATCAAACTACAGCGTAGACTTAGAACTTGCATTAGGATCACATTTAACATCCTCTCGCATGATCATATCACTACACACTTGGAAAGTTTATCATACTTAGAGATAATATATTGGTAGGGATCATCATTCGCATTACTTACTTTCCACGGTACTATATACAAGCGCCTTTTATCTATAAAAAGTAATCAAACTACAGCATAGACTTAGAACTTGCATAAGGATCACATTTAACATCCTCTCTCATGATCATATCACTACACACGTTGAAGGTTTATCATGCTTAGTGATAAATATTAGTAGGTATCTTCATTCGCATTACTTACTTATCACCGTACTGACACAAGTGCCTTATATCTATCAAAAGAAATCAAACTACACCATAGACTGAGAACTTGCATAATGATAACTTTTAACAACCTCTCGCATGATCATATCACTACACACTTGGAAAGTTTATTATGCTTAGAGATAAATATAAGTAGGGATCTTCATTGGAATTACTTACTTCTCACGGTACTGTATACAAGCGCCTTATATCTATCAAAAGTAATCAAACTACAGCATGAACTTAAAAATTGCATTAGGATTACATTTAACATCCTCTGGCATGATCATATCACTACACACTTGGAAAGTTTATCATGCTTAGAGTTAAATATTAGTAGTCATCTTCATTCGCATTAATTACTTGCCACGGTAGTGTAAACAAGCTCCTTATATCTTGCAAAAGTAATCAAACTACAGCGTAGACTTAGAACTTGCATTAGGATCACATTTAACAACCTCTCGCATGGTCATATAACTATACACTTGGACAGTTTATCATGCTTAGTGATAAATATTAGTAGGGATCTTCATTCTCATTACTTACTTCTCACCGTACTGTAACCAAGTGCCTTTAATCTATCAAAATTAATCAAATTACACCGTGGACACTTGAACTTGCATTAGGATCACATTTAACATCCTCTCGCATTATCAAATCTCTACACATGTTGAAGGTTTATCATGCTTAGAGATAAATATTAGTAGGTATTTTCATTCGCATTACTTACTTATCACCGTACTGACACAAGTGCCTTATCTATCAAAAGTAATCAAACTACACCATGGACTGAGAAATTGCAATAGGATAACTTTTAACATCCTCTCGCATGATCATATCACTACTACACTTGGAAAGTTTATTTTGCTTAGAGTTAAATATTAGTAGGTATCTTCATTCGCATTACTTACTTTTCACGGTACTGTATACAAGCGCCTTATATCTATCAAAAGTAATGAAACTTCAGCGTGAACTGAGAACCTGCATTATAATCACATTTAACATCCTCTCGCATGATCGTATCACTACACACTTGGAAAGATGTAATTCTTACAGATAAATATTAGTAAGGATCTTCATTCGAATTACTTACTTCTCACGGTACTGTATGCAAGCGCCTTATATCTATCAAAAGTAGTCAAACAACAGCGTTAACTTAGAACTTGCATTAGAATCACATTTAACAACCTCTCGCATGATCATATCACTATACACTTGGACATTTTATCATGCTTAGTGATAAATATTAGTAGGGATCTTCATTCGCATTACTTACTTCTCACAGTACTATAACCAAGCGACTTATATCTATCAAAAGTAATCAAATTACAGCGTGGACTTTGAACTTGCATTAGGATCACATTTAACATCATCTCGCAGATCATATCACTACATACTTGGAAAGTTTATCATACTTACAGATAATATATTTGTTGGGGTCTTCATTCGCATTACTTACTTCTCACCGTACTGTACACAAGTGACTTATATCTATCAATAGTAATCAAACTACACCATGGACTGAGAACTTGCATTATGATAACTTTTAACAACCTCTCGCATGATCATATCACTACACATTTGGAAAGTTTATTATGCTTAGAGATAAATATTAGTAGGGTTCTTCATTCGTATTACTTATATCTCATGATACTTTATACAAGCGCCTTATGTCTATCAAAAGTCATCAAACTACAAAATGGACTTAGAAATTGCATTAGGATAAACATTTAACATCCTCTCGCATGATCATATCACTACACACTTGGAAAGTTTATCATGCTTAGAGATAAATATTAGTAGGGTTCTTCATTCGCATTACTTACTTCTCACGTTACTGTATACAAGCGCCTTATATCTATCAAAAGTAATGAAATTACAGTGTGGACTTAGAACTTGCATTAGTATCACATTTAACATCCTCTCGCATATCAATATTACTACACACTTGGAATGTTTATCATGCTTAGAAATAAATATTAGTAAGCATTTCATTCGCATTACTTACTTCTCACGGTACTGTATACAAGCGCCTTATATCTTTCAAAAGTAATGAAACTACAGCGTGAACTTAGAACATGCATTAGAATCACATTTAACATCCGCTCGCATGATCATATCACTACACACGTTGAAGGTTTTTCATGCTTAGAGATAAATATTAGTAGGTATTTTCATTCGCATTACTTTCTTATCACCGTACTGACACAAGTACCTTATATCTATCAAAAGTAATCAAACTACACCATGGACTGAGAACTTGTTTTAGGATAACTTTTAACAACCTCTCGCAAGATCATATCTCAACACACTTGGAAAGTTTATCATGCTTAGAGATAAATAATCGTAGGGATCTTCATTCAAATTAAATACTTCTCACGGTACTGTGTACAACATCCTTATATCTATCAAAAGTAATCAAACTGCAGCATTGACTTAGAACTTGCTTTAGAATCACATTTAACATCTTCTCGCTTGATCATATCACTACACACTTGGAAAAATTAACATGCTTAGAGATAAATGTTATTAGGGGTCATCAATCGCATTACTTACTTCTCACTGTACTGTAACTAAGCGCCTTATATCTATCTAAATTAATCAAACTACAGCTTGGACTTTGAAATTGCATTAGGATTACATTTAACATCCTCTCGCATGATCATATCACTACACACTTGGAAAGTTTATCATGATTAGAAACAAATATTAGTAGGCATCTTCATTCGCATTACTTACTTCTCATGGTACTGTATACAAGCGCCTTATATCTTTCAAAAGTAATGAAACTACAGCGTGACCTTAGAACTTGCATTAGAATCACATTTAACATCCGCTCGCATGATCATATCACTACACACGTTGAACGTTTTTCATGCTTAGAGATAAATATTAGTAGGTATCTTCATTCGCATTACTTTCTTATCCCGTACTGACACAAGTGCCTTATAGCTATCAAAAGTAATGAAACTACAGCGTGAACTTAGAACTTGCATTAGAATCACATTTAACATCCTCTCGCATGATCATATCACTACATACTTGGAAATTTTATAATTCTAACAGATAAATATTAGTAGGGATCTTCATTCGCATTACTTACTTCTCACGGTAGTGTATACAAGCGCTTTATAACAATCAAATTTAATAAATATACAGCATGGTCTTAGAACTTGCATTAGAATCACATTTAACGTCCTCTCGCATGATCATATCACTATACACTTGGAAAGTTTATCATGATTAGAGATAAATATTAGTTGGGATCTTAATTCGCATTTCTTACTCTCACGGTAATGTATACAAGTGCCTTTTATCTATCAAAAGTAATCAAACTACAGCGTGGACTTATTACTTTCATTTGGATCACATTTAACATCCTCTCGCATGATCATATCACTATACACTTGGAAAGTTTAACATGCTTAGAGAAAATATAAGTAAGGTTCGTCATTCGCATTACTTACTTCACACGGTACTGTATACAAGCGCCTTATTTCTATCCAAAGTAATCAAACTACAGCATTTACTTACAACTTGCATTATATTCTAATTTAACATCCTCTCGCATGAATATATCATTCCACATTTGGAAACTTTATCATGCTTAGAGATAAATTTCAGTAGCGATCTTCATTCGCACAACTTACTTCTCACAGTACTGTATACAAGCGCCTTATATCTATCAAATTAATCAAACTACAGCGTGGACTTCAAACTTGCATTAGAATCACATTTAACATCCTCTCGCATGATCATATCACTACACACTTGGAAATTTTATAATTCTAACAGATAAATATTAGTAGGGATCTTCATTCGCATTACTTTCGTCTCATGGTACTGTATACAAGCGCCTTATATCAATCAAAAGTTATCAAACTACAGTGTGGCCTTAGAACTTGCATTAGAATCACATTTAACATCCTCTCGCATGATCATATCACTACACACTTGGAAAGTTTATAATGCTTAGAGATAAATATTAGTAGGGATCCTCATTCGCATTACTTACTTCTCACGGTACTGTATACAAGCGTCATATATATATCATAAGTAATCAAACTACAGCGTGGACTTAGAACTTGCATTAGGATCACATTTAACATCCCTTCGCATTATCATATCACTACACACGTGGAAAGTTTATCATGCTTTGTGATATGTGTTAACAGGTACTTCATTCGCATTACTTCCCACCGTACTGTAAATGAGCGCCTTATATCTATCTAAATTAATAAAACTACAGCGTGGACTAAGAACTTGCATTAGGATCACATTTAACATCCCTTCGCATTTTCATATCACTACACACTTCGAAAGTTTATCATACTTAGAAATAAATATTAGTAGGGATCTTCATTCGCATTACTTACTTCTCACTGTTATGTATATAAGCGCCTTATTTCTATGAAAAGAAATCAAACTACAGCGTGAACTCACAACTTGGATTAGAATCACATTTAACATCCTCTCGCATATCAATATCACTACACACTTGGAATGTTTATCATGCTTAGAAATAAATGTTAGTAGGCATCTTCATTCGCATTACTTACTTCTCACGGTACTGAAACAAGCGCCTTATATCTATCAAAAGTAATGAAACTACAGCGTGAACTTAGAACTTGCATTAGAATCACATTCAACATCCTCTCGCATGATCATATCACTACACACTTGGAAAGTTTATAATTCTAACAGATAAATATTAGTAGGGATCTTCATTCGCATTACTTTCGTCTCATGGTACTGTATACAAGCGCCTTATATCAATCAAAAGTTATCAAACTACAGTGTGGCCTTAGAACTTGCATTAGAATCACATTTAACATCCTCTCGCATGATCATATCACTACACACTTGGAAAGTTTATAATGCTTAGAGATAAATATTAGTAGGGATCCTCATTCGCATTACTTACTTCTCACGGTACTGTATACAAACACCTTATATTTATCAAAATAATCAAACTACAGCGTGGACTTAGAACTTGCATTAGATTCACATTTAACATCCTCTCGCATGATCATTTCACTACACACTTGGAAAGTTTATCATGCTTAGCGATAAATATTAGTTGGGATCTTCATTCGCATTACTTACTTCTCACGATACTGTATACAAGCGCCTTATATATCTCAAAAGTAATCAAACTACAGCGTGGACTTAGAACTTGCATTAGGATCACATTTATCATCCTCTTGCAAGATCATATCACTACTCCCTTGTAACGTTTATCATGCTTAGAGATAATTATTAGTAGGGATCTTCATTCGCATTACTTACTTCTCACCGTACTGTAAACAAGTGCCTTATATCTATCAAAAGTAATCAAACTACAGCGTGGACTTAGAACTAGCATTAGGATCACATTTAACCTCCTCTCGCATGATCATATCACTACACACTTGGAAAGTTTATCATGCTTAGAGATAAATATTAGTAGGGGTCTTCGTTCGCATTACTTACTTCTCACCGTACTGTATACAAGCGCCTTATATCTATCAAAATAATCAAACTTTTCACATTGGAAGTCATTTTGCTTTTGTTCGCTGTCGTTTTGTTTTTCTCTATACAAAACCTACAAAATATTTGGTGCGGATGTTGCACAGAAAAGAGCAATATTATATATTTATTAATAATAAATATTGTATAGGAATAATTGTTTTTCTAATTCAGTAATATTATTTCTACTTGTTTGATTTGTTTGTAATAAATTGTTAAATCTTGTATGCAGCATCGTATCATGTGTAACGGACCTTGTACAACTAATTATAAGTAAGAGAATGCCTACATAGCAGTCATCTTCGCTGGATAATTAATGGATATTAATATTGAACTTTTTGCATCCTGGAATAGGTAATCAGACACAAGTATCGTTGTCTGAATCTCGCTCAGCAAATCAGAAAATTGGCAAGCCTTCGTCAAATGAACCACCAAGCCATCTCGATGCTAAAGCCATATAAATTAAAACTATATTAAATATAATCTTTGGTTGCCATTTAATCATTAAAATATATTTTTAATGTAAATATTGAAAGTACCTTAAATATTTTTCTCCCGAACATTAATGGTTTTTCATAGTATTATGTTTTTTAATCACTTCTAAATTGGAAAACAAATTCAGATATGACTGTCGGTAAATTCAGGTTTGGTTTTGATTTTTCCAGTATCAGCCAAATAATCACCTCACAAAAAGTCGGAAATATGCATACAGCATGCATGAACGTATGGATTATATATACAGCATGCATGAACGTATGGATTATATATACAGCATGCATGAACGTATGGATTATATATACAGCATGCATGAACGTATGGATTTTATATAAAAGTAGGCATAGCAGTCGTTACCAACACAAAATGCGAGATTCAACGTGTTTCTAACAACAACAAAAATAATTGGCCAATATCGCAAACAAATAAACACGAAAGAACAACCAAAATGAAATTTGATGGTTTCTCTGGCAGAGGACGGTTTCTTTGTTGTCACTGCAGCTTAGAACTGTGTATAGCCTCCATGAGCATTGTGCATGTCCCTTTCACGCCGTGACATGCATGTAATTAACATGTTGATTTTATCTTCCCTGCAGCTTAGAACTGTGTATAGCCTCCATGAGCATTGTGCATGTCCCTTTCACTGCAGCTTAGAACTGTGTATAGCCTCCATGAGCATTGTGCATGTCCCTTTCACTGCAGCTTAGAACTGTGTATAGCCTCCATGAGCATTGTGCATGTCCCTTTCACTGCAGCTTAGAACTGTGTATAGCCTCCATGAGCATTGTGCATGTCCCTTTCACTGCAGCTTAGAACTGTGTATAGCCTCCATGAGCATTGTGCATGTCCCTTTCACGCCGTCACATGCATGTAATTAACATGTTGATTTTATCTTCCGGATGAAGGTCCCGTTCTATCTAGTCAGCTCTTATGAGATATAAAAGTGTTTCTGTAGGTTGTGAACGATTATAATCTGGTGTTTTCAGCTTATCCCAGGCATGCTCAATTGGTGGGTTCTCTGTAGATCACAAAAGAACTACGTTTCTCCTACCACACAAACTGCAATATACCACAAAATTACAAACATTTTGTGAGGTGTTTATACGAACTGATAGCTTCATTCGTGTTTAAAAACTATGGCGTATGACGATGTTATATTAGCTGAAAGTGATACTTTAGGCGAGGGGGTAGGGGGCTGGGTGTTAAATACCCCAACACCATTCCTCTTCACTAGCTCCGAACAGAAGGCCGTGATAGTGCAGTGACCAGACAGCCTGCCTCCTACCAATGTGAGTCGTGCTCGATTCCCGCCAGTCACTGGCATTTTAGAATGCAAGAAACGTGGCACGCTTTGTCGTTAACCTGCGGGTCACTCCCGCCTCCTTTCCATTCCATTACTGTTCCATACCAGTCTAATTTCACCCTCAGTAACGGCCAACACTTCGCTGCTAAGGTAGAAGTATGCAGAGGACAAGACTATCCCCAACACATTTACATTCACATGAAACTGTCCACTGTATGTTTTAAAAACGGAAATTTAATAAGAAACGAATTGTTTCAAATACTGATTTCATTAAGTTAATATTGTTTTCTAAACTTATAATAAGACAGCGGCCCGTCCCATCTCACGAATCAAATATCCATAGTCTGCTCACAGTTTCTTCACACTTTCTGAATCAAACCTCTGAGAAATCTCCCCATGCATTGACGTGTTCGGTTGTTACCTAAATAATACTGCATATATTACCAGCGTTTTATACTTCTGTTTATATAAATAATACTGCATGTATTACCAGCGTTTTATACTTCTGTTTATATAAATAATACTGCATGTATTACCAGCGTTTTATACTTCTGTTTATATAAATAATACTGCATGTATTACCAGCGTTTTATACTTCTGTTTATATAAATAATACTGCATGTATTACCAGCGTTTTATACTTCTGTTTATATTAATTTTATTATTTTTGGTTAAATTGAACTTTTATTAATATTTTATCAATGAATTATATTTGATTGTTATTAACTTTTAATAAAATAGCAAGGAAATAATTAAGTGGGTAATGGCTACTAAGAAATAGTTCTCAAGCAAAATATATATGTAACTGAGTATACGAATGCAGTGCGTTGTCACTCTGGGGTAATTTCCTAGACTCGGATAAGCTTTGTTCGCATGATGCAGAGGAACATGCTAAATTTAATATGTAACATGCCTGATGTTACTACGTACGGTCACATGTGAGGAGGTCAATTACAACACATAAGTAACATCTAACACCACTTAACTATATATTAACTTATTATGAGATGGTGTGTGCAAAGATATCCAACTATGTGTATAATAGATGAATAGGCCTATGTATTTGTGCCTCGAGTATGGGGAAATCGATTTTCTCTTCGAAAGTTTTAAAAGATAATCAATTATGCATTTCTGAAACAATGCGAGAGAAACACCTTAAAATTACATACGGCAGTTTAATTTAGGACACATTAAGAATAGTCATAAGATTAGTTTGATGCTACACCAGCATTAATTTTGGAGCATGGAACCGTGCCGAAAGAATAAATATAACACAAAGGCAGTAGCCCCCAAACAATGCCAGCATAGCATGGAACCGTGCCGAAAGAATAAATATAACACAAAGGCAGTAGCCCCCAAACAATGCCAGCATAGACATGAAACAGGTGGACTAGGGTGAGCCCAGTGTGCATACGCTAATAACTACAGTTTTATATGATAAAGAAACAATGGTTGAACCTCTCTTTGGGAACAAAGCATATAGCACAATAGTAGTAAGTAAAAGGTAAAAGACATTTGATTTAAGGTTTAAAGAGTGCAAAAGTACAAAAGAAATAGCATGGCGAAACGATATATATTTATTCAATCTCTTCAACTAATAAAAAAGGAATCATGACCTTAATATCAACATTTTTAAAACATAATATCAGATGATCATCATAGTGTTTACTTTACTAAATTTTAAAAATTAATAGGGGATACTCCGCTTTAACCTTTAAGCAATAGCATAAACAAATATGTTTTAAACAAAATTACATTAACGACCATTTTATTTGGCCGATTATCTTATATAACAACTTCACATCTTCGTTGGAAAAAAAGGTGTTCAGAAAATCTTTACTTTCTTTTCTCTGGCATTTTCCTGACTGAGAGGTTTCGAAAGTTCAGGCCATGTTTAGGGCTACAGCATGTGCAAGCAAACATTAATTAAATTTTCATATTTGCCGGTTGTTGTTCAGCCGAGGAAACTATGCCCAAGACGGCATTCCCTGGGTGGTCCGCGATAAATCAATGCTGTAATCAGGACCGCATCCTGCACCAAAGGCCTGTATCAGGACATGACGATCGGGCGACGAAGAAATGGTCCATTCTTGTATCGGAGTACACCAGCACCCCTAAATAAAACACGAAAACTTGGACATTGCCCAAAAAAATAACATATAGCATTGCGTGACAAAAAATAACAAGAGACACTTACCCTTAGAGGAAAGAAAGCGAATCTACATCGGATGACTGATGATTACAGAAGAAAAGGAAATTTAGAACTGTTCACACCATATTGAGCACTTTTAGAAGTCGGAAAAGACGCCTGGGGAAATCGATACGACCAACAGTCGATTCCGAGAATAGCCAACATAAATGATTAATAGGTATATGCTATTTCACGATTTTATTAAAATAAATAATTGTAAGTGTTATAAGTTATCTCACATAAATTATTACAAAAAAATGCATTAATTAGCAATCTCATGTTTACACAGAAATCATAATAAATAAGCTTAAAACACCAGCTGTATTTCATGAAATGAATAATAATGAACAAAATTACAGTTACACAAATTGACAAATATTTTGTAAAGAACTAACTAAGGAAAACAATTTAATATAATTGTACTCGTCCATAAGATGTAATCATTTACAATGTAGTCAACTGACACTATATCTAGCAAAATACGAATTAATTATGAAAGTATTAAAATTATTTGACAGTATCTTTAATTGAAAATCATAACTGACAATCAATTTAGTATTGTTTAGCAACTATTATTATGAAAGTATTAAATTATTTGACAGTATCTTTAATTGAAAATCATAACTGACAATCAATTTAGTATTGTTTAGCAACTACAAGGTTTGTGTAAGCACTAAATTAAAATTCTTTTAATTAGTGAACTACCAGAATCCTAAATTAATAACACATTTAACATTCTTATCATTAAATCACATAAGATACATAAACAAGCACTAGAAAAGAACTAAGTCACCGGAACAGGGACTCGAAAGCACTTAACAGTGACCCAATACATACCATACAAAATAAGTATAATAACTAGATGTTGTAAGCACCCCCCCCCCCAAAAAGCGGTTTTGCCGAAAGAAAATATATTCCCAGAAAAGGAACACGAACCATCACAAGGACAGAACACAAAAGTGTGTGCCACAAGGCAGCACAGTTTCATTTATGTGAAATGTATTCAGTAAAATCTTGCGGTTTTGAAAAAGAAAAATGACCATTCTGATACAAATTACCAAGTAACACTACACAAAGAAATTGAAAATATCAACACAATAATAATAAGAATTATCCTAATGTTAAGTTCATAAATTCAACCAACAACACACCTATTAAAAGCTACCAACGATAAAACAGCCAGAAACACTACTGCTGCACATCTGTCAAACTACCAATATTAATAGTGCTTTAAATAAAAGGGTATAAGCACTCAGCGGCTGTATTGTAGCACCACCTTTCCTCTGCACCTGGTCCTGCGGGGGTATGACGTCCTGACGCCACTCCGTGAACCAAGAACCCCATCGTCGAAATCAGCTCAGCATGAAGTATACATTTTGATGTCGTTATGCTCAGCTGGACCCATGGCATCGAACTCCGGACTAGTACGCCAGATGTCTATGATGCAGGCTGTCGATCCTCCAATCTCAATAACGGCGTATATGTAGTAAGGAGGTGATGGTTTTAACCCACTATAATTAATGGGATCATCAATTTGATATCAAATTGATTGATAGGATTAATTCGAATTTAATACAATGAAAAAATTTAATATACTAATATTTAGTTCGATAAATTTAATGGTATGAAAATTATATTTATATATCATTAATTTAATTTAATTTTTTTTGTGGGGTTGGTGAGAGGTCTTCACTCTCGGAGGTCTGGCGTTGTACTGAGGTGTGATGTGTTGGGGAAGGGGTGTATATAAGTATTGTGTAGTACTAATTTTCAAATGTATTTAGTTCTTTCCCATTTACCATCTGGCAGGTGATATTATTACAAGAAATACGTAATGAAAGATGATATATTTTATTTCAAATGAAATTCACCACATCAGTTTTTTAACCTATCCTGTGTGTTAGTAATGAGATGTCTGATTGTAGCCTGATTAGATGTGCGAAATGGTAGAAATAATTATTTAAGCAAAGCAAATGAAATACAAAACAATTTCCTGTAATCATGTGATTACCACGAGACAAATAAAGTAAATTTATTTTAAACCCAATACATCGCACAAAGACAAAACTATAACGAATCGACCACAAAATTTATAGTAATATTGTAATGAAATACATTTCAAACAGCAGAATAAACGAAACAAGTACTAACTCACTAAAGTAATTACTTAACCTATTTCCACATCAATGACTGGACCAGCTATCATGGTGTAGTAAAGACATCAAGTAACGAATAATATATACAAGGAATACAAAACACGTACCAATATATAAATTAAACCCTACAAGACACACAAGCACCTCTCCCCCATAGCCTCTCAGTTCTACACTTTTTTAAATATACATGTACCTTACGGTATAATACGGTAAAATATACATGAATTCAGTATAGCATTTGCGTCGAATTATATGCTATGTGTCGGGAGAAAACAGAGACATTGTCTGCTTCAGGCGGCTGTCGACTACGGTTATGGCGGAAACAGCTCGACATTTTGTGAATAAAGATGTCCTGTTTACGAATTCAACAGTTCATATATTTCACTGGGAGGTATTGGCAATACTAGAGACGGAAAAAATTAAGATTTCTAAACTGAAGAGAAAGTTGCATTCAGAATTATATCGACAACAGAGTCAAAAGCACACCTTTTTCAAAGTTAAATATTTCGAATTTAATTTTTTAAAAAATTGCCAAAATGTTACGTTTTAAATGATTAATGCACAATTTCACTTCCCTGGGGAAACAAATATAAAGAACTCGCTTGGAATATTGAATACACTATACCACTGCGAATAAACTTACCTATCGTTAAAAATAATTCACTTTTTAACCAACTATAAAACTTGTATTGAAGTCTAGTGAGACTTGTATCGTGTGGAAGACATCTCGGTTAACAGTGATGTAACTTAAAAATTGGGAATATCACATAATTACGATTTAATACAGAAGGATTTAGCACTTAAACACTTCTAGTTAACATGGACTAATAAAGATTTCTAAACAGAACAGAAACTCGCATTCTGAATTATAGCTAAAATTAAGTCAAATACTTGCCCCATTTCCAAGATTTTAAAATAAATTATTTCTTTAACACAACTTCCGTCGAAGCTTAGCGAGTCTCGCATCGTGCGAAGGTTTTAATTCCGCAATACTTATCCAAATATAGCATATATATAAAAAAAACAATAAATCTACGAACGATTTGAAGGAATTTTCTCTAGACACTTTGTCGAAGAAAAATGATGAAATCAATACTAACTTACGTTTAAAAAATTATGTAGACATACATAAATGTGCTACATCAGTCCGAACAATTTTTAACACAAATTCTATTTAAGTTGTGGGAGACCACCTTTGGAAATTCAACACACTTGTTAACACAATGACAGTTGAAATCGTTGAAATCTCATAGACCTGTCTTGAAAACGTATTTGACAATATAATCGATGCTTATAAAAAGAAAGAAACAATGAAATTAATTGATTAACATGTATAAATAATAAATTGTGGCACCAATCTCATTTAATGGCATGAAGGATAAATACGAGAAAAACGAGAATATTTCAAAAATTATTTTACGAAGACTGTGTAGATATCCATCTGTGCTAAGCGAGAACTGAGACGAAACTACAATGGCTTCTCTCTGCTGTGTCCAACATTTGGAAGATACCATTAGAAAGCTCCCTCCCCTCCCCCAAAGAGTGTCTTTGACCTGCCTACCTCCCTCTGTCCAGGAGCGAACTGGAGCATTGACCTTTCCCGTAGCCGCCAACGCAGACTCTCGGTGGTTGAAAGATTTGCTGCCAGCAACTAAAATTTTTACAAGTCCTGCTAAAAAAAAAATATATATATATTATTTCACTAACACCAACATTTAAGTTTGAATTTGCATTAGGCCCAAAAAAATCAAAGAAACAAATTTTAATCTGGTAACTAAGAATATATTTTTTAAGTTCAAAGTTTAACCTATTTTCCAGTAAATTTGATAATGTTAGGTTGAAAGTATTTTTAGTAAACTTATTAATGTTAACAATTCCACAGAAATCCAGAAATCTATTAATCATTTCGTACAAGACAAAATACAAGTGATATTTTAACTGAATAAATTTTATGCTGGTTAAAAGACGTTTTATATATAATTTATGTTTAAGTATTCAAATAACACCATTTTCAAAACATGCATAATTCGATTTAAGGGATATGTAAATAATATGTTTTAAGTATGGAAATTGTACATTTTCAAATCTTTGTTTATAGTAGAGAAAAATATGTATTTTGCTCGTAGAGTTCTCTCAAATATAAATTATAACCAATGTTCCCATACAAGATTTTCGGTTAAACCATCGTATAGGAAAACTTAATATAATCTCATGGAAGTTTATCCTTTTATGTTAAGTAATCATTTATTCCAATTTTAATGTAAAGTAATATTATCTTATACTGATTTTTTTTGTACCATTCTGCTATGCATTCAAATAAATCATAATAGAATGATGTCACAGTTGAATAAATAAACATGTTTCTCTCTCATGAACAAGGGTGCGGGCTGAGCGCTGCCTCTACATTAAAAAATAATTGAATTTCTCATGCAAAGCAATCGACACCCTGCTAACTGCCACCTGAGGATAATGCCTTTGAAGGACTAAGCTTGCGTTGTTGCCATCACTGCCAGTGAAAATATTTTCACACTTACTATCATTTTTCCAAGGTTAAAGCAGGAATATTAAATGTTTGTTTTTAAAAGCATTTCATAAACAATCAATGTTTTAAACTTACTGTAAAATAATTTATTTTTAGTATTGAAACTATCACTTCACCATTCACAAATACTTCATCATTCAGAGTCATACAAAGTTTAATAGAGTAAATATATTATACAATAAAATTACATTAAGGATTGAAAACTATCAAATAAAAATATATATATAATTTATATTAATACTGAAATATTTTTATTTCCAAAATAGAAAATATCAAAACATACAGAAACATTTATCATCAATTTTCTTAAGACACATACGATTCGTTTTAATAACCACTGGTTTTAATGACATTTCTTAAAAATATATTGTTTTACCAAAATAATTATATCACTTACAAGAAAAAGACTGTATGTAAACATCATGTCAAGACTTGAAATTCATAAAAACCTCACATCATGTTACAACTGAAAGACATTAAAAACTTTAAACTACTCTACATCATGCTATGACCGAAAATCATTAAAAACTTTAAACAATTTTACATCATGTTACATCATAAATCATTAAAAACCTTACATCAAGTTAAGTCAGAAATCATTAAAACTGCACATCATGTTAAAACTGAAAATCATTAAAAACTTTTCACCATTTTACATCAGAAATCATTAAAAACTATAAAAATTTAAAAACGTTTCACCATGTTACGAATGAAATTCATTAAAAACTATAAAAATGTAAAAACATAACATCATCTTACGACATGAAATACATTTTAATAAAATTTCATCATGTTACGACTAGAAAGCATCGAAAAATTAAAAACTGTAAAAACCTCACATAACCTTACGATATGAAAATCATTAAAAATTTTGTGCTTTTTTTTTACCACTTTACAACCGAATTCATACAAAATTTAAAACTGTAAAAATTTTCACCATGTTAAGACTCAAAATCATTAAAAAATTTAAACTGTAAAAGTTTTAAATCATCTTACGACATGAAAATCATTAAAACCCTCACATCATCTTACGACATGAATAACATTAAAGACCCATCACATCATCTCATGACATGAAAATCATTAAAACCCTCACATCATGTTACGACATGAATAACATTAAAGACCCATCACATCATCTTATGACATGAAAATCATTAAAACCCTCACATCATCTTACGACATGAATAACATTAAAGACCCATCACATCATCTCATGACATGAAAATCATTAAAACCCTCACATCATCTTATGACATGAAAATCATTAAAAACTTTGAAAATTATTCTCGATTTTGCATCAGAAATCATTAATGATTTTTAAAATGTAAATTTTTTTCACAATATTACGACTGAAAATCAGTATAAACTTTAAAAATATAAAAAAATTTCAACATTTTACAACTGAAAATCATTATAAACTTTAAAAATGTATAATAATGTTACATCAGAAATAATTAAAAACCTCAGATCATATTATGTTAGAAATCATACAAAATTGTTCATCATGTTACATGAGAAATCATCTAATCTGAAAAATCATATATCATATCATCATTAAACCATACTACATCCGAAAAAAAAAACCTTAAAACTAAAATTTTGCAATGGAAAACATCATCACTACAATTTTCGTTTAGAGACAAAACTTAAACTGAATTTACGTATCTTTAGAGGAGCAACAGATTGTGGTGGAGGCGATGCAGAAGATATAGGTGACAAGATAGGACTATATCTTATTTGTTGAGGTGAAGCCATAAACGAAGGAGGAGGTGGTGAAATTAAATTTTGTTGTGTTTATTCCGGCGATATCATATCGGGGAAGGTAAGTTTGCAGCAGGTGAAGGACAAAAATTTAAAATTTAAAATTCTTCCTACTCAATAAATAAATCATTGTCATAAACCTCTAACCGTGCATCATGTAAGTAGATAACGGTCAAGCCTAAAGGTTTACAACAGCAACTTTTTCTCTTCTATAGACATTGCTCACCGGATTTTGTGAGTGTTAGCTCTATAGCTTGTCATGAGAATGATGATGTCGGTCTTGTTGAAGATGACATCGAGCATGTTGCAGATCGTGTCGAGCATGTTGAAGGCTGCGTCGAGGCTGGAGTCCCGGCATGGTAGGTGAAGGCAGCATCGAGGCTGGAGCTGACGTGGGAGCTGGAGGCGATATCGAGGCTGCAGCTGACATTGGAGCTAGAATCGGCGTTGATGCTAGAGATGGCCTAGAAGCTGGAAGCAGCATCGAGACTGGAGGCGACGTAGAAGGTGTAACCGACGTGAGAGCTGGATGCGGTATTGGCCCCAAGGAGGGCATTGAAAACACCGTTGTAGTCGCTTCCATTGGAATACTCTCCTTCTCCAAATACTCAAATGAATTTGTTGTTAAAGGATCTGGGGTATCCATATTATCATTAAAATTATTCCACTTAAAATTAATGATTTAATTTTCCAAAGTTTGACTAGACAATCTAGGAAAATAATCTTCGTATAAACGTGCATTCGCAATACAAACCGCACGGACGAGCTAGTGAAAACAGTGGAAGGGATGTAGAGGCTAATCCCCCATTTACAAAAATTTCAAATTCCCAGGTAAACTTTCAAGAAGCGGCTTTCATCCCCACCAACCAGAAAGCCAGGAAGCCCCGTATCCAGGCCATTCAAACAACTTAAACACCTTACTCCATCCTCTGAGACAAACCTCTCTACTAACTTCATCCTGGAAGAAATGAAAACCATTTGATTTAATAATAAAATAAATTCTGGATCATTACAAATAAATCTATATACAATTTTTATGGTGTGGATTTACAGAAAAAAAAGTAGTAGTATAATTCGTAAAAAATTCTTTCTGGTTTGCAATATTCCACCTGTACGGATTTATAAGAATAATATTTTTTTAAAGGAAATGCTGATATATATTCTTTTGTAAAGGTTTCAATTACTTAATTACTGTAATAACATGAACTGCTACGTTTCGTAATATTAAGACATTGCCACAATTTATCTATAAACATTAAACTTAACATAAATTTATCTTTACTTATAGTCTTATCGACTTCAGTAAAAGTGTTACGAAGTAATTTAAGTAAATATATTCTCGTTATCTTAAAATGTATTTTAATAATCATATTTACACTAAACATTTACAAATATCTCCCGTAATGTATACGAGCATATTTCCACTGCACTTTAAATTCTAGCCGTGTTTGAGTAATCAAATAAAAACTCGTCTACTAATTTTTCGGTAATCTATAACAGGTTTGAACTCTTTCTCGATTGTTACTATTAAAAAAATGGGATTTACAAAATAGTTATAGGACATTTTTACAATTTGTTTTGTAAATGTTGGTGTGTATGTTGAATAAATCGTTTTTAATAACCAATATTATATTTTCAACTATGCCTGCGTAGGTTTTGATATAGTGTAAGTGCAATATTTCTTGGATTTAATTTTAAGTGTTTTCTAACGTAATGTATCAATACCTTTATACTATGTTGCGGGTTGTTAAGACTGTATTCGAGGGTGGAAAAGGTTTATATTTAATTAATAAAAAAATATATACTTTGTTAGAGAATTTGCGATCAGTTATGAAGACGTTTTCGCCTTCGTATGGTAAGCGGTTAAGTCGATGACCTGGCTACTTGCAGGGTGGTATGGGGCTCCTGGTGGTCTGCTTCATGAAAAGCTATGGTAGAAACGTCTCCAGGGTATTGTGAAGCTAAAGTGTTTCTGGAGAGGGTCCTTAGACTGAGGCTTACACACTCTGAGATTTAGGATTTGTGGTTGGTAACACTGGAAAGTCATTGAAGATAAACCTGAAGGTTTTGTGCCTCTCCCCAAGGGGTGGTAACGCTGTTAAGGCTGTACACATCTAAACGAAATGGTTTCTGCACATATTGAGAGTTTTGCAAACGCTAAAAATTTACCAATTCGAATAAATATAAATTATTCAGCTAACAATGTTCATGGGAAATATTCCTCGCGATTCATTTAGGTTGAAGCAACTCAGCCTTTTTTTGTAGAAACCAACCATCTTTTTTTTTTAGAAAATTTAAGAATGTCTTTATTAACCAAGAATTGTATTATACCATTCTTATAAAAACAAAAGTATTTCACACTTTTAAGAGGTGAGGTTAAATAAACGTACGCATGAAAGCATTTTAAAACATGTTTATTGACAAATTGTTTCAAAAAAATATATACACAAAAATTAGCGAATCATTTTTAACACAAATTGTTTGTTTCGAAACGCATACAAGCAAGGACAGGATGTTAAAAAATATATACACATGTTAGAAAACTGTTTAAAAATATATACAAACAAAGTTTAATTCAAAATAAACACAACTAACTACAGAATGTTTCAAAAATTATTTCTTTACCAAACTAGCTCTAAATGGTTTACTTCAACGTACAAATAGCTTGCTGATATTCTATTTACACTTTGATTACTGTATGCATGATCATGAGATTTCGTTGTCTTCTTGAGTCATTTTTACGAATTATTAGTTTATTTAAAACCAAATAAGTATTTATACTAAATTTCACTCGTTAGGTCACAATGTTCTCTCATCCCAAATAGTGCCATAATACTCGTATAATATCTACTATGGTAATACAGTGATTGATTTATGTTTTTAATTAATGCAACCCAATGCGTTCCTTCGTTTTGTGTCGAATCTAAATTAATTATCATACATTCACGAAGGTTTGGTATCGTTGGTAAACTGAATCTCATATACACACCTTAGAAATATGGAATATCCAGTTTCTCAACATAGACAATAATGCCTTTATTTGTAAATACACGTTTTCGAAGACTATTTATGACATTTTGCATTTTTTTTCCAAGTTTCGAGTTTTTTCGTTCTTGCCCAACATTATATGGTTTCAAATACATTCCTTTACTTTTTGATTTAAATGTTCTGGTGATTGCCAAAACTCCTCAGAGGAGCAATCCAAGCGCTGTTAATGCTGTAAAAAGGATAGGAACTATAGCTCCTTTCATGGTTTTTGTTTTGTCTTGCGTTTGATGCCAGTGCCTTTATTCACTTTTGCTCGCATCACTTTGTCCACAACTCAAGCACCAAGCTTTTCACCTGTTGATGTGGAGGGATTCTTCAGTATATTTGATTATTTATTGGTTAGAAACATAACTGCTGTATGTCTTTGTTTAAAATTGTTTGTTCGATCATAAACTATGTCGTGTTCTTGAGAAGAGTTACCCAAAGAGCTTATTCGTTGACCATTCCATGTCAGACTTTTGCAAGTTTAGTTCGGTATCCGCAAAAATTGTCTTTTGGTAAATGCAATTCAAATGGTAATTTATTAATCAATGTATTCAATACACATTGTCCTCTTTTGATACGTTTAGTAAGAGATTTTATTTTCAAGTGAACTCGAAATTATATATATAGATCCACATTTATAATTTGCGTTAGTATGGTACGTAATACTGTGTATAAATGATGGTTATAAAATAAAATATACATCTTCTGGTAACTGTAAATACGAAAGAAAATGTAATTACATCGAGAAACATGGAATTATTTAACCTCCAAATATACGTTGTATAATAAGCAGTTCTTCTTCATGTGGAAAAACTTGTGTTATTATGTCGCTGTTGGAACATCCAAATGGTCTTAAGTTTTAAAATGTATGTTTTAAAATATTCACCGACCTCACAGCCAAGTGGACGTGCATTAAATACAGTTATTGTTGTAAGGTACGTGTATATTCTATACGGAGCCATGCCTTCACCGACCTCACAGCCAATTGGACGTGCCTTAAATAAATTTATTTTTGTAAGGTACGTTTATATTCTATACTGGAGCCATGTCTTCACCGACCTCACAGCCAAATGGACGTGCCTTAAATACACTTATTGTTGTAAGGTACGTCTATATTCTATACTGGAGCCATGCCTTCACCGACCTCACAGCCAAGTGGACGTGCCTTAAATACATTTATTGTTGTCATGTAAGTGTATATTCTATACTGTAGCCATGCCTTCACCGATCTCACAGCCAAGTGGACGTGCCTTAAATACACTTATTGTTGTAAGGTTCATGTATATTCAATACTGGAGCCATGCCTTCACCGACATCACAGCCAAGTAGACGTGCCTTAAATACACTTATTGTTGTAAGGTACGTGTATATTCTATACTAGAACCATGGCTTCACCGTCCTCACAGCCAAGTAGACGTGCCTAAAATACACTTATTGTTGTAAGATACGTGTATATTCTATACTGGAACCATGCCTTCACCGACCTCACAGCCAATTGGACGTGCCTTAAATACATTTATTGTTGTAAAGTATGTGTATATTCTATACTGGAGCCATGCCATCACCGACCTCACAGCCGAGTGGACGTGGCATAAAAAAAAACATTTAATGTACGTGTATATTCTATACTGGAGCCATGGCTTCACCGTCCTCACAGCCAAGTTGACGTACCTTAAATACACTTATTGTTGAAAGGTACGTATATATTCTATAATGGAGCCTAGGCTTCACCGACCTCACAGCCAAGTGGACGTGCCTTAAAATACATTTATTGTTGTAAGGTACGTTTATATTCTATACTGGAGCCATGCCTTACCCGACCTCACAGCCAAGTGGACGTGCCTTAAATACATTTAATGGACGTGTATATTCTATACTGGAGCCATGCCTTCACCGACCACACAGCCAAGTGGACGTGCCTTAAATACATTTATTGTTGTAAATTACGTGTATATTCTATACTGGAGCCATGACTTCAACGACCTCACAGCCAAGTGGACGTGCCTTAAATACATTTGGGGTACGTGTATATTCTATACTGGAGCCATGCCTTCACCGACCTCACAGACGAGTGGACGTGCCTTAAATACACTTATTGTTGTAAGGTACGTGTATATTCTATACTGGAGCCATGCCTTCACCGTCCTCACAGCCGAGTGGACGTGCCTTAAATACACTTATTGTTTTAAGGTACGTGTATATTCTATACTGTAGCCATGCCTTCACCGATCTCACAGCCAAGTGGACGTGCCTTAAATACACTTATTGTTGTAAGGTACGTGTATATTCTATACTGGAGCCATGCCTTCACCGATCTCACAGCCGAGTGGACGTGCCTTAAATACATTTAAGTTACGTGTATATTCATACTGGAGCCATGCCTTCACCGAACTCACAGCCAAGTGGACGTGCATTAAATACACTTATTGTTGTAAGGTACGTGTATATTCTATACTGGAGCCATGCCTTCACCGACCTCACAGCCAAGTTTACGTGCCTTAAATACATCTATTGTTTTTAGGTACTGTATATTCTATACTGGAGCCATGGCTTCAACGACCTCAGAGCCAAGTTGACGTGCCTTAAATACATTTATTGTTGTAAGGTACGTTTATATTCTATACTGCACCATGCCTTCACCGACCTCACAGCCAAGAGGACGTGCCTTAAATACACTTATTGTTTAATGTACGTGTATATCTATACTGGAACCATGCTTCACCGACCTCACAGCCAAGTGGACGTGCCTTAAATACACTTATTGATGTAAGGTACGTTTATATTCTATACTGTAGCCATGCCTTCACCGACCTCAAACCAAGTGGACGTGCCTAAAATACATTTATTGTTGTAAGGTACGTGTATATTCTATACTGGAGCCATGCCTTCACCGCCTCACAGCCGAGAGGACGTGCCTTAAATAACTATTGTTGTAAGGTACGTGTATATTCTATACTGGAGCCATGCCTTCACCGACCTCACAGCCAAGTGGACGTGCCTTAAATACATTTATTGTTGTAAGGTACGTGTATATCTATACTGGAGCCATGCCTTCACCGACCTCACAGCCGAGTGGAAGTGCCTTAAATACATTATTGTTGTAAGGTACGTGTATATTCTATACTGGAGCCATGCCTTCACCGACCTCACAGCCGATGTGGACGTGCCTTAAATACATTATTGTTGTAAGGTACGTATATTCTATACTGGAGCCATGGCTTCACCGACCTCACAGCCAGAGTGAACGTGCCTTAAATACATTATTGTTGTAAGGTACGGTATATATTCTATACTGGAGCCATGCTTCACCGACCTCACAGCCAAGTGGACGTGCCTTAAATACATTATTGTTGTAAGGTACGTGTATATTCTATACTGGAACCATGCCTTCACCGACCTCACAGCCAAGTGGACGTGCCTTAAATACATTATTGTTGTAAGTACGTGTATATTCTATACTGGAGCCATGCCATCACCGACCTCACAGCCAAGTGGACGTGCCTTAAATACATTATTGAAAGTTACGTGTATATTCTATACTGGACCATGGCTTCACCGACCTCACAGCCAAGTGGACGTGCCTTAAATACATTATTGTTGTAGGTACGTTGTATATTCTATACTGGAGCCATGCTTCACCGACCTCACAGCCGAGTGGACGTGCCTTAAATACTATTGTTGTAAGGTACGTGTATATTCTATACTGGACCATGCCTTCACCGACCTCACAGCCAATTGGACGTGCCTTAAATACTTTTATTGTTGTAAAGTACGTGTATATTCTATACTGGAGCCATGCCATCACGACCTCACAGCCAAGTGGACGTGCCTTAAATACATTTGGAAGGTACGTGTATATTCTATACTGGAGCCATGCCTTCACCGACCTCACAGCCAAGTGGACGTGCCATTAAATACACTTATTGTTGTAAGGTACGTGTATATTCTATACTGGAGCCATGCTTCACGACCTCACAGCCAAGTGGACGTGCCTTAATACATTTATTGTTGTAAGGTACGTGTATATTCTATACTGGAGCCATGCCTTCACCGACTCACAGCCGAGTGGACGTGCCTTAAAATCACTTTATTGTTGTAAGGTACGTGTATATTCTATACTGGAGCCATGCCTTCACCGACCTCACAGCCAGTGGACGTG
>CM057003.1:127152761-127181094 GCA_029891345.1 Dryococelus australis
TCATAGGACGATGCCTTGACCTCACGCCTGCAAGTGCTCATAAATACATTTATTGTTGTAGGTAGGTATTTTACTGACCATGCTTCACCGACCTCTAGTCGAGTGGACGTGCCTTTAAATCATTATTGTTTAAGGTACGTGTATTTTATACTGGAGCCATCCTTCACCGATCGCACGGAGCCTAAGTCATTATAATTAGTTGTTGAAGTTATTATCTTACTTGCGCCTGAGTACTCCTTCAGATATTATTTTGAATACATTATTGCTATATAGTTCTAATACTACTGGAGCCATGCTTCACCTTACAGTTAAGGGACGTGCTTAATTCTTATGTGAGGTGTTAATTCATAATGGAAGCTCAGAATAATCTATCTGGAGTGCCTTAAATCTTATGTTGAGGTGAGGTAAATTCTTACTGGAGGCCTGGCTTACCTACTCACGCAAGCTGTGCCTTAATCACTATGTGTCTAATACGGGTATTGTGACTACTTACGACTCATGTGATGGACTATTAATACTTATTAAGGACGCTTATCACTTACTGCAAGGACGTTTCTCATACTTGTAAGGCTTATCTTATAGCATGCTTCCGTACATCACATTATTGGGACTGGTTACTCTATAATGGTACCGACTCTACAAGCGATGCCTTAAGTTGTAGTAGTCTATAATACCATGCCTTCACAGACCTCACAGCCAGTGGACGTGCCTTAAATACATTATTGTTTTAAGGTACTTTATTCATACTGGGGATGCCTTCATCACCTCTAACGAAGTGGACGTCCTTAAATCATTTATTGTTGTAAGGTAGTGTATATATACTGGAGCATGGCTTCCTGACTCACGCCGTGGCGTGCCTTAAATACATTTTTTTAGGTACGTTATATTCTATCTGGAGCCAGGTTCCGACTACAGCCAGTGGACGTGCCTAAATACATTTATTTGTAAGGTAGGTTATTTCTATACTGAGCCATGGCTTCACCACCCAACAATGGCGTGCCTTAAAACTTATAATTTAGTATTACTTCTCTGAGACCATGGCTTCTTACTACATCGAGTAAGTACTTAGCAATGGACGTTCCACAATTACGTATGTGTAAGGTTACTGATTTCTTCTGGAGCCATCCTACTGCCTAACTACTGGACGATTAATCTTATGTAATGTTATTATTGGTACGTGTATTCTATATGGAGCCATGCTTCCCGAACTCACAGCCAAGTGGACGTGCCTTAAACATTTATTGTTTAAGGTAGTGTATATTCTATACTGGAGCCATGGCTTCACCGACCTCACAGCCAATGGACGTGCCTTAAATACATTATTCTTTGGTACGTGTTATTCTATACTGGAGCCATGCTTCATAGAATTACAGCCATGTGGACGTGCCTAATATCACTTATTTTGTCAAGGTACGGTAATATTCTATACTGGAGCCATGCCTTACACTACAGCCAAGTGGACCTTATAAATTATTGTTAAGGTACCTTAATATTCTATACTGACCATGTTACGAACCTACAGCCAAGTAGGACGTCTTAAATAAATGATGCTTAAGGTAGTATTCTTAACTGGAGCCATGCCTTACAAACTTACAGCCAAGGGAGTGCCTTAAATAATTATTGTTAAGGTACGTGTAATGAATTCTATATGGAGCCATGCCTTCAAGAACTTACAGCCAAGTGGACGTGCCTTAAATACATTATTGTTGTAAGGTACGTTATATTCTATACTGGAGCAGGTTCAGACCTCAAGCCAAGTGGACGTGCCTTAAATACACTTATTGTTGATAAGGTACGTGTATATTCTATACTGGAGCCATGACTTCACGACACTCACAGCCAAGTGGACGCATTAAAATTTTTATTGTTCTAAGGTACGTGTATATTCTAACTGGAGCCAGCCTTCACGACTCACAGCTGAATGGGACAGCTTAAATACATTTATTGTTGTAAGGTACGTGTATATTCTATACTGGGAATGCCTTCACCGACCTCACAGCCAAGTAGCGTGCTAAAACACTTTGTTGTAAGGATTATTATATTCTATAACGGACCAGCTTGCCATCTAAAAATACTTGTTAAGAAGTACTTAAATACTTATATAAGTACGCACTTCAACTAAGCCAAGGCCTTAAAGACTAAGTTATTGGAGGATATATACATTTATTCTGCCATGTACGTCTATCATACAAGCATGCTTACAATACACTTATGTAGGGTCTAAATAATCTATACTGGCAAGCCTCTAATTCTCATAGAGACTGCCTTAAACATTGTCTAAGCAAGTGATCTTAATAATTATTGTTGAAAGGTACGTGTATAATTGAGCATTATACATCCTAACCGGGACGTGACCTTAAACTACATTTAGTTACGACGTTAATCAATATTCTGTAAGGACAGTTCACGACCTGACCAGGACTAGACTAAACATGCTTTCAAAGTACTTATATGTTCTAAATGGATCATTCCTTCTCGAGGCACTGCCTAATCTAGCCTGAATCCTTATTGATCTAGAGTGTATATCATTTGATATGCTTTATGACCACAGTAACCTTCTAATGAGACTTTATTTAAGTACGTGAATTCTATACTGGACGCATTGCTTCACCGACCTCACATCCAAGTGGACTTGCTTAAATACACTTATTGTCTTAAGGTACGTGTATATTTTACTGGAACCATGCCTTCACGAACTCCAGCCAAGTGGCGTGCCTTAAAACACCTTATTGTTCTAAGGTACGTCGTAATTCATTAATTGGAGCAGCTTCACACTCAATGGCTGGCTTCAACTAATCATTTATTGTTGAGGTCTTATATTCTAACTGGAGCCATGCTCACGACCTCAAGCAGCGACTACTAAATACACTATTGTTGTAAGGTACGTAATTATTTATATGAAGGTCATACTTCACCATCCACGCCTGACTACCTTAACATTATTTGTAAGTATGTTATTCTATTGGAGCCATGCCTTAACACCTACAGCAAAGTGGGCGTGCCTTAAATACATTTATTGTTGTAAGGTACGTTATATTCTATATGGACCATGGCTTCACCGACCCACAGCCTAGCGGACCTACTTAATATTATGTGTAAGTACTGTATTGTTTAAGGGAGCATCTTACCGCCCAAGCAATTACTACCTTAAATAATTTATGGTTTAAAGTTATTGATATTTATCTAAGCCATGGCTTACCGACCTCACACGAGTGGACGTGCTTAAATACATTATTGTTGTAAGGTACGTTTATTCTATACTGGAGCCATTCCTTCACGACCTCACACCATGAGTGCTAAGTAATTATTTTGTAAGGTACGTGTATATTCTATACGTGAGCCATGCCTCACCGACCTCACAGCTATGTGGAGGCTATTAACTTATGTTGCAATGTTATATTCTATACATGGACCCTGCCTTCACACAGCTAGTGGTGCCTTAAATAATTATTGTAAGGTACGTTATATTATACAGGCCAGCTACAAACCATCGTAAGGACGTATTTAAATGACCTTTCTCAAGGTACGTGTAATTCTATAGGAGCCATGTTAATACTCAGTCAAGTGGACGTGTCCTTAAATACATTTAATTGTTTCAAGGTATAACGTCGTAAACTATTTTAAGGCCATGCCTTATCACCGACCTCACACCATACGTGCTTAAATTACTTATTGTTGGTATGTTAAGCTTCTATACTGGAACCATGCCTTGACCGACACTCACAGTCAATGGACTTGCCTTTAAAAAACTTTTTGAGTAAGGTACGTCTATATAATACTGGAGCCATGCCTTAATCCAACTTACTGTGGAGGACTGATTCTAACACATTTTGTTAAGCTAGTGTATTTCTATACTGGACCATGCTTACCGAACTCACAGCCAAGTGGACGTGTTAAATAAATTTTTGTTTAAGGTACGTGTATATCTTATATGGAGCCATCCTTAAGAACTTACAGCCAGTGGACTTGCTTAAATACATTTATTGATTAAAGGTACGTGTATATTCTATACTGGACCTCTCAAGTAACTTACAGCCAATGGACGTCCTTAAAACACTTATTGTTGTAGGTACGTTATATCTATATGGAGCCAGGTTTCACAGACTACAGCCAAGTGGACGTGCCTTATAACTTTTTGTAAGGTACGTGTATATTCTATACTGGAGCCATGCCCTTTACCACCTCACAGCCAAGTGGACGTGCCTTAAATACATTTTTGTTGTAAGGTACGTGTATATTCTATCTGAGCCATGCTTCACGACCTCACAGCCAAGTGACGTGCCTTAAATACATTTATTGTTTAAGGTACGTGTATATTTCTATACTGGAGCCCTGCTTCAGACTTACAGCCAAATGGACGTGCCTTAAAAACATTATTGTTTAAGGTACGTGTATATTCTATACTGAGCCCTGCCTTCACCGCTTACAGCAAGGGACGTGCCTTAAATCACTTATTGTTTAAGGTACGTTATATTCTATACTGGAGCCATGGCTTCACCGACCTCACAGCCAAGTGGACGTGCCTTAAATACATTTATTGTTTAAGGTACGTGTATATTCTATACTGGAGCCATGGCTTCACCCACCTCACAGCCAAGTGGACGTGCTTAAATACATTTATTTTTAAGGTAAGTGTTAAAATTCTATACTGGGCCATGGTTCAAAGACCTCACAGCAATGGACGTGCCTAAATACATTTTTTGTTGTAAGGTACGTGTATATTCTATACTGGAGGCCATGCCTTACCACCTCACAGCCAAGTGGACGTGCCTTTTAATACATTATTGTTGTAAGGTACTGTATATTCTATACTGGAGCCATGCTTCACCGAACTCACAGCCAAGTGGACGTGCCTTTAAAAACACTTATTGTTTTAAGGTACGTGTATATTCTATACTGGAGCCATGGCTTCACCGACCTCACAGCCGAAGTGGACGTGCCTTAAATACACTTATTGTTGTAAGGTACGTGTATATTCTATACTGGAGCCATGCCTTCACCAGACCTCACAGCCAAGTGGACGTGCCTTAAATACACTTTATTGTTGTAAGGTACGTGTATATTCTATACTGGAGCCATGGCTTCACCGACCTCACAGCCAAGTGACGTGCCTTAAATACACTTATTGTTGTAAGGTACGTGTATATTCTATACTGGAGCCATGCCTTCACCGACCTCACAGCCGAGTGGACGTGCCTTAAATACATTTATTGTTGTAAGGTACGTGTATATTCTATACTGGAGCCATGCTTCACCGACCTCACAGCCAAGTGGACGTGCCTTAAATACATTATTGTTGTAAGGTACGTGTATATTCTATACTGGAGCCATGGCTTCACCTACCTCACAGCAAGTGGACGTGCTTAAATACACTTATTGTTGTAAGGTACGTGTATATTCTATACTGGAGCCATGCTTCACCTTCCTCACAGCCAAGTGGACGTGCCTTAAATACACTTATTGTTGTAAGGTACGTGTATATTCTATACTGGAGCCATGGCTTCACCGACCTCACAGCCAAGTGGACGTGCCTTAAATACACTTATTGTTGTAAGGTACGTGTATATTCTATACTGGAGCCATGCTTCACCGACCTCACAGCCAAGTGGACGTGCCTTAAATACATTTATTGTTGTAAGGTACGTGTATATTCTATACTGGAGCCATGCTTCACCGACCTCACAGCCAGTGGACGTGCCTTAAATACATTTATTGTTGTAAGGTACGTGTATATTCTATACTGGAGCCATGCATTCACCTGACCTCACAGCCAAGTGACGTGCCTTAAATACACTTATTGTTGTAAGGTACGTGTATATTCTATACTGGAGCCATGCTTCACCGCCTCACAGCCAAGTGGACGTGCTTAAATACACTTATTGTTGTAAGGTACGTGTATATTCTATACTGGAGCCATGCTTCACCGACCTCACAGCCAAGTGGACGTGCCTTAAATACACTTATTGTTGTAAGGTACGTGTATATTCTATACTGGAGCCATGCTTCACCGACCTCACAGCCAAGTGGACGTGCCTTAAATACACTTATTGTTGTAAGGTACGTGTATATTCTATACTGGAGCCATGCTTCACCGACCTCACAGCCAAGTGGACGTGCCTTAAATACATTTATTGTTTAAGGTACGTGTATATTCTATACTGGAGCCATGCTTCACCGACCTCACAGCCAAGTGGACGTGCCTTAAATACATTATTCTTTAGGTACGTGTATATTCTATACTGGAGCCATGACTTGGAGCCATGCCTTCACCGACCACTACAGCCAAGTGGACGTGCCTTAAATACATTTATTGTTGTAAGGTACGTGTATATTCTATACTGGAGCCATGCCTTCACCGACCTCACAGCCAAGTGGACGTGCCTTAAATACACTTATTGTTGTAGGTACGTGTATATTCTATACTGGAGCCATGCCTTCACGACCTCACAGCCAAGTGGACGTGCCTTAAATACACTTATTGTTTAAGGTACGTGTATATTCTATACTGGAGCCATGCATTTCACCGACCTCACAGCCAAGTGGACGTGCCTTAAATACACTTATTGTTGTAAGGTACGTGTATATTCTATACTGGAGCCATGCCTTCACGACCTCACAGCCAAGTGGACGTGCCTTAAATACACTTATTGTTGTAAGGTACGTGTATATTCTATACTGGAGCCATGCCTTCACCAACCTCACAGCCAAGTGGACGTGCCTTAAATACACTTATTGTTGTAAGGTACGTGTATATTCTATACTGGAGCCATGCCTTCACCGACCTCACAGCCAAGTGGACGTGCCTTAAATAACTTTATTGTTTAAGGTACGTGTATATTCTATACTGGAGCCATGCCTTCACCGACCCCACAGCCAAGTGGACGTGCTTAAATAACTTATTGTTGTAAGGTACGTGTATATTCTTACTGGAACCATGGCTTCACCGACCTCACAGCCAATGGACGTGCCTTAAATACATTATTGTTGTAAGGTACGTGTATATTCTATACTGGAGCCATGGCTTCACCGACCTCACAGCCAAGTGACGTGCCTTAAATACACTTATTGTTGTAAGGTACGTGTATATTCTATACTGGACCATGGCTTCACCACCTCACAGCAAGTGGACGTGCTTAAATACACTTATTGTTGTAAGGTACGTGTATATTCTATACTGGAGCCATGCCTTCACGACCTCACAGCCAAGTGGACGTGCCTTAAATACATTTATTGTTGTAAGGTACGTGTATATTCTATACTGGAGCCATGCCTTCACCGACCTCACAGCCAAGTGAAAGTGCCTTAAATACACTTATTGTTGTAAGGTACGTGTATATTCTATACTGGAGCCATGCATTCACCGACCTCACAGCCAAGTGGACGTGCCTTAAATACACTTATTGATGTAAGGTACGTGTATATTCTATACTGGAGCCATGGCTTCACCGACCTCACAGCCGAGTGGACGTTCCTTAAATACACTTATTGTTCTAAGGTACGTGTATATTCTATACTGGAGCCATGGCTTCACCGACCTCACAGCCGAGTGGACGTTCCTTAAATACATTTATTGTTGTTAGGTACGTGTATATTCTATACTGGAGCCATGCCTTCACCGACCTCACAGCCAAGTGGACGTACCTTAAATACACTTATTGTTGTAATGTACGTGTATATTCTATACTAGAACCATGGCTTCACCGACCTCACAGCCAGTGGACGTGCTTAAATACACTTATTGTTGTAAGGTACGTGTATATTCTATACTGAGCCATGGCTTCACCGACCTCACAGCCGAGTGGACGTGCCTTAAATACACTTTATTGTTGTAAGTACGTGTATATTCTATACTGGAGCCATGCTTCACCGACCTCACAGCCAGTGGACGTCCTTAAATACACTATTGTTGTAAGGTACGTGTATATTCTATACTGGAGCCATGCTTCACCGACCTACGCAGTGGACGTGCCTTAAATACACTTATTGTTGTAAGGTACGTGTATATTCTATACTGGAGCCATGGCTTCACCGACCTCACAGCCAGTGGACGTGCCTTAAATACACTTATTTTGTAAGGTACGTGTATATTCTATACTGGAGCCATGGCTTCACCGACCTCACAGCCAATGGACGTGCCTTAAATACACTTATTGTTGTAAGGTACGTGTATATTCTATACTGGAGCCATGCCTTCACCGACCTCACAGCCAAGTGGACGTGCCTTAAATACACTTATTGTTGTAAGGTACGTGTATATTCTATACTGGAGCCATGCCTTCACCGACCTACAGCCAAGTGGACGTGCCTTTAAATACACTTATTGTTGTAAGGTACGTGTATATTCTATACTGGAGCCATGGCTTCACCGACCTCACAGCCAATGGACGTGCCTTAAATACACTTATTGTTGTAAGGTACGTGTATATTCTATACTGGAGCCATGGCTTCACCGACCTCACAGCCAAGTGGACGTGCCTTAAATACACTTATTGTTGTAAGGTACGTGTATATTCTATACTGGAGCCATGCCTTCACCGACCTCACAGCCAAGTGGACGTGCCTTAAATACACTTATTGTTGTAAGGTACGTGTATATTCTATACTGGAGCCATGCTTCACCGACCTCACAGCCAAGTGGACGTGCCTTAAATACATTTATTGTTGTAAGGTACGTGTATATTCTATACTGGAGCCATGCCTTCACCGACCTCACAGCCAAGTGGACGTGCCTTAAATACACTTATTGTTGTAAGGTACGTGTATATTCTATACTGGAGCCATGCCTTCACCGACCTCACAGCCAAGTGGACGTGCCTTAAATACACTTATTGTTGTAAGGTACGTGTATATTCTATACTGGAGCCATGCCTTCACCGACCTCACAGCCAAGTGGACGTGCCTTAAATACATTTATTGTTGTAAGTACGTGTATATTCTATACTGGAGCCATGCCTTCACCGACCTCACAGCCGAGTGGACGTGCCTTAAATTCATTTAAGGTACGTGTATATTCTAAAAAGTGTGGAAATGAGAGGCGATGAGGGGGAGGTGCTTGTGTGTTTTGTACAGTTTATATATTGGTATGTATTTTGTATTCAATATAGATATAATTAGTTACTTGATTTTTTTTCTACACCAGGATAGTTGGTCCGGTCATTGATGTGGAAATAGGTTCAGTAATTAGTTTAGTGAGTTAGCACTTGTTTAGTTTATATCGTATATTATAAGTTCGAAATATATTTAGTTACGATATTATTATCAATTTTGTGGTTCATTCATTATAATTTTGTCATGTGAGACATATTCCGGTTAATTAATTTTAATTGATTTGTCTTACGTTGTTTTCTTTTACTTCTGTCGTTTGTAACATTATCGGTTTAATTCATTTTAATTTAGTTGTCTCTTGGTAATCGCATGATTTAAGTAAATATTTTGTATTTCATTTGCTTCGCTTGAATATTTATTTCTACCATTTCGCATATCTAATCAGGCTACAATGAGACATCTCATTACTATCATACAGGACGGGTTAAGAAGTTGACGCTGTGGAATTCATTTTAAATCAAATATACCATCTTTCATTACGTATTTCCTAATAACTTAATGTCGCAGAAATACGCCATTGCCTCAGTCTTCTACCAGATGGTAAACGGGAAGAAACTCAATACTATTGAAAATTAATATTAAATAATACCTATATACACCTCTTCCCCAACACATCACATCTCAGTACAAAGCTAGACCTCCGAGAGTGAGGACCTCTCCACAACCCCACAAAAAAGAATTGAAATAAATACACTTAACTCACTCTTGCGCCAAACTATATACTTATCAATTCACAACAAAATAAAAAAAATCGGCTTTGATTTAATAATTCAATTAATTAATTGGCTCTATCAATACAGTTTAGGTAAGGTTAAATTAATATGATTTAGATTTGCGGATTAGATATGTTTTTGATTTTGTTAAGACCGAATTAATCTGATATATTAATTTGATCTCAAATTGATAATCTCATTAATCAAAAGCAGGTTAGAACCATCACCCCCCCCCCCCCCCCTACTACTCGTAGACTTCCTTCGTTTCGGCTGGAAACGTCCTCTGGTCATTAAACTGTCGTCTCTGGAAACTGTAGTTCAACTTCCGTTTTTTTGTCGTCAAACTGACGTGAATTTTGTGGACAGCACCATCCTCTTCGAGCTCATTACTTCTATTGAAAATACTATATTTTGTTGGCTTTAATTCATTTAATATTATTGCTAATTAATTTTTGTAATACTTGGAAATATTAACTTATTCACATACGACGAACTTGCAGACAGAATATACTATTAGTTTTGGAGCCCTTCGTTTCTTATTACTTTTCTGACCTTGCTGCGTGCTAAGCCAAGAGCGTGGCAAGGCAGGTTTTGCACAAACCTTGGCAAAAAAGATCAGAACACATGAATGGCAAAAGTCATTCAAAAATCATTTTCTGTTCAGTGCAAGGGTAGTAAAATGTTCCCAACGATCTGTAATAGAAACAAAGAAGTGTGTTCATGTTTGTTTTTATTTTTAATATTTCATTAATTTATTTTTCTTTTCATTAACTTTTTTTTTACAAATATTGCACAGGGAATACTTTCTTGGTTATCATATGTTTCATATTGAAGGGTAAGATTATAATTTTCTTTTCCCATGAATAACCAATTTATATCTACAAACATTTACATTAAACCCAGGTTGCCCAAAATATAGACAAAATGCAACTAAATTCGCTGATTTTCAGCTAGTGCTAAAAGAGGTAATATTAACTGGATATATTAATCTGTTAATACAAACTGCAAAAGGCCATCACAAAATATATTGAGTACGTTACCATAGTTACAAATGGCTGCTATATTTCTGTCGCACTTACTTTTACCATTGATATTATTACATCATGTGTAATTCCTACTCTAGGAAACACCCCATTTTTGGATTTTTGGTAACACCATACTCGTCATCAAAAAATAATTGAGTTTTAATTAACTCGCAATTCCAAGAAGATGGGATTGCAAGATTGCTAAGCAACGCCAGTCTTAACTCCGCGATTAAATTAGATTCCTGGAACCAGCCCCAAACTTCATAGAGTTTCTCTTAAAAAGTCATAAAATAATTGAGTTTTAATTAACTCGCAATCCCAAGAAGATGGGATTGCGAGATTGCTAAGCAACGCCAGTCTTAACTCCGCGATTAAATTAGATTCCTGGAACCAGCCCCAAACTTCATAAAGTTTCTCTTAAAAAGTCATAAAATAATTGAGTTTTAATTAACTCGCAATCCCAAGAAGATGGGATTGCGAGATTGCTAAGCAACGCCAGTCTTAACTCCGCGATTAAATTAGATTCCTGGAACCAGCCCCAAACTTCATAAAGTATCTCTTAAAAAGTCATAAAATCAAGGAGTTTCGAATAGCTCCACTTAATACAAGAGGTTGAGACTATAATCGAATATTATTGGCAAGTGTTTACAAATGTTCACCAAAGTTTACAATAATTTGCAGATGTTTCAATAATGTTAACAAGTGGTCGCCAAAGTTTACCCAAGGTTCCAAGTGGTTACCAACACTTTGCGTCTTGGTGACGACATAACCACTAAAACATGGTTACAAAAGTAACAGTATTGGATTTCTGCCAAAAAGCCAATATTACTAAAAAATTTAAAACTTAAAATTATTTTATGATCATCATGGCCCCTAGTGATCTGTTCGCTTTAGGAGCCTACATTGGTGATTGCAAATAAAGTAATACTTATCTCATGGTAGAAGCTTGCACCTTCGAGGTTGCTGAACTGACCTAGAGAACAGTGTGGGTCGGCATCAAATACACCGTGCCGCCCACTTGCGCTACCAATCAATTTAATTCTACCCTAAAAAAAAAACATTTTTCTAAGAATTGGAGCGGTGTTTAAATACTCTTTGGATGGTACAAACAATGTGGAGCCAATGGCTGTTGTTTTTACCATTTATTACAATATATGGTGATCGACGCAGCGAACACCAATTACCCTTAGGGGATGTAACACAATGTATTTTTTAAACGCCCAATAAATTTGAAGTGCGCTCTCCACTTCCGTCCTCTGTTTTTGTCGGCACATGCATCGTCCCAAGATGTTTAGGATGATGGTTACCGACTGTGCTGCGCTCGCACGACGAATCACTGAAACATTAGTCCACTGCACACTCCTTCGCCAGGCTTCGATGTTGCTACACGTGAAAATTAGGCACGGTAATATTCAGTTATTTTCCGGTACCTCAGATATTTTTTAAGTGTTCTGTAGTGACATGGAGCTCACAAAAACACGAGAGTTAATTTTTATTAGTGTGGAAAACGTCATCGAAAAGTTTTAAACCTTTAAACTATGTGTGTGAAAGATCGTGCGCAAGAGGCCGTAAGCTGCACAATTCAACAGGTTACCAGGCAGACACAATAAGTACTTTTTCCGAGGTAAATGGTGACGTGGTCCGACTCTCTAATTAGTTTTCCGAATGTTTTTACTTATTGACAGGGTGTAAATTATTCACAGACATGCGGTGATGGGATTTCCGTCACACCTTCTATCAAGACAGATTCATTTAGAATGTTTTAGGAACGTTCCTTTTTATTACAATGTTCCTAACAGAAACAAAAGGTTGTCGTTTCTGGCTGGCGTAGCGAGATTAAGAGAAAACATTGTAACAAACAAATTAGCTGACCAAACACTTTTAATGGCATTGACAAAAGTTACATTTAAGCTAACAATTTCACACACTATTAAGCAATTTAACTGTAAAAAATAATCGTACATACTTACTCTAGGTAGAACAATTCACACATTTAACACTTACGAAAAATACATAGAATTATGGACATTCATAACATTATCACGACATTAGTA
Organism: Dryococelus australis; assembly: GCA_029891345.1. Classification (NCBI taxonomy): domain Eukaryota; kingdom Metazoa; phylum Arthropoda; class Insecta; order Phasmatodea; family Phasmatidae; genus Dryococelus; species Dryococelus australis. The sequence continues at coordinate 127,165,659 of CM057003.1, forward strand.
AAATCGAGATATTCCATCGGCTCAGGGGATACTCGTAAGTCGTCGGTTCGTGTTAACCGAACATACCCAAAGGTGCTCGGCAGTTACGTCCCCTAATTATTCAAGCATATTTTTTTCTGGAAGCTATATTGGTTTTATAGGCATAGTGAATGCCATTTCGAAAATCAGTCGTAATTTTTTTATTTTAGAAATTTTTGGCCATTTTTTTGCTGAAATTGTACTAGGGTATTGCGGAAGCATGCAAAAGTGTCTCAAGTACATATTCGGTCCCACTATTGAAGACTGATTAATACTCGATGCCAGAATCTGTAAATTTTTCATTTCCTCAACTGTTTTGTAGGTCTAAGAATGCTACACAGATTTTTTAAAAGGCATCTATAGATGACTAAACTAAGTCCATCAAACATATAGCAACCACATGCACAGGAAGTTTACATGTAAGAACCAACTAAATGTGTTATAGTGAGATATAGGGTTTATAGTTCGAATACCGACCCGAGTTTTCGATCATTTTTAAATTACCTTTCCATGATTTTCTATTTGTTTACTTGATATAAAGATGTAAGCCATAGTCAACGGTTAGGCATGTCGTGGGACCCTTGAGTTCCAGACCTGAAATTATGAAAAAATATTTATTTTTTATTGGACTTACAAAAAATGTGGTCATTTTTCCCAGTGTTCGATGAATATTATACAAATTTGTATTAAAGGCGAAACAGAAGTTTTAGCCATCGGATATAGGTATGACGATCATAAACGAAGTTCGCAATTCGATTAATGACTCAATTTTCTGAAGAATTTTATCAAAGTTAGTAAATTAATATTTCAATTTTTAATATCCATGCACAACTAATACAACATTTAAAGTAATTTACGATGGTGAAGCACGGCTTAGGGAACCGAGTTCGAAGCTCGAAACGACAAAGAATTTGGGTTTTCTATCGGCTTTGGAAAAAAAATGGCAGCTTTCCGAGTGATGGTAGAATGTGTGTGTGTATATATGTGTGTGTGTGTGTGTGTACATGTGTACAGCGCTGCCTACATCTCCCCAAGACCCGAACAAACTTTTTGATTTACTCAGATAATTGATTAACCATCAAAAAGTGTGTATTTATATATCTTTGTTCAGAGATCTTCCATCATTAGTAAATTGAAAGAACCGGGATACATCACATGATCTGATGAACTACTTCCTTATGAATGGTAATTTACAAAATAATAATGATTTATTATTATCACATTATTGTTTTTTCTTTAGTTTTGTATGTCATATACTTTTATTCCTCACAACTTTAAAGTGGTGTTGTGAGAACTAATGGAAATATCTGCACATAGAATGATAATAAAGACTTTCGTTTAAAAATGTATGGATAGTTGACTACATATAAAAACATTATTACTGTCGACATGTACAAATTTTGGAGGCAGTTAGTGGATAATTTTTTTTTACATGTATGGATAGAGACAGACGACAAACGCATGTATTGCATATGAAATGATGATTGATGGAAAGTTTGCCAAAGATTGGCGTAAATATTGAAAGTTTGATGGAAACATTGCGAAAGATTTATGGAAAAATTGAGAAATATTGAAAGGAAGATTGGAAGACCGATTGAAAGATTGAAATGTTGATGGAAAGATTCAAAGATTGATGTAAATATTGCAAAATATTTATGGAAAGCTTGCGAAAGACTGGTGGGAAGATTGAAAGATTAATGGCAATATTGAATTATTGTGGAGCATGTGGAGCGATTGTGGAGCATGTCGTGCGATTGTGGACCGAATGTGGAATGTGGAGATTGATAGAAATATTAAAAATATGAATGGGAAGGTTTAAAGATTGATGGAATGATTGCAAAAGATCGATGGATTGATGGCCAAGAAGAGCACGAAAGTTACGACTGTTTATCACACATATACATTTCAAGTCTCCAGAGTCTGGCAGTATTTGCATTTAATTTAACTCCACTTAAACCAGTAAGAATGTTTGTAGATGTTGATCCATACGATGATAGTAACATTCTCGTGCGATTGCTATTAGTATGATGGGCTTGGTTTAGTCATAAATAAACACATTTATAAAAAACCTAAGCAATATAATTATTCCATAAAAACAGTCGAGGGAATGAATAATTTGCCGATTCTGGCATCGTGTATTATTCAGTCTTCAAGAAAGCTACTATTAAATGTAGGTGAGACACATTTTGCATTTTTCCGCAATACCCTGTGTACAATTCCAGAACAATAAGAAAATGCAATAATACTATTTTTTAAATCGGATAATAAATACAGATTTACTATTTAACATACCCTATGCCTATAAATCCAATATGGCTATCAGAAGCAAACATATGCTTGAAGAATTAGTGGACGTAACTGCCGAGCACCTTCGGGAGTGTTCCATTAACCCGCGCCGACGGCTTCCGAGCACCCCCTGAGTCGAGCCGAAGATTTCCTAGCTCGTCCAAGTCGAGCCTAAGCAGGTACCTTTCAACCACAGCGACAGCCATACAGTTCCCACTTACGGTACATTGTGCCAGACTCGTCATATATATTCTAATCACGCGCTATTTAATCGTCGTGAATGTACGGCTGATGTACCTCGGAAGAGAAACACTTATATTTTTCAAAAATGTGAAATATTTTGGGAAGTATGTAGTTCTTTATTAAATGTTAGCAGTGGCCTTACTCGCTTCGCTTGGCATTTATTTATTATTCTACATACATTCTTACAATAGCATTAATATGATTTAGAGTTATTTTATAATACAAAATTTCCAATTTACATTTTAAAAGTAATAAAAAATTTTCTCCGTTATTACAACTTAAAGCAAGAAAGTTTATTTAACTAGTAACTGCCTACGGCTTAGTTTTTTTTCATACGTTTTTATTAAATTTACATTAACAGTACAGGGGAGTATTATCGCATTATTACGTTCGTATCCTCATTTAAAGCTTTTCTTAAATGTGGACCACATAATCGCCAGCTCGCAAAACCTTCTGGTTTCGAAATATGTATTTTTTCTCTCCGAAAATATTTTAGCCATAGCATCAACACGGTATTGACTGAACAAATCTTTGCAATGATGTAAAGTATTATGAGTTAACTGTATGCTTAAAATCGCATACATGAAACCGTTTTATTTCTATGTGAATTTAGCAGAGGGATGGTCATATAATAGCTATCATCTCCTTCTAAAATTATCAAAGGAGATTGTAACGGATCGTAGGCACGATGCATCTCACGCACTCTTTGTAGTTGACCATCTTTGCAATGAAGCACTATATCCCTGGATTCTTTGTCTTTATCGACTAATAAAACAGCATCTTCGTTTACTGTAGGCGAATTGCATGTGGATTTTGTACCGTATGGTCGGCGTGAATTATTCATTTAAAATTATCCGATTAGAATTATTCTCTACATTATATTTAAAACTGCGAATTTATACATTGTGGTTATTTATTACAGCCTGTACGTCATTGATCAACTCAGTTCTTAAATATTGAGCAATGATGGACAGCAAGGAAAGCTGATCGGCATTATAAATTAAGCAAATTTGTAAAAATTGTGAACATTGGCCTGACGATGGGAGTAAACTGCCAATCACGTGGTACGATTGTTCTTCTATCTTAAAAGTAGGCATAAAGTTGTTTTCTCGTATTCCTTTTGCCCAGAATGACGTCTTCTGAAATAAAGTGTTATACTTTAGTTTATTACTCAAAAAATGCGTAGGTAATAGATTACTGCCTTTCTATAGACTTATTATTGTTTGTGCGGAGTCCTGAGTTTCAGGAAGAACCACTTTTCCTGCAGCACAGCACATACCATTGGATTCATCACTCTATTTATTAATTTTTTTTGCGAAACATTTAGAGCATGATTAGTTCATCTGTCCAATTCGCAGTTTCTCTGCTGAGCGTAATCCAAATTTGGATCATGATTGAAATTCCATATATTACCATGGGCTAAAACTCGATGATGCAATCTATATGTGGGTATGAGTTGTCTCTGCGCAGCAAGCCGCTGGGAGCGGTCCACGATATACTCTCTAATTCGACGTAATTTCGCCGCCCTCGCCACGGATGTATTTCTAGAGAGTTGCGATTTTCTTTTAGGCGTGATGTCGTTCTTACATAATATTTGATTCTTAATATCAACGGCACACATGTAGTACGATAACTATCTTTTTAATGGATTATTTTACAAAATCAACATTGGTTTTATCTATAGTAAACAACCCAATAAAAATTAATGTAATTCTTGGCAAAATAAACAAAAACTATTTGTATATTCAATTACCTCTTTGAATAGGCAGTAAAGAAAACGATATATATATATATATATATATATATATATATATATATATATATATAGAGTAATTTAATGTTTTTAGGTTTACTTGACTATTTTGCAGTTCAAATGTCCCTCCCGTGATGTGGTCATGACGCCATGATATATAGCCTTTGTTCATACTGAAGATCCAAGCTACTTACCAGTGAAATTATTTCTTAAATCGGAAAAGTAGTTCCAGAGAAGACCTCTTACTATCTCATAAACTTTGCCTTTTTATTTTATTAGTGTATTTTTCAAATAATAGCAAATAAGAAACTATATTCAAGCAAAATTTCAGAATATTTCAATTTTCCATGCTTCAAATAGCACATATCGCAAGACAACATTTCTTATGTAGCATCGTCGTTTGTGAGAAAATATTCGTAATAATGTTGAAAACTCTATTTAATACTTCAATCTACATAAATTTATTTCAGTTGTAAAACTTGCTAAAATTCGTAGGTAAAATGGCCGTACACAAATTCCATAATTAACAATATATGTAAGTGTTTATTACGTTTTCATTGCACACTATACATCTAAAGTAATAATTATGATATATTTTTGCTTGGTTGAGAACTTTTTACTATCCTTATTTGGTTTAAGTACGTACGCTTATTAACGTATCCCATTAATTAAATTATTAATTGATTAAAAAGTAAATTTTAGGACACTATAGAACATAGTTACAAAATGAATGCTTTCTTATTTGAAATGCAACACAAATGGCATCACGCACACTTGTCACTGGTGGAGAGTACAACAGATCTGTGCTCTATTGTAAGCAACTCTGCTTGTACCACAAGGAGCACAACACAACTACTTAGTTGTCATCCAGCTTAGCTATGCCCTCAGTAATGGATTCTACGCTTCATATAACTTGAGTAAGTTTTGACAATTCTCGAAAAGAAGTGAGGTTTCAATGTATACCTCTGACACTGCTGCTTTGCCAGTGAATAAAATGACTTCCGTGAACCAATTCGACGAAAACAATGGCAGACATTGAAAGGCTGACAATGTAAGTCCAGTACTTGAGCTACTACAGCTGGGTGCCATTCCAAACCGGTTTTATCTTTGTTATGGCCAAGTAATACAGTACTCAGGGTTCTGTTTCATTCCTATCAGTTGGGCGGAGAATTCTTAAGTTTATCGTCTTTTGTGAGAAGGAATTGATTTCATTTCATTTCTCCTCATAAGATAATAGCAATTTGAACTGCCCGTTGTTTTGATGATACAGTGGAACATTTTGCTTGTACGGGAGTAAGATTTAAATTGGACCACTAGCGTCGAAATGTGTGGAAATGTCAACATCACATGTTAAAATAGTCGGATTTTTAGCAAAATGAACTATTTTTAAATAAGTGCTTTTTAAAAATGCCATGAACTTTATATTCTAGCAACAGTTTTCAATAATATTGTTTAAAACACACACACTCACACATGTATCGCTCACTCCGTAATTCGTACATACGTGGCCAGCATTGCAGGATTACTTCACTAAAATCACTTTTGTCGACTACTGATAGGAAATAATAAATTTGCAGACTTATTCAAATAAGAAAACACTTGAACTGTTACATGAAACCAACAAATTTTACCTTAAAACATAAATACGTTGTCGCTCGCACCTCACGATTACTAAGAAAAATGGCAGACTGGAGCAAACAAAGCGCTAGACACGTGTCCATATTTCATTTCACTGAGGAAGACTGTACAAAAAAGCCACCTAAAACGAACTACATTTAATGAAATATCCAAATACAGAAATAACTAACTTCATGCATAATATTTAGAGACCTACCAGCAAGCAATTATTTCATATAGATAAATAACGACGAAAGTGAGCCCGGAGAAGACGTCTCATATGGCCATCATGTATGCATGCTCTACTGGCATTTTTCACAATGCTTTTAAATCGCTTACTGTATAGCCAAAACAAGAGCATATTCCACTGATAGCCTAATATGAACACTAAACGTTGTAATCATTATTTAAGTTGTAAATTATAATATTTATTCCCGATGACTATTTATCACCACGATAATAGCAATGCTGAGGAACATAACAACTTAGATGCCGCAACAAGCGCTAGATGACACAATACTGTGCAGCGAAGGCGTGAATGTGGCCTGTGTCTTCAGATGTACACAAGTTCCATGTACGAAAGTCAGACGGTCGTCACAGATAGATGGGAGTGGGTTTAGAAAAAAAAAAGGGGGGGGGGGTATGGGGCAGGCTGCCTGGTGTAAACACAGCATGGTGTGAGGCTGCGCGGTGGGATGCTGGCTGGGCTGAGCTGGTGAATGGAGCGGCAAACCCTAGGCCGGATGTGACGTCACTGGCGGGCGGGAAAGAGGCCTCGTCAGGGTTGCCATGCTCGCTGGGAGGGGCAGCGCCCAGGAATGTGCCCCCTCCCCCACAGTAACTCCGTGAAAACAGCTGCTAACTCCCTGCACCAGCTCACTAGAGAGCCACACTAGTATCTGCTCACTCTACAGACTAGTCTCCTCCAGGCGGCTTCTGACAACCAGGCGTACCCAAGGCTATGCCAGAAACAGTGATAGATGTTCTTATTTCTGCTTTACCCAATCAGCATTTTGTACTTTGTGTACGAAACTAAACTCACTGTAAATGTACGTAACGGGAAACATGATCAAATATGTCAGACGTCATATTAAAATAATACCAAACTTAAAGAAAAATTACTCGATGTCTGAGCAGGTATAGGCAATTCACGGTAAAGTGGAATTTGGAATAATAGTCAATAAACATACAATATTTTAGCCTTAGATATTAACTTAAGAGAGTGTTTATTTTTCACATGGCAATATTTATTTATAATGGTTCTTAATGACTGAAAGGAAAAAGTGATTAGGGCCTACAGAAGTGCCCTCTTTACCATGAACAGCCTAAAGCAGAAATAAAGTAACGAATTGGCTCACTTTTAGGATAATTTTTCATACTCATATTCCATTCTTCCACTATATTTAATATTGACATTGCCATAAACTGTCTTACTTTACTCATGTGTTATAGAACTGAAAACGGGCATTGAAACTAAACATGTTGATTATATGCACATTCGTGACGTGTGTATTAGAACACTGACTTGAATAGCCATTCATATACACGTTACATTACAACTACTACTGACAAGCCAAGTGCAGTACTGTAGCGCAGACATTCAATGCACCTCCAATTATGCCAACTTGACGATCGTGCTATAGTTGCTTTGTCTCGTCCTGTGTCCACAGAAAACTAATCACTCATTGTTTCACATGACCACGTGACGTTACATAGCTTGTTCCCTGATGACCGTATTTCCCATGTCCCTTCATGTCTCGCGAGGTTAGTCCATTTTTATGTTCCTTCGTCCTATGCTCATAGATAAAGAAGAATCACATATAATACAAAAAAATTAAACACAAAGCCAGTACCGATGAGAATCCGAAATAAATATGACTACTGAACGTGTAATAGGGCCACCTCGACCTATCCACGTTTGTCCAAAATGTTGATAGGACCGCGTGAAGTCTGTGGCGCCACATGAAGGGCGTGATTTACGATAACCCTGTGGAATCAGAGGAGGACCTGCTGGCGCTGCGACGGATCTTGGAATTCCAGGTATTGGTGATCGTGTGTCCCAGAACATGATACGTAGATACCGCGTTTGTGTAGAAGTCACAGGTCGTCACATCGTGCCGTTCTTGTAAGTGGACTCTGAAAATAAACAACGTACAGTATATTGCAGACGTGGGAGAGGTCAACATGTGATGTGGTGGTGTTTTGTTTGACGCGGGAAAATTATACGTTTTCGCACCTTAGTTCTTATGCAAATTGTAACCGTCTTTGTCCCCACTACATACCCTTACAATGTGTAATGGGAATTTAGACACAACCTGTATAACAAACATACCCATTCTAAAACTGACTTTCCCTCACAGCAATGAAGAACAAGCCAAGCCCATATATCGAACATGATGAGAAGACACGTTCTAAATACTTGCACAGCATTACTGCACTCTGGTGTGATTTGTCGTACCGTAGGGCCTACGGCACTCTTAATCATGTCATCTCCAGGCAGGTGTGTTGTCACATGACAAAGTACGATTCACACGGTAAATGCAGCAAGGTCCTAACTGCCAGCCAATCAATATACTGTTTCCCCATCGCTACTTTCGTTTACATTTTATCATGTTGTTCAGTTTTGAATGTAGGACGTTGTTAACAATAGGACAATTATTTACTAGTTAACATTCCGCTGCAGTACAGACTTCTCAACTTCTGCTAGTGCGTCATTATTTACTAGATAACATTCCGCTGGAGTACAGACTTCTCGACTTCTGCTAGTGCGTCATTATTTACTAGAAAACATTCCGCTGCAGTACAGACTTCTCGACTTCTGTAGTGCGTCATTATTTACTAGATATCATTCCGCTGCAGTACAGACTTCTCGACTTCTGCTAGTGCGTCATTATTTACTAGAAAACATTCCGCTGCAGTACAGACTTCTCGACTTCTGTAGTGCGTCATTATTTACTAGATATCATTCCGCTGCAGTACAGACTTCTCGACTTCTGCTAGTGCGTCATTATTTACTAGAAAACATTCCGCTGCAGTACAGACTTCTCGACTTCTGCAAGTGCGTCATTATTTACTAGATAACATTCCGCTGGAGTACAGACTTCTCGACTTCTCCTAGTGCGTCATTATATACCAGAAAACATTCCGCTGCAGTACAGACTCGCCGACTTCTCCTAGTGCGTCATTATTTACTAGATAACATCCCGCTGCAGTACAGACTTCCCGACTTCTCCTAGTGCGTCATTATTTACTAGATAACATTCCGCGGCAGTACAGACTTCTCGACTTCTGCAAGTGCGTCATTATTTACTAGAAAATATTCCGCTGCAGTACAGACTTCTCGACTTCTGCTAGTTCGTCATTATTTACTAGAAAAATTCCGCTGCAGTACAGACTCGCCGACTTCTTCTAGTGCGTCATTATTTACTAGATAACATTCCGCTGCAGTACAGACTTCTCGACTTCTGCTAGTGCGTCATTATTTACTAGATAATATTCCGCTGCAGTACAGACTTCTCGACTTCTGCTAGTTCGTCATTATTTACTAGAAAAATTCCGCTGCAGTACAGACTCGCCGACTTCTTCTAGTACGTCATTATTTACTAGATAACATCCCGCTGCAGTACAGACTTCCCGACTTCTGCTAGTTCGTCATTATTTACTAGAAAACATTCCGCTGCAGTACAGACTCGCCGATTTCGGCTAGTGCGTCATTATTTACTAGATAACATTCCGCTGCAGTACAGACTTCTCGACATCTGCTAGTGCGTCATTATTTACTAGAAAAAATTCCGCTGCAGTACAGACTCGCCGACTTCTTCAAGTGTGGCATTATTTACTAGATAACATTCCGCTGCAGTACAGACTTCTCGACTTCTGCAAGTGCGTCATTATTTACTAGATAATATTCCGCTGCAGTAGAGACTTCTCGACTTCTGCTAGTGCGTCATTATTTACTAGAAAACATTCAGCTGCAGTTCAGACTCGCCGAATTCTGCTAGTGCGTCATTATTTACTGGATAACATAACGCTGCAGTACAGAATTCTCGACTTCTGCAAGTGCGTCATTATTTACTAGAAAACATTCCGATGCAGTACAGACTCGCCGACTTCTGCTAGTGCGTCATTATTTACTAGATAACATTCCGCTGCAGTATAGAATTCTCGACTTCTGCTAGTGCGTCATTATTTTCTAGAAAACATTCTGCTGCGGTACAGACTCGCCGACTTCTGCTAGTGCGTCATTATTTACTAGATTACATTCCGCTAGAGTACAGAATTCTCGACTTCTGCTATTGCATTATTATTTACTAGATAACATTCCGCTGCTGTACAGACTCGCCGACTTCTGCTAGTGCATCATTATCTACTAGATAACATTCCGCTGCAGTAGAGAGTTCTCGACTTCTGCTAGTGCGTCATTATTTACTAGAAAACATTCCGCTGCAGTTCAGACTCGCCGATTTCTGCTAGTGCGTCATTATTACTACATAACATTCGCTGCCGTACAGATTCGACTTGTGCTAGTGCGTCATATTTACTAGAAACATTCGCTGCAGTAAGATCGCCGACTTCTGCAGTGCGTGATTATTTACTAGAAATCATTCCGCTGAAGTACGACTTCTCGACTTCTCTAGTGCGTCATTATTTCCTAGAAAACATTCCGCTGCAGTACACACTCGCCGATTCTGCTAGTGCGTCATTATTTAACTAGAAAATATTCCGCTACAGTACACACATCGCCGACTTCTTCTAGTGCGTCATTATTTACTAGATAACATTCCGCTGCAGTACAGACTTTTCGACTTCTGCTAGTGCGTCATTATTTACTAGATATCATTCCGCTGCAGTACAGACCTCTTGACTTCTACTAGTGGTCATTATTTACTAGAAAACATTCCGCTGCAGTACAGACTCGCCGACTTCCTAGTGCGTCATTATTTACTAGATAACATTCCGCTGCAGTAGAGACTTCTCGAATTCTGCTAGTGCGTCATTATTTACTAGAAAACATTCCGCTGCAGTACAGACATCTCGACTTCTGCTAGTGCGTCATTATTTACTAGATAACATTCCGCTGCAGTACAGACTTCTCGACTTGTGCTAGTGCGTCATTATTTACTAGAAAACATTCCGCTTCAGTAAAGACTCGCCGACTACTGCTAGTGCGTCATTATTTACTAGATAAAATACCGCTGCGTTTAGACGTCTCGACTTCTGCTAGTGCGTCGTTATTTACTAGAAAACATCCGCTGCAGTACAGACACGCCGACTTCTGCTAGTGCGTCATTATTTACTAGAAACATTCCGCTGCAGTACAGACTTCTCGACTTCTGCTAGTGCGTCATTATTTACTAGATAACATTCCGCTGCAGTACAGACTTCTCGACTTGTGCTAGTGCGTCATTATTTACTAGAAAACATTCCGCTTCAGTACAGACTCGCCGACTACTGCTAGTGCGTCATTATTTACTAGATAAAATACCGCTGCGGTTTAGACGTCTCGACTTCTGCTAGTGCGTCGTTATTTACTAGAAAACATACCGCTGCAGTACAGACACGCCGACTTCTGCTAGTGCGTCATTATTTACTAGATAACATTCCGCTGCAGCACAGACTTCTCAACTTCGGCTAGTGCGTCATTATTTACTAGAAACATTCCGCTGCAGTAAGACTCGCCGATTCTGCTAATGCGGCATTATTTACTAGATAAACATTCCGCTTGCAGTACAGACTTCTCGACTTCTGTTAGTACGTCATTATTTACTAGATAACAATCCGCTGCGTACAGACTCTCGACTTCTGCTAGTGCGCCATTATTTTCTAAAAAACATCCGCTGCAGTACAGACATCGCCGACTTCTGCTAGTGCGTCATTATTTACTAGATAACATTCCGCTGCAGTACAGACTTCTCGACTTCTGCTAGTGCGTCATTATTGTACTAGAAAAATTCCTCTGCAGTACAGAATTCTCGACTTCTGCTAGTGCGTCATATTTACTAGATAACATTCCGCTGCAGTACAGACTTCTCGACTTCTGCTGGTGCGCCATTATTTACTAAAAAACATTCCGCTGCAGTACAGACTCGCGACTTCTGCTAGTGTATCATTATTTACTTGATAACATTCCGCTGCAGTACAGACTTCTCACTTCTGGTAGTGTGTCATTATTTACTAGAAACATTCCACTGGAGTACAGACTTCTCGACTTCTGCTAGTGCGTCATTATTGAATAGAAAACATTCCGCTGCAGTACAGACTCGCCGACTTCTGCTAGTGCGTCATTATTTACTAGATAACATTCCGCTGCAGTACAGACTTCTCGAATTCTGCTTGTGCGTCATTATTTACTAGAAAACATTCCGCTGCAGTACAGACTCGCCGACTTCTGCTAGTGCGTCATTATTTACTAGATAACATTACGCTGCAGTACAGACATCTTGCCTTCTGGTAGTGCGTCATTATTTAATAGATAACATTCCGCTCCAGTACAGAATCGCCGACTTCTGCTAGTGCGTCAATATTTACTAGATAACATTCCGCTGCAGTACAGACTTCTCGACATCTGCTAGTGCGTCATTATTTACTAGAAAACATTCCGTTGCAGTACAGTCTATTCGACTTCTGCTAGTGCGTCATTATTTACTAGATAACATTCCGCTGCAGTACAATCTTCTCGACTTCTGCTAGTGCGTCATTATTTACTAGATAACATTCCGTTGCAGTACAGACTTCTCGACTTCTGCTAGTGCGTCATTATTAACTAGAAAACATTCCGCTGCAGTACAGACTTCTCGACTTCTGCTAGTGCGTCATTATTAACTAGAAAACATTCCGCTGCAGTACAGACTCGCCGACTTCCGCTGGTGCGCCATTATTTACTAAAAAACATTCCGCTGCAGTACAGACTCGCCGACTTCTGGTAGTGCGTCATTATTTACTAGATAACATTCTGCTGCAGTACAGACTTCTCAACTTCTGCCAGTGCGTCATTATTTTCTAGAAAACATTCCGCTGCAGTACAGACTTCTCGACTTCTGCTAGTGCGTCATTATTTACTAGAAAACAATCCATTGCAGTACAGACTCGCCGACTTCTGCTAGTGCGTCATTATTTTCTAGATAAAATTACGCTGCTGTACAGACTTCTCGACTTCTTCTAGTGCGTCCTTATTTACTAGAAATAATTCCGCTGCAGTACAGACTTCTCGACTTCTGCTAGTGCGTCATAATTTACTAGATAACATTCCGCTGCAGTACAGACTACTCGACTTCTGCTAGTGCGTCATTATTAAATTGATAATATTCCGCTGCAGTACAGACTTCTCGACTTCTGCTAGTGCGTCATTATTTACTAGAAAACATTCCGCTGCAGTACAGACTCGGCGAAATCTGCTAGTGCGTCATTATTTACTAGATAACATTCCGCTGCAGTAAAGGACTTCTCGACTTCTGCTAGTGCGTCATTATTTACTAGAAAATATGCCGCTGCAGCACAGACTTCTCAACTTCGGCTAGTGCGTCATTATTTACTAGAAAACATTCCGCTGCAGTACAGACTCGCCGACTTCTGCTAGTGCGTCATTATTAAGTAGATAACATTCCGCTGCTGTACAGACTTTTCGACTTCTGCTCGTGCGTCATTATTTACTAGAAAACATTCCAAAGCAGTACAGACTCGCCGACTTCTGCTAGTGCGTCATTATTTACTAGATAACATTACGCTGCTATACAGACTTCTCGACATCTGCTAGTGCGTCATTATTTACTAGAAAACATTCCGCTGCAGTACAGACTCGGCGAAATCTGCTAGTGCGTCATTATTTACTAGATAACATTCCGCTGCAGTAAAGGACTTCTCGACTTCTGCTAGTGCGTCATTATTTACTAGAAAATATGCCGCTGCAGCACAGACTTCTCAACTTCGGCTAGTGCGTCATTATTTACTAGAAAACATTCCGCTGCAGTACAGACTCGCCGACTTCTGCTAGTGCGTCATTATTAAGTAGATAACATTCCGCTGCTGTACAGACTTTTCGACTTCTGCTCGTGCGTCATTATTTACTAGAAAACATTCCAAAGCAGTACAGACTCGCCGACTTCTGCTAGTGCGTCATTATTTACTAGATAACATTACGCTGCTATACAGACTTCTCGACATCTGCTAGTGCGTCATTATTTACTAGAAAACATTCCGCTGCAGTACAGACTCGGCGAAATCTGCTAGTGCGTCATTATTTACTAGATAACATTCCGCTGCAGTAAAGGACTTCTCGACTTCTGCTAGTGCGTCATTATTTACTAGAAAATATTCCGCTGCAGCACAGACTTCTCAACTTCGGCTAGTGCGTCATTATTTACTAGATAACATTCCACTGCAGTAGAGACTCGCCGAATTCTGCTAATGCGGCATTATTTACTAGATAACATTCCGTTGCAGTACAGACTTCTCGACTTCTGCTAGTGCGTCATTATTTACTAGATAACATTAGGCTGAAGTACAGACTTCTTGACTTCTGCTAGTGCGTCATTATTTACTAAAAAACATTCCGCTGCAGTACAGACATCTCGACTTCTGCTAGTGCGTCATTATTTACTAGATAACATTCCGCTGCAGTACAGACTCGCCGACTTCTGCTAGTGCGTCATTATTTACTAGATGACATTCCGCTGCAGTACAGACATCTCGACTTCTTCTAGTGCGTCCTTATTTACTAGAAATAATTCCGCTGCAGTACAGACTTCTCGACTTCTGCTAGTGCGTCATAATTTACTAGATAAACATTCCGCTGCAGTACAGACTTCTCGACTTCTGCTAGTGCGTCATTATTAACTAGAAAATAATCCGCTGCAGCACAGACTTCTCAACTTCGGTCTGTGCGTCATTTTACTAGATAACATTCCGATGCAGTACAGACTTCTCGACTTCTGCTAGTGAGTCATTATTAACTAGATAACATTCTGCTGCAGTACAGACTTCTCGACTTATGCTAGTGCGTCATTATTTACTAGATAACATTCCGCTGCAGTGCAGACTTCTCAACTTCTGCCTGTGACATTATTTACTAGAAAACATTCCGCTGCAGTACAGACTCGCCGACTTCTGCTAGTGCGTAATTATTAAGTAGATAACATTCCGCTGCAGTACAGACTTCTCGACTTCTGCTAGTGCGTCATTAATTACTAGATAATATTACGCTGCAGTACAGACTTCTCGACTTCTTCTAGTGCGTCATTATTTACTAGAAAAATTCCGCTGCAGTACAGACTCGCCGACTTCGCTTAGTGCGTCATTATTTACTAGATAACATCCCGCTGCAGTACAGACTTCCGACTTCTGCTAGTGCGTCATTATTTACTAGAAACATTCCGCTGCAGTACAGACTTCTCGACTTCCCGGGTAGTGGGGTCATTATTACTAGAAACATTCCGCTGCAGTACAGACTTCTCGACATCTGCTAGTGCGTCATTATTTACTAGATAACATTCCGTGCACTACAGACTTCCCGACTCCTCTAGT